>JAUCMU010000043.1:7225197-7239829 GCA_032275025.1 Enteromius treurensis
GTCAGAGAAGAGGTGAAACTGTTAAAAGTCTGGTGTAAAACCAACAATCTGTCCCTGAATGTGGACAGGACTAAAGAGATGGTTGTTGACTTCAGAAGAGCAAAGAGTGACCATTCTCCAATGAGCATTAATGGGTCCATCATGGAGATCGTCAAGAGCGCCAAATTCCTTGGTGTTCATTTGATGGAGGACCTCAACTGGTCACTAAACACCAGCTCCATCACCAAGAAAGCCCAGAAGCGCCAATCGAGAGAGCCCTGAGCAGCTGCATCACTGCCTGGTTCAGGAATTGCACCGTCTCGGATCGCAAGACACTTCAGCGTATAGTGAGGACAGCTGAGAAGATCATCAGAGTCTCTCTTCCCTCTATCACAGACGTTTACTCCACACGCTGCATCTGCAAAGCTAACAGCATTGTGGATGATCCCACCCACCCCTCACACACACTCTTCACCCTCCTGCCATCTAGAAAGAGGGACAGAAGCTTTCTGGCCCGCACAACTAGACTGTTGAACAGTTTCTTCCCACAGGCAATCAGGTATCTCAGAGTACCGTGCTGAGCTGGATACACACGCACACACACACACACACACATACACGGTCAACAACCTAGACTATGCTGGACATAGTCAGACACAGACATACATATACACACTAAATGCTCTTTTTGCACGCACATGTCACTTTTGCCATTATCATCTCAAATCTGTATTTATATTTATACCTCTGTAACCTTTTTGATACATGGTCCATCTCTGTTCTCCATCCATTCAATATCATATATTTAAACACCAAACTGTCCTGGTCATCCCAGTAAGGGGGACTATATGTTGTTTGCATATAGTATAGATTAGCAGTGTTTAAGTATATCTTTATCTTTAGTCTACATTTGCATTTAAATAAGTGACCGAATGCTGCGTTGTGTTGTGCTATCTTGTTTATGTTTGCTTAATGATTTCTGTGTTCTCGGCTACGGCGGTACTACAGTTTATTTCCGGTCCATTCCCAGCTTTTGCTGTACTTAGTTTTATTCTACTTCTCAGATCATGATTCACATGATCTTGTCCAAAAATCAGTGCAGCTCTGGATGGAATAAATGTAAAACAGCTGTGATGACATTGTTGAAACAATTCCAAAATGAATTCACAATGTTATAGAAGCTAAACACAGCCCACAAAAAAACTCCAGGGAGTATGTCCGAAAGATTTTCACTTAGGTTAAGGGCCCTGTTTTTTTTTTCAAGCGAAAAACAAGGAAATTATAGTAAATTATTACTTGGTAATGCATGTCGATTCATGTATTCACTAAAAAATGTTAAAACAAGCACTTGCTCTTACCCTCACCCCCCACATCCCAATATTCAGACAACCCAAAAATCCCAGTTATTTTATAAGATTTATTTATTTATTTATAAGTTTCTGGTTGCTTTCTGCTTTCAGAAGACCTTGAAGAAAATAAGAAATCAGAAGAAATCTGTGAAGAAGCCACTGGCATTGAAGGCACAGCTGATAAGGAGCTCAAAGAACAATGTCAGAAAAAAAAGCACAAAATTAAAATACCAAAAAGTATTAATATGAAGAGCATTACAAAACACAGAAAGAGTTCAAAATCTGAAGCTGCACACCCCCACAAAACACTGTTAGGTAAAATAGCACAATGTCATATTTAAAGCTTATAAATGAAGCAGGTTTGTTATCATCTTATAACGTCTGATTAATACTTTAGATGTGGACCATGAGAACATTGAAGCCATAGCAGATTCTCCTGGTGATCAAGGGGAATGTCCGAAGCAAAAATTCAGACAGAAAATATTAAAAAAACTTACAAAACTTGACTTCAAGAAAGGTCAGAAGAATTCAAAATCCCCTGAAACTCCAACAGGTAAATGCACTGTAAACATACAAACAGTAAATATTTTCCAGATATTATAACAATGACATTATAAGTGCAATTATTACATTTAGTCTTTATTTCAGGCTTGATATTCAGCTTTTGCATGATCGTTGCCATCCAAAGTTAAAACTCCTTTTATAACATGCACATGAGAATTAGCAGAAGCTGAGGGTTAATTTTCAGAAGTCAATATAATGTAATTGTCTTCTCATATAATGCAGTGGTACTGGATTTCAATGGAAACCTTGAACAAAACCGCTTGGCTGAAGCACAGCAACAGCTGTCGGAAGCTGAGGAGAGTCTCTTCAGTTCAAAAGAAGTGGCCAGGCCAGAAGACGAAGAAGACAAGTTGCAGACGGACTATGAGATCTTTATTTTGCGGCTGAGATTGGTCATCCATGACTCTTTCAGTGAGGACAACCACGAGACACTCAAGAGTGCTTTGACTTCAATACTCAAAGAGGAGGAACAGGACAGACGCTGGGCAGAAGTAGCCATGGATCAACGACCAGTATGGAGGCCCACAAGGTGTAGACACATCCATGACACATTACTGCAGATTATCGTGGAGCAACAAATGAAGACTGTAGATGAACAGGAGAATAAAGCAGACAACCTGTCAACCTCCTTAAAGAGAGAGGTGTGCCGAATGGGCAAGAAGGTGCAGAAAGACCTGCTCAGAGTGGTCCGGAATCTGAGAGAGTGTTACCCACCAGACTTTGACATCTGCAGAACATATGCTCAGCTCTACCATCAAGCTTTTTCCACCAGACTCCAAGAGCTTGCAAGATCTGATATCAGTTCAGAGGAATGCCTCTATATATTGAGCTGGATTGTGGATTACTACCCAAAGTAAGGTCTTCTCTCAAAAGCATGCAGTTTTACATACATTTTCAGTTTCAGAAATGTGAATGTTCTTCAATTACTTTTCTTAGAGATGTACTGAAGCATAAAGAACTAGAAGAGCACATCAACAGTTCATCACTTGGACCTCTGTTGCCTGAAGAAGATCTTAAGAGATTAGAGGAACAGTACTTTTCTTACAAAGAGGTGATTCAGAACACAACTGACGTTATAGCATCTGTAGCATGTTAAGATTAAAACGAGGCTCTCATTTGTAGAATTCGATAGTTTGCTCTTGACTGGAAATGCTGCTCATATCTCGTAGATAGTGTTGCGTCACTTATTGTTCCTCTCTCTCATATCACTTAATGCTGCATGTTTTAGTTTAGAATTCCTGTTGCTTATTTTCTCTCATCAGAACGAGATCAGAAAATGGTTATCCAATGCTTTGGAGAAAGAAGTGAACAAATGGAGTGATGACATCGAACCAGAGCTGATGGATGGATACTACTTCAGTAACCTGGCTGTTGATGTTTTACCAGTAGGTTATGAGCCCTACTTACTCTGTAACCTTATCTTACATGAAATATACACGTTGGGATATTTAAACTGAGTCCAAAATGTTTTATAGCTTGTAAATGGGGCTGTAAAAGAAATCAACGCACTTTTAAGCTGTGAATGTAAAGCTTGGAGTCTTCTAAACCAGCTGGACACCTTTCTTCTAAGGTAGCTAACTAGTCACTCATTGTTACATTTTTAAAATCATTTTTAGACAAAGATTACCATGCTTTCTTCTTTTTTTTTCACTGCAGCTATAAGACAAGTCTGGAGGAACTTATTAAAAGAAAACAAGGAAACATTCCTAAAACTCTCAGTGCTACTCTGGTTAATATTTACCAGTTTAGGTGAGTTTGAAGGATTGACTGGGAAAAAGTGTACATTATTAATTGTGTCAACATGCTGTTATTATAAATGATACAATATAATATTGTGTTATGTTGTTCATATTTAAATTTAAATCATTCAAATATAATTTTATATAAAAAAAAACTACAGCCCTTTCGTGACTGTTAACATGTTAACAAGTCTACTTTCATTATTACAATAACATTTTACCAACCATTCTTTTTCTGTATCTTCAGGGATTATGTACAAAAACCTGAGCATCTTTTCTCAGAGGACACCAGAAGAGCTTGTCTGACCACATTAGCAGATTTCAAAAACATTTGTCACAAATACTTCCTCGGTCAAATTCACACAGAACTTAAGGTAAAGAACAAAACAACATGTGCAGTTGCTTATTAGGAGACATTGCCCCAATCGACATTTTCTATGTCAGATGAGCAATGAGTAAGTGTTTAAAGTAGTTTAGCCAGGTATCAGAATGTAAAAGTCAGTATTTGACATATACTAAAGCAATTTAACAAACTTGGATTTAGCCAAGTAGTTTCTCAGCATCGTTTGGACAATAGCAATTCATGTTTATGATAAAATTTTAGCTTGATAAGTTTTGGCTCAACCAGTGGCAGACGAAATGATATACCTTTTTTAAGCTTTAACTTAAAATGTCAGATCTCAGATTTTTAGAGGTGGGTTGTGAAGAGGTTTAAGGAATGGCTTGGCTTTCGATTTTATTATAGGAATGTTATTCCAGGGCCAACACAGAAGTCCTCACTTCACATAATGTGCTCTCCTTCCCTGTTTGCCATGTTAACTTTCTTAAATGAAACCTTACATTTTGGAAATAACCATAATGTTTATTTACACAGCCACACTACCGCAAACTTTGGACTCAGGTTTGGTTTGCTGGACATTGTGAGGTTGTGGAGGAGCTGGTGAAGGCGCTTAATAATAGCATAGACACCCTTAAAGAACTAAAGCCTGTCTGCAGAGAGGTCAGAACCAATTTTACAGCAAATATTTTCTGACAGAACTGTAACATACTGTAAATCTGTGGTTCTCAACTGAGGGGGCAAGGGATTAATGGAGGGCCAGCTTGGGCATAAAGATTGATTGAATGTATAAATAAACAAAATAATAAATAAAAGAAAAGAAAAAACACTTGCTGGACCTTAAAGTATTGTTGTAGAAGCCCTTGGAAAAGGTTGAGAACCACTGCTGTAAACATACATATGTGGCTGTGGCTTTTTTATACAATTATAAATATAAAAAGAGTGTTTATCTGTGTCTTTAAAGGAGCTACTGGCTGAGCTGCACGTAGAAGTAATGGTTGAGTATGTGAGGCGAATGATGAAGATAAAACTGAAACTGAAAGACAAAGTGCAGCAAGAGGCAGCTGCTGAGTTCATCTGCCACGACAGCAATAAAATCTGCTCTGTGTTTGTGGTGAGATTACATCCAGACCCACACATGCACATTAACATGCATTTATATAGATTTTTTGAGGAATTTAGCATTGCATTTTGTACGAGCGTATGGGACACTCTCAAGATTTGGTTGGGTACTAGTAGAAATGATGTTAGGAGTTTACGTTTAAAGAAACAGAGCAAGAGAGCAGGTCCTAGTTGAAGAATTTTATTGTATTAGCCTTGTTTGAATGGTTACTGGCACTTGCCCATAAGATGTGCACGGGGGCTTGTGTGGTCTACAATGAACAGAGAAAGCAGTATAATAAAATGTGAAATATAAACAATAAGCATATCATCAATGGATCCTCTGCAGTGGATAAGTGCCATCAGAATCAGAAATTATACAATACGCAATAATACACACGACTAGTAGCATAAATTTATGTCAGAATGCTGCATGTTTGTTAAAAAATAAATAAATAAAAAATCATCACTAATATGACTTTTAACTTCAAACCTCACTCAAATAAAATCCACTATCCATTGCTTTCTCAATTGAATCAGGAAAGAAAATGTGCACGGCTCAAAACACCATGTGAAAAGTGAAAACAGTTCTAAATAGTTCTAAACAAAAATGTCAATGGACTTAGAGGGGATGACAAGAGATGGACCTTTTCACTAGAGGAAGCCTTTTGATGAGTTATGGACTCATATTTTGATCAGAGGAACTGATTTAAAATTGCATGCATTGCAGAGGATTAATTGGTGAGCAAATTTTCATTACATTTTCGTTTTTTTAACTATTCCCTTGATCATTGTCATCTATATTTAGATATTTTAATGTAAATAAATATATTTTTTTTTTATCATAGCTGTTCACCTTTGGGAAGCTTAAATGAAAAACAATTGTGTTGAGTGTTGGTTAAGTAAGATTAAAATCATTTTGAAAATTGAAAACATTTGTGTGTTTGATACGATGACAGTAACTTACAGTAGTGTGGCACACAATATGACACAATAAGTCACAGACAAAAGACAGATCTATTTAGTGTATTCTTTACATTGTTCTCTTTGCTTCGATTGTGGGAAAGCTTTATGTAACAGTAAAACTGAGTTCTATTCACTTCACTAGGGATCCAGAGAGGAATGGCTCGTTCAAATTCTGCCAAAATTATCAGAGATTTTGAAACTACAGGATCCTGGGAGTTTGCAGCTCGAAATAGTTACCCTGGCAAGACACTATCCTGACATTGGGTGAGTCTAATAGATAGCAGCTGGCAAGATGCCGTTATTAGACCTTAGAAAAAAGCCACTACATTAAAGGGGTCATATGATGTTGCTGAAAAAACTTTATTTTGTGTATTTGGTGTAATACAATGTGTTTATGCGGTTTAAGTTTGACACAAAGACACAAAAATCAATTACAAACGAGGCATTCGTTGTATCCAGTGGTGCCTCGTAAGCAAATCCCCACGTCTGCATTTGTGTTCGGAGAAACAACAAGCACTAACCTTCACTTGCAACTTACATAGTAAGTTGCAAGTTCTTCTAATAAGAAAATGTAACTTAAAGGTTGTGAGTCAGAAGCACCAGACTGTCCTTGCAGAGGTAGAATTGTTCCACTTTATAGTCTCTGTGCACAGCCAGCATAAACTACTGGTTCGGGAATCAGTCCTCCGAAAATGCAACGAAAACCCTCTAATGTTTGTGTTGAACTGTTCTGGAACAGTGTTGTAAATACAGCTTGACCACTGATTTCTAGTTGTGTCCTCTTTTGTAAGCACAAACAAAGTACTTTCACTTTTTATGGTGAAACACAGGGTCTTCTGAACATGGTGCCCGCCAGAATAATAGCTCCACCTTCTTTCTTTGCGTAAGCTTTTGGGGCAGTGTTATGAAAATAAACCTGCTCTGTAATGTAGAAAAGTGGGGGCGTGTTTAAACAAGTCATTTTTGGGGGACGTGGACAAGTATATAATAACTTTTATAAAGAATATCTCTTTGGTTTTAAAACTTTAGTCTTTGCAACTTTATTTACAGTTTTGCCATTAGCCAAATGAAAGATGAATTTAGAATTTGATAATTGTCTTCCGGTGTGTGTGCCTTGTTTCATCAATGTTCTTTGTTGTCATTCTGCACTAGTGAACAGCATGTTCTTGCTCTCCTAAAACTGAAGACCAACCTTTCAAGCTCAGACCAGCGCAGAATCAAAGGATGTCTTACTGAAAACAGAGGCACACTGGACACAGAGTCCCCTACTTCCTTCTTTTCTAAAGTACTCGTCAAACGGAAAATCATCTGAATGCCCTTTTACACCTACGGCTAATGTGAAACAACTGCTACACACTGTAATAGATAATCAGTATTGTTGTGATATATCATGTTAATTATAAAGGAAACTCATGATATAATTCTGTATAGTCCTCTGAGTGTCCTATTAGTCCTCTACTTCACTGTTATTTGCTTAACTTCACATCACATGGAAACTCTTCTGAATTCCGTTACACCTTTTGCACAAAGACAACAACTGTAAGGCATACTGCAGGGCTGTACGTTAACTTTTTTTGCACATAGCACTGGTGCTACAGAAGTTAAAAGTTTTGAAGCACAGGCCAAACAGTTGTAGCACATATTAAGGGTGGGCGATATGGCGAAAATATCATATCACCATTTTGCTTTTAGGAGTATCATGATTTTTTCACAATTCTCTGGTTTTACTATTTTGAAGTTGCCACAGCAATTCCCTATTGTAACTAGCCATGTTTATATGTAAACCTTGTGTGCTTTTGTTAGTATTAAACACAAATCCATCAGACGTGAAAGACAACTTTATCAGGGCGCTGTTTTAAAGTGTTATGCGTTCAGAACCAAGTCAGAACAGCATGTGAATTAAATGTGGAACCGGCAAGGATTTAAAGCACATGGAATTAATGCACATTTGAGATTGCACATATTTGCTGTGTCCCGTAAGTGTAACTTTTGATATATATGTCGCAGTGTACAGCTGTGACGGAGGAGACGGGGACGTGCGGTTCCATTTGCAAGCTTTTATTTAGGGTCGTGGTACAAGAGGCAGGGTCAGAACACAGCAGACAGGAGTGGTGGAGGCAAGACATAAGAATGATCCAGCAGAGAAGCAAAGGTCAGGCGATCAGCAAACAACATCCAAAGGGCAAAGACAAAGAGAATAATCCAAAACCAGGCAGAGATCGTTACATGGGAACAATACACAAATAATACACAGGGGAAACGTTTTGTACAGGAAAACCTTAATACTTGGCAGTTTGACTAAGGAACACGTACAACATTTATAGGATTAACAAGGGGGCGGAGCTGATTACAAGGAGGCAGAGACTGAACAGGGGAGACACTTCATAATAAGAGTCCTAAGAGTACAATGCAGAAACACAGACAGGGTGGAGTGCCCTCTGGTGAAGCTCCAGGGCACTCTGGCTGGTGATCGTGACAACAGCTCTGATACTGTGACACAAAATCAGTATCATCTATCCATTTTCCATATCCTTTACACAGTTAGGGTTGGAGTTTCTCCCAGTATAATCAGTGTTATTTTACGTACTATTTATTATTGCAAAAACTCAACTGATTTCACACTGTTGTCCAAAATTAAGGTAGAAAACAATGTATTATGAAAGTTGTATTTTAATCAATGACATTTTCTGGACATATACCGGCACATTACAAGCTTTTTCAAAGCACTGAATTTGTGTCAAATCAATTGAGAAAACCTGTGAAATATATTTCTATTCTAATGTAATGTGTTGTATCTTTATTTGAATGCATGCTCACAGCTCTGAGAATAAAGACTTTTCATGCTAATACAATGCACTTAATGTTTCACTTGATTGTGTCTTTTTTAATTAAAGAGAATATAAGTTGCTTGGAAAATAGCTTCTTTTTTAACCTTTTTGTCAAGGGGTCTATCACAGCTGAACATAATGTTTACATTTGTCAAAAACAAAGAACCATTATTGTAACCACAATCTGAATTGCATGACTTCAACAAAAAACGATAAAACTATTTATTGTATGCAGTGTTTGGATATTGATAATGATATTGCTATTTACCTGTTTTAATGTTATTTTATTTGATTGCTTTAGAGTTGATGTCCTATATGTAAGGGATAATTGATTCATTGATTTGATGTTTTGGATTGATTAAAAATCTTTGAATTGTCTATGTAATTGGCGTAAGCATATTTAACCTGGCTGATAACTGTTACGTATTCTGTCTGTTTTGGTTTTGTTTTGTGTCTTCCTTGTTCAACATATTTGGTAATTCCTGTCTTTTAATGTGATTATTAGTTAATTAGTCTCCCTTGGTGTTCCCCAGCTGTTTTCCATTAGGTTTATTATGTCTGCACGCATTTATACCCTGCCTGTTTAAATGATGAATGTTGTTTTATGTTATATGTGCGTTAATGTATTAAAAGAAGCTCTTTGTTTAAGCCTTGTTCTATGTCTACCATTGCTATAACCACAAAACGTAACAATAACAATGTTACATTCTGATGTGCTGTTATAGAAACTGCTGCACACGTTCTGAGAAGACATAGGCCAAAAAAGAAGCTAACTAAAATATTAAAAATAAAATAACACCAGAAAGAGCACAAGCCTATAAAAGAGTAAAAAACTACATCAGGAAAGAAATGAGGAAGCCAAAGAAAGACTGGATAGAGGACCAGTGCAGGACAACAGAAAACAACAAGAAATAACAGCAAAAAGGCATGCCAACTCATAACAAGCGCTTTGCTTGTTAGGGTTAGGGTTGGTTTTATAGCTTAGCTAGATAAATAGTACCACCATAACCACTGATTATTGCTTAAGCTTTAACTACGTTGCACATAAGTGACCATATAGGGGGCTAAATTTAACCACTATTTAAGGAATGATAAGTATGGGGAACCTATATAATAGTATTAGTCATACTCATAACCTCTGGCTAATGTTCAGATTGGCTAGTTTGTGACCACAGGGCCCATGTAAAATGGCCGACGTGAGGCACCCTGAGTGACACAGAGTCCTAATGAACAAGTAAATATAAAGTAAAAAGTTTTAATGATTGAATCAAATGTTAGAATAATGAATAATGAGTGACGTAATCCTACAAAATGATTTTGTGCCTTTTATCAGTGGTCATCAGTCGTACAGTGAGAGAAGATAGTTCTCCCTAGATGTTGTAAGAATACAGTTCTCAGCAGTATTCTGTCTATCCTTCTAACACCTCTTTTTCTTCAGGTAAGGTCTTTTCCACTTTACTTTGGTATTTTGGAAATCCTGCCTTTTAATTAAATTGCGGTCTATAGAAGGTCAGAGACCTCTCAGTGTAGCGAACTGCTTGCGGATCCATATGCGATTTTTTATTACAGAGTCGATAGGCAGGGTCAAAACACCAGTAACCAGAGCAATGAGGACGAGACAGAATCAGGTCGATGGAATCAGTTGGAAACCAGGGCAGGCAGCAAGATAATCAAAACATGAATAAACAATTAAAGATCGAAACATGGAAAAGCAAATACAGGGAAGAACGCTAAGAATTGTAACATAAGGAATACAAGACTTCGCAATAGAGTGTAACTGTGAGTCTGGCTTATATGCAGAGTGTAATAAGTGTGGGCGAGGATAATGAGGTGCAGGTGTGTGTGATTAGTCCAGGAGTGAGGCATGAAGGGCAATGTAGTCTGGACAACAGTTGAGAGTTTGTGGTGATAAGAGTGATCTCTTGTGGTTGTGTGCAAGAGTCCATAAACAAGATCGTAACACTCAGTTTCCATCAAAAATATCTTTGGATATTTATATTTATGTTCTGAAGATACATTACAGGTTTGGAATGATGTGAAGGTGAGTATGAAAGAATTTTTATTTTTGGGTAAACTATCCCAAAAAGCCGAATCCAGAGTCCTGGTGGAAGGCTTAATACGCGTTCGGTCTTTTATCTGCACCTTTGAATTTATTTCAGTTTGGTTTCAGTTGTGATCTATAGGTCCGTGTTCAATCTGACTCCAATTTCAAGTGATTGTTAAATTGAGACAAGATTCATAATTAAGAAGTGCTCACTTGTTTACTTATTCATTTAGATATTTGATTCTTCTGGAAATCCCACACTGTTATTCGTTCTTTAAGGACCTAACAGTTCTGTCCAGCCTCCTCCAACTATTGTTAATGTTTTTTGTGTGCGCTCTGTGACTAGCTGCGAGAAGTTCGCAGTCTCGCCCATGGCTTGTGCTCTGGAAAGCGTGGTCTGCTCATCTGCTCCATGGCTGGCAGTTGCCTCGCCTAAATTTTCAGTTTAAGTGACTTTAATCTATGAAGGACTTTCGCTACTGTTGGGAACCAACGCAACTAAATGCATCAAATTATTCATTTAAGTTTCCTCTCTACCCAACAAAGAGACCGTCATCAACCTTGCTCCTGACACCAGGAAGTATGCTGTTGGAAAGGGGGGAAACCCCCTGGCATGTTTATAGCTTCGCAAAGAGCCTGGCTGTTGTGAAGACACGACTGACCACATTCTGAACTCGTGCATTGATGGATCTTCAGACACTAATGCAATTAACACACAAACGCTAAAGTCACCAGATTGAAACCCTCTGGTTTGAGTGTGAACTCTGACCATCCAGGGTGTGGACTTCTGACAAGGACCCTAACAACAGCTGGATTTATCTGCTGGGAACTGTCGAAGAACTCTTTTCAACGTGGGTGACCTCTTTGCACCCCAGTTTCGGACACACATTCCTGCACGCAACACTCCGAAGGAGAGCGCACGCTTTTTCTGCTTCATGAACAAAGGAGACATCGGATGTAGCATCCGTATAGAGAAATCTGCATTTGCGTGTCTACTGAGAAACCAATATGTATCATGATTTCATTCACGTCTTCTGTATTGCTTTTGTTGTTATTATCGTTGTAATTTCTGAATTTGAAATGCGTGTGTGCACTTGGACCCAAAAGACGCAAACATCTACATCTGTTTTTGTGCGTCCGAAAAGAAACATCCACTTGGTGCATCTTCTCCACGGCAAAGACCACCAATCCAACGCATCCCGGAGAGACCGTAGCAGCGAGCCCAGAGAAACTCCGGAACTCAGAGAAGCTCAACCAGCTGGCTTGACCAACCATGCCTCCTCACGCATATCAATAATAGATCATCAGTACTGCCAAAGGGCCAACCAGCAACGACACCAGGAACCCAAGACCCTATCAGCAACGCAAGGTGCAGCAGACGCACACATCCGCTGAGTTTGGTAACATGAACAATTTCCTTCTTGCTGATGGTGTATATTAAGATTCGACGCTAAGGCTAACTCTGCTTAACTGTTCCTTGCTGGTTGTGATTTTGAGCAGTAGTAGCAAATACTTTCTGTTCTCAGTAACTTTATTTCCCATCTTTAGACAGTGTGAGTGAATGTGTACAGTACGTATGAATGTGTCGCGTTAATCCTAGGTAGTAGTGTTTGTATAGTAGATTAGTTTTTAATGCATTAAGAACTAACTGTCTTGTGTATTGTGTCTTGGGAAAGTCAACATTGCCTAAAAGATCCCGAGCTACCCTGCTCCGACAGAAAGAAACCCTATAGTTCTTTAGTTTGTTGGCCACAGATTAAAGTAACTGTGTAAATATACTTTTGATTAAAATGCTGGTCATATTAGTCAAACTGAGTGTATTTCATATTTCAAACTTATGATAAACTACAGTTAAATGACTCTAAGAGTGTCACTAAGAAAAATGGTGCGAAGAGTGCGAATGGTAAAATGGTCTAAATTTCACAGTAGTCTTTATTTAAAAGATTTAAACCTTTCACAAAATTGTGTACTGACGAAGGGGAGGAGGTCTTCCCTAAGGGACGAAAAACAGGCGCAGACTCAGGATTGCGGGAACATCTGACAAACAAATGGTCTTTTGTGTTTAAAGGTTTGTGGGGGTGTTGGTTTGGGTATTTAAAGAAAAAGGTAAAGCAGCAAGACAGGATTTTTCTGTAGCCAGAGAACCTCCATGCTGCATGGATGTGAGAGCCGTTGGAAGGGCTCCTGCATTCTGCAGTGTTGCTTTCTGATTCATTGAAGTTATGTATTTTCTAAATTAAAATTGAATTGGACTTTCATTGTTTAATTGTGTAATCGGCATGAAACATTTTTATCTGACAACTAAATTAATGATGAATGAGAATAAACATTATTTCTTGATTCAATTTAGAGTGCTGAACTCATTTGTGACCAGTAGATTGTGTGGAGGCTTTTGTGCGCATAATCATTATGGCCAGGATATGCAAACTAGAGGCATGGGGAGATGAAGCAGTTGGCACTCTCTTGCAGAGACGTCTTGATTTCTGATATCACTGAAGTTAACACGCTGGTATCGGTAAGACTAAGCAAAACAATCTTTTTGTAATAAGCAAGCAGTAGGCGGCTGACAAAAAGATATTAGTTAAACCTCCAACCTCTGAGTAATTATCAGGCTTGCGATGTTATGTAAGAGATGGCGCTCCGGCCGACGCCAGACTCGGACGACTTTAGGTCCCACAATGAACGAACATTTGAAAAGTATGGCAATAATCAAGTATCTAAATTATGATGCGACCAACTTTAAGATCAGCATTCAAATTTACTATTATAATCTAAATTTAATAATAACTTGAAAGTAAAAAGTAAATTAGAAACCAAAGTTAGAAGAACTGAAGTATTTTCACAGAAGCACTGGAAAGCGAGACGCGCAGCATCCGGGCTACTAAACCGGACCTTTCAGCTTGCATTGACACAAATTTGCCAGTTCCGGTGTGTACACAGAGTGATTAAGCCTTATGTATGATAAATGTCCAGGCCAGACAAAACCATAAGTGAATGTTTTGATAAGAAAATAGTTTTAGGAGAATCGCTGGACGAATTAATCACGGCTGGCACCACATCATTTAATCAATCTCCTTGTTTACGATCGCCAATCAAATTTTTCCTTCCCACTATAAATAAACCCATTTTTCCTACTTCAGCATCTCGCTTTTCATGCACCCCACCTCCTTCCCATCTCCCCCTTGCTCCACGATTACCTCCAGGGGGGCAGACGGAGATCGAGCCGGACGCCGTACCACTAAACCCCGCCTAGGGTTCAAGCCACTAGGGTTCGGAGTCTGCCGATTCTCCTGGCTCGCTCCCTGGACAGCACGCCAAATTTGCTTTATTCATTAATGAGGAAGGGTGAACTTGAGAAAATATCTTTTGAGTTTTAGTTCCCATGCTCAAGGATCACACCTGGTTGGGTGGTGAGGTCAGACACCTGCGGTACCAACGCTTGCAAGGCTCATCCAGTTGCTCCTCCTGACAATCCATACGAGCATTGTTATTCAGTAACAGTCGCTCAAAATCCTGGTAGTGCATGGATGCAATGGGCAGCCAATTCCACGAGAACGGTAATCAAGGAAGACTTGTCCAAACTAGTGTTGTCACGGTATCAAAATTTCAGTATTCGGTACCAATACCAGTGAAAATCCACGTTTCTTGGTACCAATTTCAGTACCAAAGCAAAACACAAAAACACTTTTATATAAGAGGACTTTTATTTAATCAAACAGCGCAAA
>JAUCMU010000043.1:7243368-7255429 GCA_032275025.1 Enteromius treurensis
ATAATGTTCAGTGCTTTGCTACAATCTGTATTGTTAAAAGCGCTATAGAAATAAAAGTGACTTGACTTGACTTGATAACATTTTCAAACACATTTAAGTTTTGTTTCACTGAACAAAAAGACATAATCCTTTCTCTAAAATAACTTCAAAAGTATCTTTCATGTGATTTTTTAACTTAGATATTCATTTATAATGTACCCTTCTGGTGTTTCACAACTAGAAACAGCAGCTGAGATTAGTGTTAATGCAGGGAAAAACATGGCACATCAGTCACTGTTAATATCAGGCTGACCTACTACACTAATTAATGAGAAACAAGGGCAATGTGAACAAAACGCAGCAAAAGGTGACAACATCTCTACTGTCATGCATGCAACTGGGGTTGCTTTTTTTAGCAGAAGAGCAAAATGCATGCAAATCCCCTATTTCAGCCAGCCAGAGATCTGTAATCAGGGGCAGCATTCATTTCATCAGCAGGGATAAGCACACAAGGGAAGAACTATGAATAGCAAGAAAATGGTTGTTATTCTGGAGCACCTGCACCCGAGCTCTGACTTCAATTCAATTGGGAAATAAGACTAAGGAATATCCACAGATGTTCTCCACCTGCGCAGGCAGAGGTGGAGCAAATATTCACTGGAGAATGTCCAAATAAATCATAAACAGAATTGAGTAAAGGAATAAGAGGTGTCTGTTATTTTCAAGTATATTCAATTTAATGCTATTAAAGAAAGAAAGAATGTGGTAAAGTGTTAATGGTAAGATTTACCTATAAAGTCCATCTGCCTTATAATTACCATTATGGGTTGGTGTATTTTTAATTTAACTTTTTTCATGGACACATATAATTAAAGGGATAGTCTATTTATTTTGTCATAATTTACTCACCCTCATGTCATTCTAAATGACTTTCTTGCTGCTGTGAAAGACGAAAGAACATATTTGGAAGTATGTCGATAGCTAAACAGTTCTTCCTTTTGACACTATTGTATGGACACTTGAAAGTCAAAAGTGTTTATATTTCAACAGTCTTCAAAATTTCTTATTTTGTCTTCCACACAAGAAAGAAAGTCTTACATTTTCGAACTTTCGACAAAAAGTTGAGTAAATGATGACAGGTTTTTAATTTTTGGGTGGACTGTCCTGTTCCTGTATTTCAAGTTCCAACTAAAAGAACTAATGCCAATGGTTTAATTAGTAGTGAATGCTTGTAAGTGTATTAATATTAATAAGTATATGCTGGATAAAAGCATCTAGAATGCATAAATCACTGTCAAAAAGAGGCCCATTCATCTTAATTCCCTACCTAATGTTCTCTTAAGCTATAATATCCTGTTTTGTTGCTGTAAAACACACAATATTATAATATAGAATAAATGTTGAATATGTGTTTGTTTCCTCTAATGTTATATGATATTTTCTTTTGTACAGCAAAGATAATGGATTTTGTCCCTGTAGCTTACATCAGTAAACTCTCTGAACCCTGAAAATGCCACAGGTAATACAATGAACCCGTGCTGGCTGTTTGTCCCCTGCATTCCTCCCCACTGACCTACATGATGATGTGCTCAGCCAGGAATCTTTTGTTCCAGTGGTTTGTAAACACATCCAGAGAATTCACTGTGTGTCATCCACTGTCCCAGGCTTTATGTGGAATTTGTGATGCTTCCAAAAGCAGAATAGGTATAAGGAGAGGTCAATTTAAAAAAACACTGTGGGTTGGACAATTTTCATGGCATCGTGGCATATAGGCCTACCTAAAAAACAACATCTATTGAAGCCAAAAATAGTCATTAGTCATATAGTCATAGTCAAGTGGAAATATCATATAATTGTGATTTCGTGATAAAAGAAAACCAACGCATTCCATTTGATTAAAAATTGTGATCTATCCAATAGGTTCATATCAAGACAAATATGATGGGGATATCATAACGTAAAGCATACTTTAACAGGAATCCATCATCAAATTTCCCCATATCTGCATTATTATTAAAAAAAGAATAAAATAGGCAGTTGACTAATGACATTTGGCTTATGAAACTGTCATGAGACTGTCATCACATAAAAAAAGGAATTAACTATATTAATTAAAAAAAAGTAAGGGTTAGTGTGACAAAGGGCATTTTTTTTTTTTTTGCTAATAGACTGTCCATTATATTAAACGCTTCCATATACACTCACAAAAAAAACTATGTGGAATTTACGTATACAAATATATCAGAAGTAATACGTGATTTACCACAAAATATATATTTCCCAATCGGCCTGCCCAATATGATTGATAGCAAAACTTGACAAATGAAATAGAATCCAGTGAGGCACAAGCCAATCAAAACAGCCGTTTAGGGATTGGGGGCGGGGCTAGCTTGTAGCCGAGTTAAGATTGGAAGTCACGAGGTCTTATCCGCTCATTGTGGTATAGCATACGAGCAGAACCGTGCGAGAGGTGAGTAAAACTTGGCGAAAACATAGTGGCCTATCGGTTAGGGAGTTAAAGGGAATTATTTTGGTTTAGTCACACTTGATAAATATATTCGCACTCTGGCTTGAGGAGATACTGCGTGTTAGGTTTTCGGTAATGCTGCCATATGTTAGCTGACTAACGTTAGTTCTTATTCGTCAGTCGTGTCGGTTCACTTCAACGAGAGCATCATTATGTCGCTGATTGTAAAGTTTCGCTTACGAATGCTGTTTTATTTCAGGTCCCCTGTATTGAGGGCGTCGTGAGTTTTCTCTCCAGGGTTTATCACTCTGCTCCGCAAGGTGTAACCCAGTCAGGCACCGCCGTGCCGACCCTTAACTAGCTAAACTAAAGCGACCGACTCAAACCAGTAGTTCACCTCTTCTCAGGGCGACCAGCGGTGTGTTTATGTCTTTGTTTTGCGAAAACGGTGAGTACCTGGACGACAGGAGCTACGGATGGGAAAGGTACGTTGATTTCTGTTTATTTCTAGTGTAACGTATATTTCTCTGCGCGTGTACTCTCGCGATAGTTGGTTTGTTTCACCAGATCTAGGAGCTCGCATCAATCTTAACGTGTTGCCTACTGCACCGAATAAAATGGCGTCCTCCTGTGGTGTGACGCACTCTGCAGCATGGGGTTGCTCAACACAGGCCTGTTTAGGGTTTCATCCTATCAGTAGCTAGTAAATGCTGCACCATGATGTCTGGGTCTGACTACGCCATTGTTTTCTATCCTTAACGGCAAACTACTTCAATATAGAGATGCATCTAGACCCCAATAAAACTATGACAGGTGGTCCTAGTAACGTTGGATAACTAACCAGGCTTATAGAGAGTGGGCACACCTCGATTTAGATATCTGCTGTGTTTGATATCAAAAACTGTAATACTTGTTGTTTTCTGCTCTTAATTTGCAGTGCTATAGTGCAGCTGCCGGAACCTGTTTGGGGGGAACTTAGTCAACGAGCTCGAAGCCTGGAGCCTCAGTGGCCGTACCCTTTTCATGTCAGAGACAAAGTGCTGTTGCAGTCGTTTATGTCATCCCCCCCTCTTCAAACAGAAGATACTAATATTTGCCAATTCAAGATCTTCTCGTCTTGCTGATAAACCATACGGGAAGCCGAAATGTCTCTTAATGTCAATCGCAGCGTGTCAGACCAGTTCTACCGCTATAAAATGCCCCGTCTCATTGCTAAGGTGGGTATCAGACAGTTCTTAATATAGATTTAACAAACGATGTCAATAAAGGGTTAATGTTTCTAAATACAAAATTAATCAGATATACACTCCCATAAAATATATAATCAATTTCCTTCATCTTTGTTTTTGTTTAAATTTGACCATGATACAACTATATATGTAATGGTTACATGTGCAAACCAAACTGTTTGTGGTTTTTCGCAGGTGGAAGGCAAGGGGAATGGAATTAAGACCGTCATAGTCAACATGGTCGATGTTGCTAAGGCTCTGAATAGGCCTCCGACATGTGAGCATTGTTTTGATGAGCTATATCACTTGAATCTCTTTCCTTCGTTTGACATTATACTGCAACCTCTTGTTTTAGATCCCACCAAATTCTTCGGTTGTGAGTTGGGAGCCCAAACCCAGTTTGACTCCAAGAATGACCGCTACATCGTCAATGGATCTCATGAGGCAAACAAACTGCAAGACATGCTAGATGGATTCATTCGCAAGTTTGTGCTGTGTCCTGAGTGTGACAATCCTGAAACTGATCTGGTAAATATTTCCATTCTGCCACGTGCGTTTAGGAAGGGTCATGGTGGAAGGGAGAGCATTGATGAACGGGTGCATTCTGGTGCCCTGTTGAACTGAGTGCCCTTTATGTTTGAATGCATGTTGCTGAGTATGCAGGGCTCTATAGGGGTCATGCATGTAGCTTCCACGTGTTAAGATTGTACACCTGCCAAACTGAGGAAATTAGCTGTGTCATTAACTTAATACAAGCCACCTTTGGTTTTTCATTGTTGCATTCAGTCTCCTGTTTTCAGTTGCCAATACCAATCTGCCAATGGCAACGAGGGCTTACATCATAATGGGGTTGTTTTTATTTATTCATTCAAAACCATACAGCATCTATTATGTTTGTCACACAAGTATGGTAGAGCGTGGACAGAAATTTCTTGTTTCGTTAATTTAAAAAAAAAAAAACTAGTTGTTTTTTTTTATATACTTGTGAGTACTGTTCTTTTGTGCCTGCTGATTTTCCTCTGCAGTGCAGCACTTAGGGCTCCCTGAGATTTTTGCATGGTCTCAGCTGGCCTGGTTTCGGTTTCATGCTGCAGTTGGCCTTGTATCCTCTCTGTAAGGTTATAAGTAAGGAATACAAATTCTGGTCTATATCTGAACACAGGGCACATGTTTTTTTTTTTAGTCATAACATTTCTACAAGTTTTATGGAGCGGGAGCAATTTGCCTCATTTGTAGCTGAATTTATTTAGTTGAGCAGCCCGCTTATCAATTTAGTTTAATAAAGTCAAATGTTCTCCACATTGTAGCACATTAATCCCAAGAAGCAGACCATTGGAAACTCCTGCAAGGCTTGTGGTTACCGAGGCATGCTTGACACCAGACACAAACTCTGCACCTTCATTCTCAAGAATCCACCAGGTAAGTACAGACTTCAAAGAGACGGTAAATTAAAATACCTAGTGGTAAACACATTTTCAATTTCATATTGTCAAACCTTTCCATTATAAATAGAACTTAAGGAAGGTCAAGATATTTGGGTAACCCTAATCTATTTTAGATTTAGTATGTGTCTGTAAGCAGTGTATCTGCGGGTCAAAAACTGATCTTCTGACTTGTGCCATGCCGATTTGATGTTTCTGAACTCCTTAATGCTCTTAACTTTCCTTTCTCCTGTCGTGGTGCAGAGAATGAGAGTGGATCTGTGAAAAAAGAAAAGGAAAAGAAGAACCGAAAGAAGGACAAAGAGAATGGCTCAAGTGGTGGTGAAGCTGGAAACCATAATGACATCGATGCCCCTGATGCTGTGGTATGCGCTGCTTTGAGATGGTCTTCTGAAAAACCGCTCACCGGCGTAAGAGATGAGTAACACTGGTGTTGAATGTGATCTTGTGACAGGATGGGGATGAGGATGACGATGGAGACTGGGCTGAAGAGACCACCGAAGAGGCCCAGCGTCGCAGGATGGAGGAGATCAGCGAGCATGCCAAGGGTCTCACGCTCACTGATGACTTGGAGAAATCCCTGGAGGAGAGGGTCAACATATTTTACAACTTTGTGAAGGTGTTTGTCTTAGAGCAATTTTCACTGTACAATTCTATGTGTAGACGCTTTACTTATTCAGCTCCATTCTTGATTTCTGCGCTTCAGGAAAAGAAAGACAGTGGAGCGATTGACTCGACAGATAAAGAGATCTTGGCTGAGGCTGAAAGGCTGGATGTGAAGGCCATGGGTCCTCTGATCCTGAGCGAGCTGCTCTTTGATGAGAACATCCGTGAACAGATCAAGAAGTACAAGCGTCACTTCCTCAGGGTACGTTGTCGTATCTGTCAACATTTGATTCTCAACATTTTAAGAGCTGATTTTTAGTTTTGCCAGTGAGTTCACAATTTTTTTTTTTTTATTTTTTTTTTTATCATCCACAGTTTAAAGGGATAGATCACCAAAAAAAGAGAAATTTTGTTATTAATTACTAACCATCATGTCATTCCTAACCAGACCTTCCTTCATCTTTGGAACACGCATTAGGATTTTTTTTTTTTATTTTTTTTTTTTTTTTGACTAAATCCATGAGCTCTATTGACCCTACAAAGACCGCAACGCAACTGACACATTCAAGGGCCAGAAACAAAATACCAACATTTTTAAAATAGTTTACATGATATTGGTGATCAACTGTATTAAAAACCTGCACTATAACGGCAAAGACTTCCCATGCGTACAAACCAAATGCAATATTGCTGTTCTTACAAATAACACGGTCTTATAAGAAGCTTCCATTTCTGTCCACAGTTCTGCCACAACAATAAGAAAGCTCAGAAATATCTTCTGGGTGGCTTTGAGTGCCTGGTGAAGCTTCATCAGACTCAGCTCTTACCCAGAGTCCCCATCATACTCAAAGACCTGTATGACGCAGATCTACTGGAGGAAGATGTCATACTCGCATGGGCTGAAAAGGTATCCTGCCAACACACAGAATCTTCTAGAATCTCAGATGAAACTATCTAGGTCAGAGTTGAACGTGGCTCAGATAAAAGGAGTTTAGTTGCATGAGTCCCGTTCTGATCTCTCAGCTCTCTGAGGAAGGAAAAAACAACCGATGAAAGGATTTTGCGGTCAGTTACCTGTTGCTAGGCAACCCTTGTTATTTTAGCCTGAGTGTCAGAGGGGGTTGTTGTAATATGGTAACGTCTATGACCTGCATGTTGCTGGAGAGCCCAGGGTCTGATAGCAGCAAACACACTTGACTAGTCTAGTGTTTTGGAGCTCAAACCTGTTTGTGACGTTTCTGCTGTAGGTGTCTAAGAAGTATGTCTCCAAAGAGTTGGCTAAAGAGATTCATGCCAAGGCAGAGCCCTTTGTTAAATGGCTCAAGGAGGCAGAGGAGGAGAGTGAGGGCAGTGAGGAAGAGGACGATGACGATGACAATGTTGAGGTAAAAAAAAAAAAAAAGCCACTTGATTCACTTTCCATAACCACGATTTTTAGACTTACTTTTATCTCCGTCTTTTCTAGGTGGTGTATTCCTCCTCTGCCCGTGAGTTGAAAATGGAGACCACAAAACCTGAAAAGTTGGACCATGAGGAGGAGGACATTGATATTGATGCCATTTAAAGATGAAACCAAAAAGCTTCAGTTGCCTCTTCACATATTGCTCAGCTTCTTTTTGTCAGACGCATGCCTTTCACCTCCTTTGGCCTCCTCTTCAGCTGTAGGCCTGGGTTAGCGCTCTGCTCAAAGCTTCTTATTTTAGTCTTTTTTTTTTTTTTCTTTTCACCAGCTCTATTGATGAATGGTTGCTGTTGTGTGTATGCATGAGTTTCTTAGATTATAGAGCATAAATGCACACAAGTTCCCCTTGTATTTTTGCAACTATTAAAGATTTGCCTGTGAATTCCACCATGTGTCTGTCTAGTTGGTTTAAACACTATTAATATTATAAAGGCTGTTTTAAATGTGTAGGGTCAGCACTCCCACAATATTAAGCAACCATAAATGTTTCTCAAGCATATTAGAATGATTTTCGAAGGATCATGTTACTCTTAAGAAAATTCAGCATTGCATAATACATTTCTATTTAGAAATATAGTCAAATACCAATATTTAATCATTTTTAAAATGCAATATTTTTTTATTTTAATGAAATAAATGCAGGCTTGGCGAGCAAAAAATATTCAAAACTACAACCCTGAATTTGTATGTACACTAGCTAGATATCAACCACTCAGATGTTTCCAAACCAGGCATTTATTTACCTTTTAATGTAGCCCGTTTAAGTTATGGGACTTGACAGATTACAACCAGACGTTAGGCCATAAAATCCAAAACATGTAAGACAAATCCAGTAAATCATAGAAATACTTGACACACAACACAACAGTGCACACATCCATAGAGAAAGTCATAATCCTTCTTAATGACCGAAACAATCCTAACATTCTGCAAGCGGCAAACTACTACTACCTCAGCAACATTTATATCAAAGATCATAAATATTATTTTCCATTAATCTTTGCATCAGTAGAAGACAGATCACAGTGTTTTGCCCTACACAGGGCGTTTTGTTAAATGCTATTTTCAAAAAGTACAAAATACATTAACGCAGGACTTATTACTACTTTGTCAATCTTTTAGGACTTTGTCAATTTTAGGATTTAATATCAATTTTGGATGGTATTACATTGTGCAAATAGCAGATAAGGTGAAACGCCCCCCTAGTCTAATACTTCTCTTTATCCTGATTAGCTTACATTGATCTTAGTGCAACACAGAGGTAGTTTGACAACTACCGGCTTCTTTTCATGAACACTTATTAACATATATCTGCCAACTTAAACGACTGCATCTAACTAATTAACAAACAATTCTACTATGGATATGAGAATAACAACAAATTCCCTTAAATGTTTCGTTCAGAATTTTAAATATCCATAACATTCATTTAAAGGAATATTCTGGGTCCAGTAGGAGTTAAACTCAATCGACAGCATTTATGGCAGTGTTAATCAACATAAAATATCGTTTTGAAAAATATAAAGAGGGCCAAGCTTACCATTATGTTAAAATAATAATGTTTTGAGCTTAAAAGTGATATTTATGTTACAAAATATTTCTATTTCAAACAAATGTTTTTTTTTTTTGAGAATTAAATGTGAAGCTTAGCATAAAATCACTTTTCATTTTTGCTGCTATTACAGTTTGCATATTATTTGTGCTGTAAAGCCGTTTAAATAATTTTACAGTCATTTAAGGGTCTGTGGTCTTACAGCAGTGTGTTGACATAAAAGAAAATGTAATATTGTGAATAAATATACACACTATACGGACTAAAATCATGTTAATATTCATACTATTTGTGTCTATACTATTGAAACACTGAATATTTTAATGGTTAGGAATTGGCCCAGTTGTCTATTTTAAGCGCCTTACTGTATCCCAGACCTTTATTTATTTCGAAAATAAAAGGTGGGACAGAAAAACATTTTTGTGATGATTAACATTACTCCACAAATGCTATCAGATTGAACCTGGAACATTCACTTAATGCAAACTCAAGAGAATAGGGCATCTTTTTTATTAAATACATTTCAGACTCAAATTGAAAGGAAAAGCATGGGGATGCTAACTTTTTTCTCTCTCTCTCACACATACTAGATTTTAAATGACTAGAATCTTCACCAGAAGAGGGCACCGTTGGCTTAGTCAGCTACGATTTTGACCGTTGCACAGCATTTTTCCACTGTAGCATCTTTCCCCATATTGCTTTTGGTATATTCGACTTTGGCACGTTACCGTGGATATTGATCACCTTTGAATTCAAGCCACCTTAAAAAGTGTAATCAGAATTATTTCAGAATGAGTAATGAGATGTGGCACTGGAGAATTAATCAGTGCTACGTACTTTGAATACCTCTAATGAAAAAAAGTGCAGACAACCCTTGTGTCTGACTCTACAGTAACGGCTGTGTTATCTCACTGTTGGACAGATGCTGTGGCAGATGCTGCCGCTGAGTCACCTGCTGCACGAAGATGAAGAGGAACCCGATCACGAGGGCAGCGCCGAGGATGGATCCCACGACCAACGCACAGGAAGGCTCTCTGGGCACGGGCGGGACCACTGGCTTTGGGGTTGACGTTTCCACTAAGAGATCCTGTACGCTTGACAAAGAGCCATTGTTAGGTAAGGGCTTGAGACCAAGAATGCTGCACATTAGAGGATAGAGATCGACGGAGCGCATGGAGGCCTTGGTGTAGTCGCGGCGGAAAGCGGGTCCACGGGCGACAAACACAGGCTGCATGCTGGGAAGGCTGTTGTTGTAACCATGGTTTCCCACTGCAAATCAAGCAAGTCAACATTAGATAACTAATTCTGATACTGATTAGTAAGCACAAAAATGCCATTAAAGGAATAGTTTGGCCAACATTTGCGAAGAAAATGACTCATTCACTGCAGAGCATCCATTGGTGAACAACTGATGCAATACCAAATAAATACATTTCTCCCAATCTGTTCTGATGAAGACATAAACTTTTGGATGGCTTGAAGATGAGTACATTTTCAGCAAATGTTCATTTATGGGTTATCGTACTACGCTCTGCTTAAATGACATGATTGCATTAATACATACACATAAAAGATCCGTTTCTGTTCTGCATGACCGTCCAGCCCTCTTTGACCTCTATGATCAGAGGCATGATCCTGACATTGTGTCTGTAGTGGTAATGATCTGGGATCTCCTCCTTTTTAAACACAACCATGTTAGGGTTGGCATTCTTCAACGAACTGTAGACTTCTTCGAGTTTGCCTGGGTTAAGAAGAGAATAACCATAAAGCACGTGTCACCAAACATTGATGAGATAACATTTAAATGGCAAAATAGTTTCTCGAACAAGTCATTTTTGCTGCTTTATAAGCCTTTTTATAGCTAAACACACATAATCATATCTCAAATGCCCGTCTTTTCAAGTATCCTCAAAGATACAATGTAAAAAGCATGTATTGGACCCAGAAGTGATAGCCGTCTAATACTCCTGCTCTCTGTCATTGCTATTAATCAACCAACAGAAGAGAAAATCTTTCACTGCTCCTGAGTAAATGATTTTTGTAACTTTACTAAAAAACACATATTTAATTTACACAGTGAATAATATGTAGTCTTTACACAATGTATGTAGCATTTCTTATGTATTTGTTTTGACCCTTTGCCTGTAATTAGTTTCTTATTCGTATTTATTCACTGATTACTTATTGGATGTTTTAAATCTATTCTTACCTTCTTTCGGCAAAATGCCAACTACAGGGCTCTTGTCTATCCATGTGTAAAGATCGCGACTGATGTAGGTGTCCAGCTCGATAATCTTATCATGTGATAACTGTGTCATTCCATGATCACTTGTAACAATGACATTGACTTTGTCGTAAAGGCCAGCGGCTTTGAGCTTTCCCCTGAGGAACCCCAACTTCTCATCGATGTCCGCTATGACTACATCCATTAGTGGGCTCTCTGGCCCCAAATTATGGCCGCTCTCATCTGGCTCCTCCCAATACAAGACTCCAAAGTTGATGGCCTCCGGCCCTGAGAACCAGTCGATGAGTTTTTCGACTCGGGTCTCAAACGGCATTGACGCATTATAATTCAAAAAATGTGTCGGATATGTTCCACCAATCGCTACATCTGATCCAGGCCACATGGCAGCTCCGCTCTTCCGCCCAGCCTTTTGATTAGTGACCCACAGCGGCACGGCCTGCTCCCACCACCATGCATCGTACACTTCAGATCCCTCCATGGAAAAAGAGCGATTGTGAATGGGGTCGTACATTTCGTTAGCAACTATGCCGTGAGTTTCGGCGTGTAATCCTGTCACTAAGGTGTAGTGGTTAGGGTAGGTCTTGGTGATGTAGGTGTTCTCCACTTGTTCCACCTGCACACCCTCATCCATCAGGGCACGGAAATTGGGTGTGGGTACTCGGTTCACATAGTCCCAGCGGAAGCCATCAAAGGACACCAGTAGCAGCTGGCTTTGCTCGTCCTGCTGTGAGCTCGATGTCTGAAGCAGTACTAATAAGCAACTCAGGAAGCAGCTCTTCATCACTAAGAAGGGTGGCATGATGTAAGATGTTCTGCGAATTGGAGACCTATGAAAAGCAAATTCATGCACATATTAATGTGAATAGTGTTGTTACAACTTTATAAGTTAGTGTACATACAACAAGAAAATTGCAAGATCTGCAGATTATTTTTACTTGAATGAAAACACAATCCCATAAAAGTGTAATCTCATTGAGTAATATGTATGTAAAATCCGTCAAAACAAGCATTTCTTAAACAGCTTGACTTCTTAGAACTGTGTATTTAACATTAACCAGAAATGTTTTTGTTCGGACATG
>JAUCMU010000043.1:7272812-7288782 GCA_032275025.1 Enteromius treurensis
CATATCTTAAAACATGTCAGTGTCATTGTTCTGTGTTAAGATGCACACCTGTAATATTTTCTTATAAGGCATTTTTGAAAAAAATTGCTGAAATATCTTAATTTAACTAATGCATAGTCCTGGCTTAATAATAATGTATATGGAATTACCTAATGACAGCTACATTTAAAACAAATTTAATGCCCCAACATAACTAACCCAGGAGGAGGAACTTCCTGCTGTCTCCGTAAAGCTGACGCAGGTTGATGCAGAACTCATGGATGGAGGCGCCGTTTCTATACTCGCGTAACAGTGTGGCAAACTGCTGTATCTCCTGAGATGACAGCTTTGTCCTCAACTATTGCAGAGGAAGACAAGAAATGCATGATGGGATCATTAATTAAGACTCCAACAACTGGCATCCAAATGTATTTTTATGCTCTGCACTGTACACACAAAGACTCACTGTGGTCATGTAGTCTTGTAGCAGTTCAGCAGCTGTTGTGCTAAGTTCGCTCTCACTGGCTGTTATGGTTTGTGGTGATGCCGGGGTGGAGGAGGGAGAGGGGCTAGAGGAGTGCCCCGCCTCTAGAGAACTAGAGAAATTACTGAGATTGGACAAAAACACAATGACTGCTCAATTCAAGAGATAAAATGGCTCATTTCTTGCAGAAGACGGTTATACTCACAATGTGCTTGCCTCGGCTTCGAACACTTCTTTGACATCTTTACTCGAAGAGTCCTCTTTTATTGGAAAAATGAAGCAAGCAAGCATTCAGAAAGGTTTCGTTCCGCTACAAGGTCAGTGTGATATTAACAGACTGAGCTTCGGGAGGCATAAATACAGTTCCAATTTACCACCCCAAATGAAACCGTGATGTGAAACTGACTGTGGTCTGTGGTTTGGGCAAGTACGAATTTACTGGGAAATCCCAAAATGATGAAGCTCTTGCCTACTCACCGCTGCAGATTGAGAGATGCCTGATGGGGGTTGTGGCTCCATCAAAGATGGCCCTGTCCAGAAAGTCAATGGTGGACTCTGTGTAGACAATCTGGAAGACTTGACTAAGTAGGAGACACAGCTCCTCTGCTGCAGCCTGCGAAAGTATTGTACAATAGCAGTAGTTTTTGCAAGAAGCTTGTCAAGTCACTTGTTTCGTAATTTAACAGACAAAATAAGGTCCTTTTTACCAACCTTATTGTCGACAGCCAGCACAAGCAGGCAGCAGACCTCCACAAGCACCGCCCCACTCTCCGAAAGAGAGCTCAGAGTGGGGGATTTTGACATCTCTGTACTATGACATGGAGAACCACCGGGCTCCTGAGCTGCAAACGCAAATTATACCCCATTGAAGGAAACCCTAAATTACTTCCGTTCAGTGTAATTCTCAACCACACACCTGTTTTTAGCACCACGAGGTGAAGCGAGTCGTCTCTGATGTAGGACACAGCTGCGATGTCATGAATGGGCACGCGAAGAATGATGTCTTCTCCATCACGCCACACGAGCTTCACATTGTATGCCGACAAACTGACAACAGCATCCTGCTCTGATGTCAGCTGCCCTGCCAACTGATGAGACTTCTGCAAAACACATTAGAGAAGCAACGCGGGAATTTATCTTCACGTTGCAAAATAAGGCGATGTCATTGACTGTTACTCTTACCCTGGCATTGTCAATAAGCTGCAGAACTTCTGTGCGGCTGGAGGGATTCAGATATCCAGGAACTGAGGTCAGCTGTCCCAGATACTACGAATGATCAAAAAGGAAAACGATTATTTATATAAAACAATGGAAGGATACAGAAAACGACAAGGATACAAGGATTTACCTAGAAACTGCACTACAAGTGCCTAACTAGCTAGCTAGGAAACTAAGGGAGGGAGGGATGAGAGAAATCACAGGAGTTAATGTAAATGTTGGTATCATCAGCATAACTGTGGAAACCATGGTGCCTCATTATCTGTCCAAATAGAGGCACGAACTGCAAACAGAAGCGGACCAAGTATCGAACCCTGGGGGATGCCACAGGTTGATTAGATAAAGGTTTTGTAAAAATAGCTTGCTGCAAGATGGGATCCTATGTAGAGCTTTTAGCAAACACTGTCAAATGCAGAGCTTGATTGCAAAGGAATATTCCGGCAACTGAGGGTTGAGTTCTTACGTTTGTCTGGGAAGGTTTTTCTCCCCCCTGATAAAACGTAAACACCTATTTAACTTCATATGCTAATGATGCGTTGACTATTTGGTTTTATGTTTTCCAGCCAGTGCACTTTGTCCTTTCTACTTTGCTCCCCCCCCACAAACTAAACTGTAAAATGAGCAATACCTTAACTTCCTTCTCAATGTAGTCATTGAGCAGAATCTCTGGGTCGATACGGTGGTCCGGGAGAGAGAGGGAGAACGTGTGGAGGGCCCTGCGCTCAGTGGACTTCTCCAGAGCCTTCTTATCTCTCCCCTTCTCTCCTTTCAGAAACACCCGCTTGAACGGAGACACAATACCCGGCTGAAGAAAGAAAGAGAAAAAGGAAAATCACATCATGACTAGAGGAAGTCAAAAACACAAGAGCTTTTTTTTGTGTGTGTGACCACAATTTTATGAGTTTGGTCAGTGGCAATATGTGCCAAAATGAGTCTTCCTGATGTCAAAATGAGTCTTCCTGATGCACTTCACACTGACGACATGTCTTTATTCTGTGTTCTGGACTGTTACTAGCCTGTAAATACATCAGCCTTCATGGAAGCGCAGGTTATTCTGAAACAAGTGCAGTTTCTTTGAAAACGTTTAACCTAAATAAGCAAGAAAAGATGCATTAACACGCCTTATCCTTCAAATGCAGTGCTTAAAAACAACAACACGATCAACTCCTCTTAACACTACATTGGCTTGAGGGCTTTTATGAAACCCAATACCTTTGCGAAGCATAATGAGATCGACATTCGTGGAAAAACTCTGTGGTGAACCTAACCACTAATGTCAGCTTGCTATCCAAAAGAAAAGTCTCTAAGCTCTTGGATGTAGTTAAGGCTGAAACCTGGAGGCGGGCTGAATGTTTAGGCAACCACGTTGTATTTCAAGGTCTGTGGATTTGTAAAAGTTGAACAGCATATGCTACAATTCCATTTAAGAAAAGGAGCAAGAGTTCTGCGAGCCCTACCTCTGTCTCCATGATCAGTCCCTTCAACAGCACAATGGAAACTGGCTGCGCACGACAGCTGCCGTATGCAACCGTCGACTGCTGTTGCACGTTGCTCTCAAAACAGGTTGCATGCGGCTTGTGACAAATGAGGGCTAACTCCCTCAAAGCAGCAAGATAAACCACACCCGACGACACACGCGTCCTCGCACACAAACAGTCACGGTTCTGCCTTAAGCTATAGTTCATGCAATCAGGAAGAACAGAAACCACCATTTCCTGTGATGAAACACCCAAACAAAGTCTAAAAAGGTTATAGACACTGCTGTCCCCCTGTAAAACGATCTCCAATAATTCTGTTTAAAAAAAACTGCTTTGAGGAAACTTCAGGTGTGCCAATAGTAGATGCAAAAATGCTGAAGTAAATAATAAAGAGCAACCGACCAAAATAAATAATTATACCACTTAAGAGTCTATTCCAGTTAAGGAGTGAAGATCGGCCAAATCCCACATTAAAATGAATTTAGTAAAAATATAATGCACAACTGTATGGCTAACAATATTAGCCATTCGTTAACTTTATATTAATATTAACTTTGCATTAATATCATATTCAAATCTCATTTTGCACAATACTTATCAGGGGTGTCTGCTTGAATTTATACGCACCAAGGAGTCTTTGTCCTGAATAAGGTGGAGGGGACCTGATATAAAGTATTCAAAAAGACCTAATCCTTAACATCAGATGTTTTCATGTGTGAGCAGCAAATTTGACATAGTGTGCCCAATTCCTTCACATACTCAATTATTGAAGATGCAAGGAAGGAGACACTAAAGGAATATAAACATTTCATGAGTCTGTGTCCGTCTGAAGTTTCAGAAAACAAGCTGCACAGGTGATCAGACATTTCCTTCGAAGGTTTGATGCCAATAAGATTATTTTAAAGAAACGATTATTTAGGATGTAGCTTATTAAATTGATCAAATGTCACGGTAATTTTTGATTTGGCCATTTTTATTTATGTTTAAAAAAGATACACAATTTTTATGTAAAAAAAAAAGCTCAATTATTAAATGTTGTCAATGTAATACACTTTTTTGCAAAGGAGGGTAAAAACGACAATTTTCACTTTTTAAGGGGGGTAAAAAATTACTTTAAAAAGATGGCAGCATTATTATTTTGGATTGGTTGGTTTATTAGTAAAATAGGTTGACTTTAGCCATATGTGTTGCATTATGTGCATTATTCAAAAATGGGGAAAATACATTTTTCAACTTTGTTTTTTTAGGTTTGCATGCCTGTAACTCAAGTAGTAGGCTATGTTAATGACCTTTTACATATTGGCTCTTAAAGCAGGAGTAAATTTTTAAATTGTACACATTTTTAGTGGTCAAAAAACATTTAAATACAGTTAATTCAAAATTGTAATAATATTTTTTTTTTAAATACAGTTTTACAATATTTTTTTATTTGACAGTAAATGACTCAATGCCTCCACCCTGTGGCCACACGGGGAAACTGATTCTCTCTGCCAAATCAAAACAACTAAAACATTCCTTAAAACATTCCCTCATTAGTAACAGCTGAAAGCCCAACCTTTGGAAGACAACACAACATCCTGCAAAACTATGATAATCAATTAGCTTGTTTGACTGAGGGAAAGAAAGCGTCCACAGCACAGTGGCGATTAAGACGGAGACACAGGGGGCGTCACTTCCTGTCTGAATCTTTGGAGAACCCAGCCCTCCATTCTCCCCTGTGTATGAGGAGGAAAGTCCAAGCTCGGCATGGAAACACCTCCCCAACAAAACCGCTGATCTGATAGGAAACGTCACATCACAGGAACCCTGTTTGTGATCACGCCATTCCTCAAATCAGATAACGCCGTTCCTGCAGGCCTACTAACTTCATCATCAGACACATGAGTTATTCTATACATAGAGTCAATACAGGGTCACTTTTAAGGTCTGATCATTTTATTTTAACAACTAGACTAATGCTAATAGAGCCATCCCCAACAATTGAGACATCTCTGCTCACAGAGTACCTAAAATGTAGATGCCATCTTTATAATAAAAACAATAATAATTCATTTTTTAAATTATTATTATTATTATATCATAACGTTTTTATATTTTAAATATCCAAGCAAATTTTGTTTTTAAACTAAATTTATCTTGTTGGTTTTATATATAATATTTACAATATATGTTCTATACATGCATACGCACATACATATAAAGTAGCTGAAATGCAGATGTTACCTTCATTAATAATAATAATATAATTTCTTATATTTGTGTTAAATTTTAAATATTTACAAACAAATTTAGTTAAAAAAAAATTATAAACATAATTGGCCTTCAACTCTATACATGCATACACTCATAAATACAGCGAAAGATAGTAAAGTTAAAGTTATAAGAAAAGCCTGGATGTATTTTATAATCTACTTCTAGCTTCACGACTAGGTTATGTGTTATTTTGCAGCTCTTTTTATTTATTCTTACGATATTATATCTATAATTATACATTATTTAGAACAATACGATGTTCAATACAAATTACTATGCATTACTATGGATGTAGTTTGTGAATTATTAATTTTATAGATTACAAAACTTATATAAGACAGTACAGGTTAGAAAACGCACATAGATGATCGCCAACTCAAATATTTGGCCATAGGGGGGCTCTGTAAATCTCTGACCGAGGTATGAGTGAGATATCGATGCCACAAAGAAGCTGGGAAGAAAACGAGGAGACAGATATGTAACAATCACAGTAAAGTGGCAGGCTGAGATTCCCAGGTTATTATTATTTGGGTTGATTCGTCTCAGTAAAGCGACTAGCATTAACCTCCTAGCGTTGCTAAACTAACGTTAACGTTAGTCAAGTAACGACAAACGCGTCGACACTCCTCTAAAAATCTCCAGAGATATGAATAAAACGTGGGTGTTTTTATGAGGCACAAGAGAGCTGATAAAGCTGTTTATCTGTAGATAGGCCAACACTTTTAAGCTAACGTTACTAACCTGTTTGTGGATCACGCGCGTGAACTCTTCAAAATAACAGCGTTGACTTACCTTTTTGATTTTTTTTACGTCATCCTCCATCTCTATGTACAAATGCTCTTCATTTTAATTGTATCGTATGCAGTGATGTCCACGAGTTCAGTGCCATCTGCCTCATACACGTCCACGGAGGAGGCGCGTTACCGAGCTCAACTAAACTAAACACCGACCCGAGTCACGTGCTCGTGGATCGGAAATGAACGACTAACCTTAGATAAATATAGGGATTTATTTAGAAGGGGAAGGAGACCGATTGTCATGAAGCAAAAACAGCAACAAACTTTTCAATCCTGCCGCCATTTTGGGCGTAGGACACCTACCCACAGTGCTTTGCGAGACAAACAGAACACCCCATAAGCGCGTATTAAAATACAAACGAATGTCTATGGGTTTACTCATAACCCCTGGAAATTAAACATTTAGGTCAGTGTATTGTGCTTTAGATTGTGCATTTTAATTCTAAATTAATAATAAGAAATAGTATTAGGTTCTAGCGCAGTGGCTCTTTAAAGAGGAGAGTGGGGCCCACTAGGGGCCTCAACAAACTCCTAAAAAAGGCTAAAAGGAGACTCAAATTGTATAATTACAACATTTTACCTTAATTGAAGTGCCATAAACATTTCAAAATGCTTATTTTGAACATATAGCCTACTTCTAATTAGCCATTTTAGACATTAATTTGCTGTAACTGTGCACCACCCAAGTGATATAGTTAGGCTACTGTAATTAATCAGATTCCCCGATCCTGAGCGTGGTTACATGCTTGGATATACGAATAAGTTATGAAATCTGGAAACATTTGCGTGTTTCATAACTCGATTGAAGCAATTTGATGATAAAATGAATTATAATAATGTGATATCTTTATTAAACAATAATTTGTTACTCTGGGAAATCTATTTCTATAATATCAGTATACATTCACATACACATCTGAACATATACATTAGTATATAACCACTTTGATCTGTCATTGGGCAAATTCTGCATTAACATAAAGCATACAGTTTTGTATATATGTACTCACTTTCAAATACTATACTTATTTTTCCAGTCTTGAACAGTCTCATATATATATATAGATCTACAGTAAGGCTCAACATATTCTTTTTTAGTCAATATGCTATTCCCTTTTTTACCTAAAAACCAAAGTTTACAAAATCAACCGTAGCACCATATCAGTATTGTCAGTATTAGTAATATTTTTTCCCCCAAAACGCATTACTAGACATCAGTTTTGTTCTTAAATAATGGCAATCAAACAAAACAATTTACTTTCATTTGTATTTGACAACATCAAATAAATCTTTTTTTTTCTTCTCAACATAAGTAATAAGTACAGTCAGTTATGAAAAAAGAAATGTTACAGATAGTAGCAAATAATTTGCTTAACTTTGTGCCTTCTTTCTTTAACACCCCATGTGAGAAATACAATGACGATCTAACACAATCAGTTTTACAGGTAATTGACCCGTGTCCAACAGCATGGATAACAACTCTAAAATCAGCAGCAATTCATCTGACAACCATAATCATTAATAAGATCATTTTCCAACAAAATATACAGCCAGATCTACAATAACAGAAGAAATACACTTAGGTTTAGGACATAGAGATGACAGTAATATACAACACAGCAATCACCTTCTAAATGTTTAGCGATCCCTTTTTACCAGTAGTACTTCTAGGCCTGTATAGATGAATGTCAAAATGATGCATTTTCATATTTTTTTTAATTCTCTTACGAGAAATCCTAGTGCAGATTAAACACCAAAACATATTTTTTCAAAACAAATATACATAAAAATAAACTAAAATTGAGGGGGGGAGAAGTAAAAAACAAACATATTTGCTGCACCAATGCTTCTTTGCACAGCCTGAAACATAATAAATGGCACCATATTTCAAACAGAGATGTTTGGCTGTAAACTGTGTTGAGATGCTTGTTCTTCCAGAGAGGAAAATGTCTGTGAGCTTGAAGAGGCAGGTCTATCGGACAGTGGCCTTGCTTAGTGAGCCACAATAGGGGTCCTGCAGTCCACATTCGTGGTAGCACCTTTAATATAGGTTGATAAGCACCAGGTCAAGAAACAAAAATGCACCGTTTTGTGGTTGTTTCGTCATCAGAACTTTTGGCTCTATTTGAATACTGATCGTAAAGGAACCACCGTACAGAACTGGATTTGATGAGCGTGTAGAGAACCCTGGAGCGATGGGTGGGGCGTTGCATTTGAAGAAAACATGCACGTGTGTTGGAGGGGGTCACCATAGGGTGCATTTTGAGGGCATGCTAAGAATCCAAAGGATGTAGAAGCAGTCTGAAGATGGTTCGCACTAGAGGCCTTTAAAAATGTGCCCAACGCCATCTCAGGTTTAAGTTAAAATATTCGACCCAGTGAGCACCATATTTACGTACCCCACTTCTTCTATTGTTATTGGTCTACACACATTTTTTCTTTTTTTGTTTCTTCTTTTTTTTCTCTTTTTTTTTGCAGGCATAAATCCATTTGGCTAGACATTTTTGTTCACAAGACAAACGACAGAGAGAAAAGATTAACTTGTTGGCACTACAGCTCATTCGTTTTGCAAGACAGAGGAAGGCATAGACAGAAGTACATTAACAATCATTAAATAAATTGCTAACTTCATCATAACTGTCATTAAGTACCCAAACAAACCAAATCTAATTCCTTTTTTCGCATCCGGATAGAAACAAAACCCTCGAATGGAACCGGTCTGTGTGTTTCGTCTTCAGGAAAAATGTGGAACCCAACATTCAAGTAGATGTTAAGTATTGCCTTTAATAAGCAGATCGTTTCGGTTTTGCAAAGGTTTACCCGGAGAGCACTTCCTGTGTGGGTACGGGACACAATTGACTGGCTTGTTACAGTACTGAGCGAAACATGAATGGAGATAGAGACACTGGCATTGTTGTTTGCTGCACTGGCTGCCATGGCTACAGAGAAGCACCCAAAAAGACAAGGCACCACAAAGAATCAGATATTAGAGACTGGTCCCACTTACCCATCCCACCCTTTGCGTCTACAAATGGACTTTAAATAACAACAAATCTGACTTGTTTGACTAGTAAGGCAGTAATCTAAAATGAACCAATTCGGAATTACATGCATGCTGTGCAGGGTTGGATTCGTCGCAAATCCCGCCCTATATCTGATCAAACGTGGCGATGTTGGTCACTATAATAGAAGAAAATATCACAGTGTACTTGAAAATATCACCTGGACTGTCTTACCTCAAGCTCAATAGCAGTTAGTGATTCTGTAATTGGACTACGAAACGTTTCAAGGGACGCCAGGCAGCCGAGTCACGCAACCGTTAAAGAAAAACGTAGTAGCGTAATATATCCCAGCAAACAACAGTGCGTTTATGTGCCAAGCACCTACAGAACTGGAATATCGGTGACTTTTTAGGCACTGGAAGGGAACAGGGAACAGGAAACAGGTTTGTGTTCTGTAGCTTAAAGTGAAAACCTGATATTGCAAGGGTTGCGGAATATTGATGTTTTGGAGTTGCATGAAATCACCTGCCCGTCCCCCATTCCCTTTGGCCAGGTTATAAATCCAAGTTGTTATCTTGAAACATGGTCCAAATATCCTAGATAACACTCGCATGAGAGAAGTGGAGGGGTCAGAGCAGCAACCAAGGATGGGGCTGAAGAGGTAAGACCTACAAACCAAAGTCATACGCATACACACACACATGAATACACACACTCACTGATAGCTATCGTCTATCCTCATGTTCTTTTCCATTCCTGGCAAAAATAAACCACTCCACCTCGTCAGCTACAACCGATCTGATGTCTGCTTGGAAAGTGGAAGCAGGCACAAATGGGAGTTGTAGCAGCCCATGCGGTGAAACTTGGCATCCCATGTTAACGTCTGCATTTATCTCATCTGGATGCTAAACAAACCGTTGGAGCGACAAAAATGATCTCGGACCTCACAGAGCAATTCAGTCATTCTCAGTTGAATCGATGAAATCAGGGGAAAATTACCTCAGGATTGGAGGCAAACAAGTGGCTTTTTGTAGAAGTAACCCTCGGGTTTGTTCTAAGTGCACCGTATATAGGATACTGGGAAAAAAAACAAACATATAAAATGGGACGTTTAATTCAATAACCTTGTACATTAGGAACCCTTACTCGTTGGTTGGCACCTGGCAACTCAGTCAATCCTCAATAGGTGCAACCTCGGCATGCATTCGATGGTGGTGTATAAACTCAGCTAATTTCAAGCAAAAGCAACACCTTTTTCTCCGATCATTTCAAAGTACATTTTCAAAAAAATATTGCACAATTGAAATAAAGAACCTTTTTCTTTTTTATCAAAAATGAGTATAGTACGAATGGTATACCATTTACACGCGTAAATATGTCATGGTTCTTCACCTTTTGAGAAACCATTAGCCTTTTTCTGAAGAAAAGGTTTAAGTGGAGAGAAAAATGCAATTTTGTACAGGGAATGATGGAGGAGTACTAAAGCTTAGAGTTGAGCACCACACACTGCGAATATTTCTGTTCATTGTTACAACGGAAAAATTGTTACTTTAAAGATCAGTTGTCTAACACTTGACCTATTTCATTAATGTTTGTTTAGTCATATTACTTAACATTTATCCTTTAATAAAACCAATTCATTTACATGTCAAATCACATAAAGCACATTTTTGTAAATTTCATGACAAAATACGTTTAACAGAGTATTATTGTGTGTGTGTGCACGCTTGTTTATTTATGGAAGGACTTATGGAAGGAAAATATGTCCTATTTATCCTTTCTATCTCTCACATGTAATATAAATGGGTTAAAAAAATATATTAGTGGGCCATATATATAAAAAAAAAAAAAATAATCATATGCACTACTGTTTTAAAGTTTTGGATAAATATTAGTCGTTAGTATAGCAGTCATTACTCTAGCTTGTAGTGTACTGTAATATGATGACGTTGCTCAAGAAACCTTATTTTTAATATTAAACGCATTCATGCTGCTTAATGTTGTTGTGGAAACCATGGTGCATTATTTAGATTCTTTGATGAATAAAGGTTCAAAGAGCAGCTTTTTTTTGGGGAAAGAAATGACTGATAATTACATTATTCTTTAAACAGAATAAAAAAAGTCATACAGTTTACTCTCACTTTTGATCAATTTAATGCACCCTTACTAAGCCCAAACTTTTGAACGGTAGTGTATATAAGAAAATATGTCCCATTTATGTAGACACAGCAGTTGTAAAGTGCACTCTCACGTACTACAGATGGGTTAAAAAATAGTGGGCCATGTGTAAAAAAATTATTAATATTCAACTCGAGTTGAAGATCTCACATCACTAGTGAGATTCAGTAGGAAAAGACATATTGAGATAGATATCAAGGCCCTTGATGATCAAAATAGTGGTGGCAGTGTAATATGGTAGGCCGTCACCAAAAATGTAACACCAATTTTTACATGACATCATTGAATGTTATTTGATTGTACCTTTTTGGTGCACTTTCCCAACAATTTCAAGCCTCTTTCCTCCTTGTGAAAAGAGGAAAAGAGTGGGGCATTGTGTGCTTTTTTAACAATCAAATGTGCTTTTTAGTGTCTAGCTAATATTGACTTGTTTGCCATCTTTGAGATCAGTTGGGAAAAACGTAGGCACAAAATGGTAAAAGCGAAATCAGAATGAGGATGCTAAAGACTACGTTCCTCCATCATTCCCATCATGCACATGTCAGAGGCGACAGGGCCACGAACACCATCAAACATAAACATTAGCTCAACATTCACGCCATAGTAACACAAACTAGGGAATGTTGTATTTCTGACTATTTTTTTTCTCCAACTCTACACTGTGTTAGTCAAAATATATGTTGAATATTCTCTGTTTAGACTCTTTTAGATGCACTCTTATAGCTTTGAGAGCGCAACTAAATAAAAACTCTGAAGAAAAAAGCACCAAGGGAAGTGGAGAACCAGAGAGGGCGTGAGAGTAGAGGAAGAGCGGCATCGCGCACCTTCACAGGGAGGACTCGTACTGGAGCAGCTCGTAGAGGAGGGGTCCATCCCTGTACCTGATGCCCACAGCGTTGGGGCTGATGTACTGGAGGATGTTTATGGTCCGCCGCAAACGTCGGTCTACAAAGTGAGCATCCCAGGCGGGGTAGCGCTTCCTGGGCATGTCGATCTTGATGAGTGGCCCTTCGGGAGGGATGGGCCGACCTGCCGCATCGGTGGGCTCTGTGGATCTCACCTGGAACACTGGCAGACAAGTGTCCGTGGCGGCCTCCTCTGGCTCGCTGTAGTCCCCTGAAGCCATCCCCCTGGTCGGGGTGGCTTGGGAGCCCCGAGGCCCCGGAGTGGGAGCCATAGGCTCGGCCTCGGGTGGTAAGGGAAGGCCCCAGAGCAACTCAGCACAGCAAGAACTGGCCAGCACCCTCAGCCGGGGCCCCATGGGATGCAGGACCCCATAGTAGAGAACCATGCAGGCCACTCCGGAGGCAAAGCACAGGAAGACGCCGCAGAGGGCGGATGCAGCGTAGGAGTCGGTAGTGACCGGGTCTCTGTAGGTGTACCACAGAGCGGTAAGGATGGTATTTTCCACCAGCACCAGCGAATAATAAACCACCATGCGGAATCGGGTCCTTCCCTCCTTGACGTTAAACCAGCAGAAGACGTAGACCACGCCTACCACCATGTTGAATAGCACCTCCTCCCACTTGGACATACAGAAGTCGGTGCCTCCGTGGATTACCCAGAAGGCCATGGCACACCAGTGCAGCACCACAAAAATGCCAAAGTAGATGTGGAAAACTGAGGCAAACAGGGCGAAAGATAGCGCCCGAGAAGAAATGGTGAAGAAACGCCACAGAAGATGCACCACCGCCCCTCGGTAGCTCATGCTCTTTTGGTCGTCGCGGGAATCGCGCAGAAGCTTGTGGTACGAGGCCAGAACCCAGGAAAGAGAGAGGAGAGACGCAACAGCCGACACACCTGGACAACAGAGAGACCTACAATTAATATACATATCTTTAAAAAAAGAATAATAATTGTAATTGTAATGTATTTGGGTAAACGATCCCTCTTTTTACATCATAAATATACCACCATAATAAAGTATTACACACTAACAGTGTAACACACTAAAGGGCTACTCCACCCCAAATTTTTTTTTTTTTTACCCGTAAAAGCTTCGTTCATCTTCAGAACACAATTGAAGATATTTAAATCTTTTTGTTTTCTTGCTGTATATATTCTCGTAGCTTCATAACATTACGATTAAACCACTGATGTCAGGTGGACTATTCTGACAATGTCTTTTATACTTTTCTGTTATTTACTTGGCTGTCAATGGGACAGTCACAAGCTTCCAGGTTTTCATCTTAAATATCTTAAATTGTGTTCTGAAGACGAACGAAGCTTTTACGGGTAACTCTGGGGTGGAGTCAAATGTTTCAAACCCAAGGTCTTAAGCTGGCTGTTATTCTAACAAGCTGCAATCTTCGTAATTTTTCTGTGTGTCAAAAAAAGAACAAAATCACAACGCATTTTATATCTACTGTAATGTCTGTCAGTATCCAGTAATGCTGATGAAAAGCACACTAACACATCAATTATTGTCTTATCATTTTTACAACACCTGCCTACCATTTATTGGTGTCATTTTCCAAAACACACCTCTTTCTTGTTCTATAGATCTTTTTTTTTTTTTCGAAGACGTTTACTATTCATCCTGCTGAGCTCAGACTTCATGTTCATAAAGGCATCTGCTTTGCTGGCAGTGCTGTCACTTTGAACATAAGAAATGGTCTTACGGCTCAGATTATCTGCTGCACAGCAGAAAAAAACCTGCTCCCCACAAACACAGTTGATCATTCAAAAGTCTCAGCCAGGGAGGGCCTTATTCTCAGATTCATCCACAACTCAGCCTTTTTCCCAGATGCACAGTATAGATTTTCCACGATGTGTCTGGTTTTCTGAAAGATTGTTGTACGTGTTGATAAATTAATACAACATAAAACTGTGAGATCCAGTCGGGCATATACTATTGTCAAATGAAAAGCTAACCTAACTGCAAATTATGGCCATGCATCGTGTTGTTACAGAGCCTTGAGTTGCACTCATAAAAAATGTAAAGTACATTTCCAGTAGCATTTCTAATCAGGATGCATGTGACAAATCACCAAATTTATTGAAACAAATTTATCTTCTGGAAGGTATAAATTGTGACATTCGTCTTGCCATGATTTCAGAGTTATCCCAGTGATTATTGACACACATAAGCAGCACTGTTTGAAATGTCAGTGGTCTCAGTATAGAGCTTAGACTCCTTACACTGCAGCGTTTCTGCCCGGTTCTTCTGGATCATGATGCAGAGCTGGAGAACCAGCTGTGGAGCGCTTTCCAGAAATGTCTCCAATAGACGGAGCATGTTGACATCGGCATACTCGTACAGCATGGCCCAGTAGAAGCGTCGCTGGTTCTCCTTTTGTCTCCGGCTCTGGATTCCTAGATACATTGTTCTGATGTACCTGCAGAGGCGCAGACGCAGAAGAGAAAGAAAGGAAATATAGTAAGAAAGGAAATATAGTATAAAACTGGAAATTACAGAAGGAATTATACAGATTACATTTCAGATAAAGAAAATGACAGAAAACAAAAGAGAGAAAAGGAGAAACAAGGAGAAGGATCTGTTAACCAGATTGATATCCCATATACATTATAGACTTGCGTTCTCTGTGAGATGATGACCTTGTGAGATATTTGTATTCTCCAAACCAGTGTTGTGTTGTTTTTGAAAGTGTGGCAGCAGCTCAGGTGTTCTTCTAGTAGTGTAGCTTTTCTTGTAACAATCTGCTACACTAATGGTATAGTTTGAAAATGCACATCGCTGTTTTTGTCACATTTCTTGCACACAGCTTTGTGACTGAGATAACGCTAACCACACCTACAATCAAACACAATCTGACACACGCTGCTAGAATGTCTTGCTCTTTTTTCTATAACTTCCCTTGTCTGTGTTTGCACCAGGACAGAGTAAGTGTATTATCAGTGGGCATTTTTTAATGACCCATTCTACAGGTTACATCGTTACCAGTAGGTGGCAATGAGTGCTTGTCATTATTAGTGAGTCATTTGAATTATTAACTCAAATCGATTCACTCAGCAACACTTAAAAAAGAAGAAAAAAAAAGAAAAAGCATATTCATAATCTGTATCATTCACTGATGCATTCATATACACTGATTCCTTAAGAAACAATAAAGATGAAAAATGCCACCTTTGCAGGCATCATACAGAAATGGACATATATGACATATACACTTGTTCACATTTATTATCAAAGCGCTCTCTCTGTTTCGTTGTAGATCATTAAACCATTATGCACAGAAGTCTGTCTGAAATCAGTCATGTGCAAATGCTGCCTGCAAAGTCATTGCCTGACAGGCCAGTGAGGTAACAAGTCAGCTGCCTAAGCTTTCAGGCACAGTCACTGTCTTTGTTAGTGAGTCATTTGAATCAGTCACTCAACCAATTCATTTCACAACACTGCTTCATCCGGAACAAAATTCCACTGCTGTGTGTTGCTCAGAGACACAGAGCTGTCACATCATTTGAAACTATTTGCACAAGTGGAGCCAAAAAAACAACAACAAAAATTCTGTTATATGTTTTTGCAAAATGAACATGGAATATTCAGTGGGTACGGAAAGTATTCAGACCCCCTTAAATTTTTCACTCTTTGTTATATTGCAGCCATTTGCTAAAATCATT
>JAUCMU010000043.1:7288882-7301397 GCA_032275025.1 Enteromius treurensis
TCTGCAAAAATGTCAACAATTCTGTGTTTTTCTGTCAATATGGGGTGCTGTGTGTACATTAATGAGGGAAAAAATAAACTTCAATGATTTTAGCAAATGGCTGCACTATAACAAAGAGGGGGTCTGAAAATCATCTTTTTGCCCCCAAACATCCAACAGTAAATAACATGTTCATTAGGATTATTCTATGTGGTAATACTGTGCAATCATCCGTGTATGATAACTGGAAGTGGATGGCTATTCCCGTAAACATACAGACTGCTAATCTTGTCCTGTCTTCTCTTCTCATCCTGTGTTAAAGACACCACTATACCATTAGGGACAGTGGACGACGGGCGCCTGTCTAGACAGGGATGGAGACAGGCCATGACTGTCAGAGATTGATTATTTGTGATCTTGAGCTTGGATGATCTTCTAGAGTCACAGTCACACTATATTTATTTCCATATCCCCAAAGCTGTATTATGATGTTTTCATGAGGGAAGCTGAGATACCTTAAGAACTTAGGAGCTGAGAGGTGAAAATTACATTCAGCCGTAATAACAGGACTGAGACTTTGAGACCAACAGGAGGTAAATGGGACTCATAGGCCCAATATTTGTTCAAATGAAACTGCCTCCTAAAAAGTGTAATGATATGAGTACACCACTAGAGGGTTCACGTTTCTGTTATGTAAAACGGGCTGTAAAACACAATCTGTAAAATCCGCAGACATTCATTTACTTAAAGGTGCTTCAAGCATTTTTTTTTCAATATATATATTATGAGAAATCACACACTCTTATGTCAATTAATAACTAAGTGGGGACTTATTATGAATTTATCATAATTTGTGAGGTTTATATATATGGATGGCCTTTTTATGCAATTTGTCCATGAAAACAACAACATATTCTAACAATTTCATACCAAATACCATCTAATAGTTTCCTTTTACCATATGATTGAGTTTCCCATATGACTGAATAAACCTGCATTGGAAAGAAGTAAAAGATTAAAATTGTAATTTAGAAATCATTCATGGATCCAAATGACATGCATTTTCATGCACTTCAAATCTTTGTTACACAGAAAGCAGTGTAACACACAGTACAGTGAAAGGACTGATGGGAAACACACACATTTATGCACAAACTTCAAAGTTAGTCACAGATGCCGTTCCACCTCCTTGGCTCCAGTCCATAACAATGTTGACGAGCATAATCTCCTGCCATCTCAGCTCTATGTTTCTTTCATGTCTGCTTTTGCCATTCTGTTCACCCAATATGTTCTTCATGGTTTACTCATCCACACCGTCTGTAAGTGCACCCCGTCTCCCTCCTCTTCACCTCGCTCTGGACCACCAAGCTGTGAAAGCAGCGCACGTTACACTGAAATCCACAAAATCTCATTTTTACTGTTGCAGGTATGGGTTTTAAATGTAAAAACTCAGCAGCAGGTCCTATTTCAGCATGAAAGGGGCAGCTGCTGCTTGAAGTTGCTGTGACTTCACTTCTCTGGCTGCCATAACTGTGCCATCTGCTTGGAGCTGCTTATACACCGAAAGCGGCTCACCCTATCTGTTTCAACACCAGCTACTGAACACTGCTACATCTGCTCTCGCGTTTAACGTACACATTAAGTACAGAACATGGCTACAGCTGCTCTACAGTCACACACACACAATAGTTTCACAGATGCTGTCTGCTCCTGAAAACCGAAATATGTGTGAAACTCATGTTCACATTCAACCCCTTACAAAGGTACTGTAGTGACACCATGACAAGTGATGGATTCAGGTATTTCATGTATTAAAAAACAACATGAACTAGCAACAACAGCTAGTGAGCAATATAAACTATCCCGAATAAGCCTATCTATTTGACTTTTGGTGAACATTATAAACTAGCTACAATAGCCAGCTCATCCCTTTTAAAAATTAACCATGGTACCAAAAAAAAAAGCCACAAATTAACCAAGGTTTTGCTAAACTAACCGTAGTTTAACCGTGGCATTTGTTGTAAAACTGTGGTACAGTTGCTAATCAACATGCCAGACAAACAAACAAAAAACAGTTGCTGCATTTTTACTTCAATAAAACCATGGTTAAATTTCTAAAGGGAAGGTAAACATGACAAACTAGGCTTAGGCCGACAGCTAATCTGCCTAATCGAAAAAATATTATAAACTACCCTAAATATCTTTTTGACTATTCCTGAACATTATAAACTAGCTACAAAACCCACATGGACAGAACCTATATGAGGATATATGCGCATATATGAAACCTATATGCTGTATATATGTACATATATGATAATATATATGCTGCATATATGCGTATATATGCCACATATAGGCAAAATTGAAGTGCATATATGTGCACATACAGGCCATATATGATAATATGTATGCTGCATATTTGCGTATATGTGCCACATATAGGCAAAATTGAGGTGCATATATGTGCACATACAGGCCATATATGATAATATATATGCTGCATATTTGCGTATATATGCCACATATAGGCAAAATTGAGGTGCATATATGTGCATATACAGGCCATATATGATAATATATCTGCTGCATATTTGCGTATATATGCCACATATAGGCAAAATTGAGGTGCATATACAGGCCATCTATGATCATATATATGCTGCATATTTGCGTATATATGTCACATATTTTAAAAACCTATATCAAAACCTATATTAAAACATATATGTTTATATAGATTCTTTCAATGTGGGTAGCCAGCTCATCCTTTACAAAAATTAACCACGGGTTTACTGCAAATAAAACAAACAAACCAAAAAAACATGGTTACTAGTTAAATTGTGGTAACCAACAATTATTTTCACTTAACTTTTAGTACAATAAAACCATGTTTACCCCAAGGGATGGTAAACATTAAGAACTAGCTTTTTGGCTAAACATTCCCAGCTGAAAAAAACAGCTAAAACCAGCTTAGGCTGGTTAACTGGTTCTAGCTGGTGTCCCAGCCAGACTTTAGCTGGTCTTTTCATTTGGTCTCCCAACTTAGACCAGCTAAGACCAGCCTGGCAAGTTGGAAATGTGTCCAAAACCCCTCTAAAACCAGCTTGCAGACCAGGTTAAAACAGCTAAGACCAGGCTGGTCTCCCCGCTAAAACCTTTTTTTCTGCAGGGTTATAAACTAGCCTTGGCTTTTGGTGAGCATTGTAAGCTAGCCATAATAGCTATTTGGCTAATCATAAACATTACGAACTATCTTTAGATATTTTTGAATATTATACACTAGGCACAGTCGTTATTGAGCTAATGGTAAACATTACATAGCTATTCGTTCATTTTCATTGTTTTTTTTATTTATTGTTGTATACATCTTATCAAATAAGAAACTATTCTGAGGAAAAACATGAATACATATTACACTAAAAAAGGAACAATTTAAGTTTTTAAATGGTTGTTGTTGATTTTAATGTCCTGCCAAAACTGTCCATCAATTTTTCTCTAATGGCCTGATTGTCTTATGAGGACTGTATACTGCAGCTATTGTTTCTTGCACATTTGCAGGTTGTTCAAAAAGATGACAGCTTGTCTCAATGACTCTTGGGAATCACATTTTTTGAAGCAAGCGTGCCTTTAGAATCGTTCACCGGAATGTGTTTTGAATGGAGCGTAATCTCTCTCTGCTGCTCCCTGCTCTCATGAAGCTAATTACAACTATAATCATCTTTGCATTCGTTGCAAAGCTTAATGGCTTCAACAGGAGCCGGTAATTATGTAAAAGTAGGAGTAACGTTTGGTGGCAAACATCACTAACAACAGCAACAAAAAGGCATTCTTGTGCACACATCGGCAAAGCACATTATGTTTCTGTGTGAAAGTTAATTTCTTGAAAACAGTCTGCGCTGCAACACATCTCAGCACAAAATGTTACAGAAACAAGTGTTTTATTTCTAATATATGAGGATTTTATGCCTCTAAATCCCCTCGAGCTATGTCCACACAGTCAGTGTTTGTATAACACACTGTCATTATGATGAAACTGAAGAGCCACATACAGTGTTATTGAGAATGTGAAACTCTCGACTAGTTAGATGAGACTCGGCCAAAAGTAAATAAATGCATAAATGTAAAGGACTCACAAACAATAAGGCCGACAAACAACAACCGGTAAGGTAAAAAGACTAAGCAGCAACAACGACCAATGACTACACAAGGCTCAGCTATGATTACACAAAACTGACCAGTAACAACTAATGCCTCTACTAAAAGACCAAAAACAATCAATGAGTAAACAAGACTAACCAACAAAAATCTATGATTAAAGGGGTCGTATTATGTTGCAAAAAAGAATTTAATTTGGTGCATTTGGTGTAATGCAATGTGTTTATATGGTTTAAGTTTCCAAAACACATTATTTTCCACACACTGTACATTTTTGTTTCTCCTCTAAGCCCCGCCTCCTGAAGCTCATCATTCTAAAAAAGCGAAGTGTGCTCTGATTGGCCAGCTATCCAGTGCATTGTGATTGGTCGAAGAAGCCTAGCTTGTAAAAATGATCTACAGATAAAGGTTGTCTACACACGAGAGAGATGTGATGGCTTGCAGTTCTCCTGATGACACATGATGAGTGTGTGTGAAATGCTGTCAATTTATTGAAAAGCGCTTCACTTTATGTCTGAATGCATCATGCACGGAGCCCATTTACCACTTCACTGCATGAATAAGATTGGCAAAAATGCACATGCATCTGAAAAATGCAAAGTGAACAGGACGTTTCACCAGTTACGCCTGTCACATTGCCAACAGGATGAATGGTGTACGGCGCAGAGTTTTTCCTCAACAAGGAGAGGATCTCAAACCGTGCAGCTAAAGATTCAGCTCCATTTCATCGCTCAATCAGGAAAGAAGAATGGCGAATGAGATCTCAATTGTTTCTACACTTATTAGATAACATCATGAGCAAATGCAGACTCCTGCATCTCAGATGTGCTGATAAAAAAAGACTTAGAAATCGAGTGTGTTTCCTTTAGAAACTATAATATACGACATAAACGAGTGTGAATAAAAGTTACATTTTACAATAAGGTTACATTTGTTAAGACTGTTAATAGTAAAAAATAAAAAAAACTTTTTAAAGCAATTTAGCATTTATTAATCTTAGTTTTCATTTGAACATTATATATTAAAATCAAAAGCTTAATATTATTTAATGGAGTTGAGCTAAAAATAAATACATGTTTTATTTACTAACATGATCAAAGATTAATATAATGTAAAATGTATTGCTCGTTCTTAGTAAAGATTAGTTAATTGGACAAAGAGTACCTTATCATATCACTAATCTTGGGCAGTCCTTAGAAGGTTTTTTTATGTTATGTTTGGGTCTGTGTGTGTGTGCATGTGTCTCTGCATTAGAGAAAATGTACACAAACACACACACACACACACAGATATATATATATAAACTTTTTTTATATTAATAACTAAAAATATAGAAAAAACAAGAAATCATCAACAGTCCACCAGTTAATGCTTTGTACAGTAGGTATGAGTCTATCCATAATATTGCTTTCTCCAAAGAAAATTTTGAAAAAAAAAAAAAAGGTCATGCCCAGGTAAAAAAGTAATATATTTTACTTGTTTCATACTAAGTATATTTCAAATCTATAAACATATTTACTGACAGATAACTCAAGACCTATTGATATAAAACATTTAATTTTAAGTATTACTTGTGCACATTTCTTATTAATAAGTCTAAAAATGTATGTTTATGTCACTTTTATTGAGGATTGTGTACTACGAAGTATATCTTTAATTGGACTTCAGCACTACTAAAGTATAATTGCATGGCATTTTATTTAGTACATAAAAATGAAAATGCATTTGTAGTATACTAAGCATGAAATACATGTAATTCAAATACTTTTAAGTATATTTATTTTTCCTTAGGGCAGGCAGCATTTACAAGTGAATACAGAAAAAAGCAGCACAATAGTTATTATTGTAGTAATAGTTTGCAATCGCGTCAACAAAAACACAAAATAAAGAAAAAAGTCTAAAGATAAAATTGACACACAAGAAGCACTCCATTAAGCCTCCTAAGTGTTAAAAAAAAACAGCAACCACTAAGCAATAAAACGTCCCTCTGAGGGTGGTTGGTCAACGCTGGGAAGGTCAACTCCGATTTTCCATCAGAGGCTTGTCTGATTCGGGTGGGGCTCAAAGCATTTGCCCTTAACATACATAATTTATCTCGCATTATTGTATGATATGTAGCCCGCTCAAGTAATACAGGGCTGCTCTGCTCATGCCTGAACCCAGCTTGAGCGTTAGCAGCAGAACCCAGGAATGAGAGGAAATGTTGACTGTTTCAGCCAGTATGTGCATAAGATTCATTATTCGGACCTATGACTTCTGATCTTTGACAGGTGTCTGTCGCTCCGCACAGGGCAGGAGAAGAGAGGGAGAGAGAAAAGGCAAGTGAAGGGGCAGGGTTTGAGGAGACGAGAACTGGGTGAGGGAAGGGAGGCTATGGATCAATAGCTCAAGCTTTTCAAGAGCTGCATCATAACCAGAGCTAACATCTGGCATTCACTGACATTTTCTGTTAGCCTGGTAAATGTCAGGGGTGCTAACAAACAAACCCACCAGTACGCTCCTTGCCCCCCCACACTCACATGCCCCTCAAATGTTGCAGCAGTGTGAACCCATGAAAGCCCACTCGTGTGCCGCTGGCATGCGCTCTGTATCCTGATTCCTGACTTGAATGGGAGGAGCATACGAAGAGTTCACTGGCAGCCATGTAAGCATCCTTTCCTGTAATTTAGCACAAGAGTTTTGGGGCTTTTAGCTACTCGTGTGTGTTAGCTTTGAGCCCATTTATATGCGAATATATTGCAACGGAAGTAAGCTATTTTCTGTGAATGTGCAAGACTTCAAATTCATTCGCCACTCTAGATAAATATCTACTGTATAAGAGTAACAGAGTACGGCATATACAATCCACTGCGTTTATGATTATGAGAATGAATTAAACTAACATGATAGCAAGTAATAGTTTGTGATATCAAGCTCTGTTATTGTACATCTAAACTATCTGACATTATAAGCCTCATACATTCAAGTTAAGAGATAAAAATAAAACTGCACTAAGGATATACATAAACTAAACCGTGTTTACCAACAAACAAGTCATTGCTCTTTTGGTTTTGGTGAATTTTGACCAATATTTCATTTTGATACTGAGTGAACTCCCAAATCTGAAAGATTTACCTTTTTTAGCAGATACCCACCTTTAAAGGTGATGTATGCAGTGAGAGCTGTGTTTCAATTACCTATAAATTTGCACAAATTGAAATTGCGAATTGAAAATGTGTCCAATGTAAACGCGATTTAAGCTCACATATGGTGGTTTTTCAGGCAATTCAAAAAGAGAATATCCTGCAGTACTGTAAGGAAACAGTTTTTATGCATTTACAGGTCACCTGGCGTAAGAAACGCCCCACTGGAGCTGATTGCGATCACTCTAGGTAATGCAATGCTTGTGTTCATACTAACATATAGCTAAGTGGCGGCAATATGTTTCAGATACGTCCCAGAAGCCGCTCTTTTCTTGCCTGGGCCCGCCCATTCTACCTGTGACGCTACATTCAGTAGCGTGTACCGAGCAGCAACAATCGTTCGACTCTGCTGTTGCAGCTGTTTGGAGAAATTTTCATGACAGGTTTTCTTTTCTTTAATGAAGCTAGATACAATTGGTTACGGTGCCTTCAGGTTTCGTCGCTGCGCATACGTCATCGGAATGAGTGGTCTGATTGGTTGTAGATTCGTCCAGTAGTATACAGAGGCATCTGATGGACGCAGGTTAAACCCGCCTCTCAGAAGACAGGTAGTAAGGTAGCTTTGCCAGACTAAAGCTCCTATGAGCTTTATAGTCCCCGAAGCCAGGCTAGCTTTTTTCCATTACTTCACTGAAGACACATGCCTTTGTCTCCTTTAGTTAAAAGTAATGCCTAGTGCAATGGTTGTGATATCCGGAAAACCTACCAATAACCACTAACACGACTTCAATAGTTCACCCAAAAATACTGGGACTGTTTCTGGTTTCTACAGACAGCAGACATGAGAGAAAAGTGCTTAAATATGGATATTGATCGTACAAAAATGCATGGATTCGCTACAGGAGGACTTTATTCACCCCCCCGGAGCCATGTGAGGGACGTTTTATTACGAATACGCGCATACATTTTTTGCACGTCTCCCTAAGTGTTCCCTATTTAAACCCATTCAAAGTCTTGGAGGGGTCTGGACAATTTTTATTATAACTATAATTTTTATAATTAGATTCATCTGGAAGAAGAAAGTCACATGGATGCTTCAAAGGTGAGTAAAAGACTCGAAAAGGTGAACTATCCCTGTAACGCAAAAGGAAAATGTAGTATTTGAACGCATAACAATAGTTAATAAAAATGCTATCATTTTGCAATGGCTTTCAGTGACTTGTTGTGTAGTGAGTTTTGAGTAAATCTGTAATGGAAGCATATTAACATTTAGTGGTTAAAATGGATCCTGCAGTCCCAAATTCAAAATATTGTCAGACTCAACACTCAGATGCATTGCCAGATTGAGGACACACCACAGGAACGAGTGCAAGTGATAAGCCTAATTGAATCCAGTTGAAGGATCCTTATGGCTATGGCTTGGACTCTGCTATCATTTAAAATTGAGAGCATTTTTAAAACTATATCACTATCTGTTTCTTTATAGTTATTGTTCTTGGTGTGAATGGGGCTTTGTATTGTAATCTGATTTATCCGAGTTTTAATATGCCTCTGGTCATTAAGCTTTTCAGACGGATGCCAAGGCTTTTTAGGTCGATCCCTGACCCAGTTTATTTGCTCACTTCAATGGCTGCAGTTTATACTGCATTTCCCTCCAACTAGCAACCAGGGGTCTTAAATATTACTGGGTGAATAAACAGTGAAATCACTTTCTGACATGGAAAGCACATTTAAAAGTGGACTGTGGCATTGTTTTTAAGAAAAAGAAATATGTGAACTTGCATGTTTTTTTTAAATATCTGCAAACACATTATAGCATTTCAATGCTTTAGTAGTACAGTCACAAGATTACATAGAGCACCTTAAAATAGCAAAAACTTTCTCTTCTGGGGGAATGGACCAAATATATATGTATACACAGTATTGTGCAAAAGTCTTAGGCCACTAGTATTTTCACCAAAAAAAATTGTTGTAAGTGGGTTATTTCTATCTCTAGCGGTAGCGTGTCAGTTGGAAATATCAGTTTACATTTCCAAACATTATTTTAGTCATTAATTGTAATATTGCAGTGAGATTATTGTCTGACAACAGCCATTGCTCCACACAGAGATCTGATCTGATCATCATCATCTGGAATCACATGAAGAAACAGAACAAACTGAGACAGACTCAATCCAAAAGAACTGTGCCAACGTCTCCAAGATGAAGAAAAAAACCTACTTTTATCTACCTGAGATAAAGCTACCTGAAAAACTATGAGCAAGTGTACCTCGCTGTCTTACCAAAGCTGTACCAAACATTTATTTGATTTAGTTAATAGAAGTTAATTGATAAATTAAATCTATTTATGGCATTGCCACGAGTGTCTAAAACACCTTCAAAGCTACGCACAGTACGTTCTTGAAGACGTTGCTCAATTACAGTCTTTTCACAATCTCAGCATGCGCTACAGTCGAAGACCTTCACGTTGAGATATTTAGACCTTTTGTCTGAAACCTGGCTCCCTTTGAATTATCGGGCCTGGGATCATGGCGTTCGCTCACGCCTCGTTAGCTAGTCTGCACTTGGCCTGAACCGTTCCAGGTCACGTCCGAGTGTTCTGCGGGGCCGCCCATCTGCACCGCAGATACAGACCATTTCCTGAAGCGCACGCGCCAATGCTAACGACTAATGGTCCAGTGGGGCATGTGGTGCATCAGGTCACGCTTAATTAACCAGTGCTTGAAGAACACACATTGTTTTGATAGAAAGAAAGCATTCTCAAGAGATGCAGGGTTGTTCCCACCAGCAATTTCGATGAACTTCCCTTCAGCTAAACTGTCTACAACATCTAGTTCAACATCTAGGACCTTCGATTTTTGTAAGGTCGAGACCTTTGACCTTACATTTTACCCTTTCACGTCACAAGACACTCGCTAGTAAAGGTATTGCAGGCCTCTTGGAAATGACACATTTCAGGCCTTTCATGTATTCACAAAAGCCCTGTCGGCACTTTTGAATATTACAGTATGCTAAAATGGCCTCCTTGTTGGCTGTTTTGCATATTTTTGAATTATGTACGGCTAATTGGTTGTGTGTGGGCTGTGTGTGTGACAGGACACCATTGAGTCACTGAATGAGTCATTGAGCTGAGGTGAGGGGGACACTTTCTTCAGGTCCTCCACACCACCTGCTGAACGCTCCTCCAGTTTCCCAGCATCCCTTTCTTTCCTTTACTATCTGTTCCCTATTGATTTATGATTCCATTTTCCTTCTATTCCTGGTTCTAATCATTATTTACCGCTCTCCGTCGGCTCTCTCTCCTGATTATTTGTCTCTGCTGAGGTTCTCTTTGATTATGCGCAGCGTCTCTGTCCCTGTGCGTTTCAGGTATTTATAGCCTCAGTCCTATTCACTGTGAGGAAGAAACACACAAATGGCTGCAAATTAAATTTGAGCTTTTTGAAAGTGCGACAGGGCCAGATTTAGAGCCGACCGGTCGTCTCTGGAGAAAGCCAGAAAGTGCCTCCCATTACATCACTATGATGCCAACAGTGAGGGTGTAAATGCTTCCCAGTGGGGTACAGAAAGCTTTCCATGTATCAGAGCAGAACACAAGTCTTTAATGATGGACGATACAATGAATCACAAACCCAGAGAAGGCCTTAAATTGCTAGTACGTACAGATATGTTTCCAGCATTACACAATCAAATATACACGATTCTAAAGTGTGCGTCTGGACCAAGAGAAAAGCCACACTTAATCACTGCTAGTATACTAAATAAAGCTATAAGCTAAATAAGATGCTCCATTTATGTGGTTAAAAATACAGTAAAAATGAAAATATTGTGAAATATTACAACAATTTCTAATTACTTAGAAGTCTTTTACAAAATTTTGAAAGGCAGTGGTCCTGTGGTGTCTGTCTTCAGCATCGTTACTCCAGTCTTCAGTGTCACATGGTCCTTTAGAAACGATTACATGCTGATTTGCCAGTCAATGCTAATCATTTGGCACTAAATAAAAAAATAATTGTTATAGATGAATAGAAACTACCTTCACAGAGAGCAAAAAAAGAGCATTCCTCCACTTGTTTTAGTGTGTACATGTGAGTGTATGCCTCCCACTGCCTCACGGCTCACAGTCAATGGAGCTGTGAGTCCCTCACGCTCTGATTCTCTTCACGGTCTTTTGTCACTATTAGCAACCGCCGCTCATATCGCAGTTAGAGTCTAAATCATATGAGTTTGTGTTGAGGAGAGGGAGACTAAAAAAAAAAGAAGATGTGGTCCACGCAAAAAGAGCTTCAAGCCTCCGTCTGTCAAAACAAAGGTCTGATGAAATCATCATTTTCTGTCTGTGGTTAAAACAGTCAATTTATCTGATTTACTTACAGCGTCTGGGAGCCTGATGAAATCTGAAGCAGCTTACATGTACAAAATGTTAATATAAGCTAATTATGCAATAAAAAAAATAAACACAAAAATCATTTAGCTTTAAGATGTGTGGAAGCCAGTGTGCAGCTACTTATCACAATTGCAACTATTTCCCATAGTTATAAGTTAATATCTTCCAATATGCCTTTATATCTCACAATTGCAACTATTTGCCACAGTTAATACCTCCCGATATGGCTTTACAGTATATCATATATTTAAGTTAATGTCTTCCAATACAGCTTTATATCTCAGAATTCAAACTCCCTCATGATTATGTCTTAATAACTCACAATATCTCACAATTGCAACTATTTCTCATAATTGTAAGTTAATATCTCACAATACAACCTTATATTTCTATTGCGATGACGTCACACAATGTACCTGTGGTAACCAATATTACTCTTAATGCAAAAAAATGGCATATATATTAAAATATTTTTTTAAGCATACAAAATGCTATTTAAAGGTTTTGGAGTCACTTATGTTCACCAAGACTGCATTTATTTTTTCTAAAAAAAATAGAGAAATATTACAGTTTAAAATAAATGTTTTATTATTATTTTATTATGTTTTGAAATATAATGTATTCTTGTGATGCAATGCTGAATTTCCAGTCTTCAGTGTCAGGAATGGAAAGTTTCATTGCCACTTAAAAATGTATTGCTTCACTGCTGAATGAAAGTTTTTATTTAAAAAAAAATCATTTTATCTCTGACAACAAGGCTTAGTATCTTTCTTTTCTCAAATGCATTTATATTAGTGGTGGGCCGTTATCGGCGTTAACGCGAGACTCTTATCGCGTGATAAAAAAAATATCGCCGTTAATCTATTCTC
>JAUCMU010000043.1:7301497-7313425 GCA_032275025.1 Enteromius treurensis
AATAATAAGATGGCAGTACTGACACACAGATATCTCAAATATAGTAGGTAGCACACAAATTCTGAATGCCTTTGGCATCAAATGAGCCATTTTAATCTAGATAAAAAAAAATATCTATGCCCACCCCTAATTTATATATTATATATTTTTACTATAGTGTAAACTAACAAGCAGAATCAAGCATAGATGTGAACGCACACAAAGAAGATCCTCTCAGCAATCGGATCTGATTCCCTCCAAAAGATACGTTCTGACAGTATGAGAGCACAAAGTTTTAGATCACTTGATTATATTCCAGAGAGACAATGTGCAACGTTCACTGGATGCAGCAGCAAACTCTAAACGTTTATCCACCGCTGCTGTTTGACACATCTCATATCTGTTGTCCTTGTACACTGTGCCACTGTGGCCCACTTCCACAGCCGAAATCCTGGGTTACAAAAGTGCCATACGTACAAGACCACCATCTCGGCCAGAGAGCATTTCTTGTTTCTGCCCTGGAGACCCAGAGAGCAGCTAATTGTGTAGAAAGTGTGGCCTTTTGAGTCAGCGCACCAGCCAATCAGAGGCCACATAAATGTATATTCGTGCCATCGCTGAGACTTTCATCGATTTCATCTCCGACGCGTTCCGTGGAGTTTCATAACAAAACAAAGATCAAGTTTGTGCAAATACAAGAGAAGAAAAAACAATGCCTGAGTTTCAAAGAGACCCGAGTCCAAAGAGAATGCAAGAGTTGTAATGACAGCTGAGTTTTCCTTTGATTCCAAACATTGAGAATACGGACATTTTTTTGGCACTATGGAAGAGAGCGGGATTTTCTCTGCCGCCTTCGGAGCTTTGAGAACTCCCATCAACAAGACATGGGCGCAGACTAAGCCAGGATTAAAAGAAAGCGCTTGACCTACTTGCTTTTCAAGAGTACGCTGTGGCTGCCTGTCTTTCTCTTTCAGTCACTGAAAAGCACGTCGTGCAGGTTTATCCTATTTGAAGCTGTAATTACGGCAGGTGGCTTACAGTTTCAGAGAACCGGCGCGACAGCACGGCAATTGAAATCAATTATCAGTACTATCTCCCGGAGGTCTTAGATTTCTGCCTAAGTTTGCAGTCTGTGGCAGCACACACTAGCTGAGCACGATAACTCAGACGCATTTGCTAGTGTCAGCATTAATAAGCAGGCCATTTGTCATTCTAAACAGTATGGTTTCAGTGTGTTGCTGTGCACAAAGGCTGAGCGAAAAAAAGTCTCAAAAAGGAGAGTTTGCCCCTCACAGAATCGCTGACTTGGAAGCAGTGTTGGAGTTTGTACTCAGCAGTGAGAATACTGAAATTTGCCAATATCTTTGTAGAATTGCATGTTTGTGAAAAGAACACTGAACGAGGTGTTTCCTAAATAAATACAGTACAGCTGTACATATAAAGACAAGTGCACAAAAATGAAAAGCCAAACATGTCACTGGTTCTTAAAAGTGAAGCCACCACGTTTTGATCGCCCCCAGGTGGCTGGTCCCAGTATAGGTCATAAACTCCGCCCTCTCCGTGTAATCTAATGGTTTAAATCTAATGGTGTGTTGGCGATCAACTCAGCAGGAGTGTGGGCTGGACACAGCTCCACTTCGCTCTCCACTGCGCAGACTCCGGTCCCAGATCAGAGCAATGTGGCCTATTGGGACAATGGTGGCTTCACTTTTCTTCAATGGTAGTGAATGAAGGCGCACCATCCATCGTTTTCTACAGTCTATGAACCATCCTGATATTATAATGTAGAAAAAAAGCTTTATTTAAAGAATTAAGAGAGGCCCCTGCAGACCTGCAGCTGAAATTATTGATGCCTTAAACTTGTTTTTGTCATGTTGTTTTAAAACTGTATGACTTTCTTTCTTTTGTGGAACTTTAAAAAAATCTAAGTAAGAACCAAAACTATATTCTTAAAAATATTTTATCTCATGTTCATCAGAAGAGAGAAACACTCATTTGTAATAAATTTCTCATTTTTGGGTGACTAGCCCTTTAAGAAATTTGTATTTAGCAATGATGGCAACAATTTGTAATATGTACTCATAATATTTTTGTATTACGTCATCTCTGGATTTCTCTGAATTTGTTTTAAATAAATGATTATTGTATATGCTCCGAGGATGGAACAATGAATAAAAATAAATTTTATAGTTAAAAACAATATATCAAGGTAATACACTCTGTATGTCTGCAAAAAATGAATTTTAAAAAATGGCAAAAAAAAAACAAAAACAATATATCATAAAGTCATGGTAATTTCTATAGTGAATATTAAATTGTATACATTTTCTAGATATGATATATTATTATATATTATATATTTCTTTTAAGCCGTATTGATGCCGTAATGATGAATCAGTTTCAATGAACCGGTTCACAAATGTGTCCAAAAGAATCATTATCGAATCAGCCTGAATATCAGATCAAATTTTGAATGTGAATAATTTCTTAAATGTCAAATAAACAAAAAAGCCCTAAAAATGTATGGTAAAAGTCAGAGAATCTCAGGAAAGGTAATAGAAAAGGTGGTATGGGCAATACAGGAATTATTTGTGATGAAAACAAGGATAAAATGCGCCATTGAGGAATGACCAGGATGAAGATGAGGATAAAGAAGAAGAGGAAGACTAAAGAGAGCGATGGGAAGAAAGAGACCCATGAGGTAAACTAATCACCAAATATGCAATGCAATTTTCTGGCTCTGTGCCTCCATCCCCCCCCCGTCTCCACGGCTCCTTTACTATTCTGCTCACACACACGGTCTCATGCCCACTCCATCTATCAGACTATACCATTTCACAAGCACCCCCTCCCCCAGACAAACCCTACTGGACACATCCACTCCGCCTTCACATGTAGGGGAGATTGGGAGTGGAGAAATGGGAGAGGTAAATCAGAAGGGGAACAGGATGCTGGGTGATTTGAGCGCTCTGGGGATAATTGTAGACTGTATTTAAACAGCCAAAAAAAAGCTGTGGTGCAAAAGAATGGCAGCTGCTTTGCTCTGCGCAGGTCTCTGAGGGGGGAGCACGTAAAGAGTGTTTGATACTGCATCTGTAACGTTTGAGGGCGCGTTGATCGTGTTCCCTTCTCCCTCGACACCTTGCAGCTTAGTGCTGCCTTTATGATGATGATAGATGATTGCGTCAAGAACATCTACACGGTGCTTTCATGCAAACGTTCAAAGGTTTATTCTGTCAAAAACACACAAATCAGGATGGAAATGCCTCGTGTCCCATTTCCGACATGCTTAGCTGGGAGATAATAAGGGGAACAAACGTGCAGTTTTGCATCGCTTCCCACGGGGAGTAAGCCTGGGAAAGCATGAATCAGTTACGCCTCCCGAAAACACTACACACAAATGAAGACGCTGCAGTTCTTCATGTGGATGTTTGATTTCTTATGCCTTTGAGAGGGGTTTCCTGCCACCGCCGTGTCTCGAGTCATCCATCAAAATACACCTTCCTGGCCCTGTCGTCGGGCCTGGGGCAGATGCTCTAACTTTGCTGGACTCGGAGGTGGCTGAGGAGAGGCACGCTGGCTGCAGGGCGTCTCCTGACACAGAGCGTATGTGCTATGAGTCAGACTGACCGTGACGACAGACGGTGACAGACAAGTCATCAGCTTGCAGTGCTGCTGGATACCGGGACCTTGAGTCACGCCATTTTCAGAGCTGCGCTTAAAGGTTGCTTCACAATTTATGTTTTAGACAAATATCAAACACTAGCATCCAAAATCATGTCAAGAGTGTGAAAATAAGAGAGCCCTAAAACCCAAGAAACAAGCATTTTTGTAATGTGGGTTCCACCGTTTTGCAGTCTGGATTTTGGTCAAATGCCTTAAGTCTGTAACACAAGATCAAGATGTTTTCATGTTTAATTATAAGATTTGAAATGCATTAATAATACCCCTTTTGTGATTTCCTTTTTGTCCCCCCTTTTACATATCTTGAAAAAGGTGGTTCGTAAAAAGTGGCTAAATGGGACTACAGAGCATTAAACCTCATCACACTAAACAGGAAAAATGCTTTTAACAGCATGAGCGTGTTTATAATGCTCTTGCAAGCTACCCTGTTGAAAAAAGCAGCATATGCAAGTTTGGAATGTTTTGAAGCATGGAAGCTGGTTGAGCAACTATAGCTCCTGCTCAGGACCAGCTTAGACCAGCTCAGTCCTTGCTTCAAAACATACCTAATCAACCATGCTGTTTTTTTATGTATTTTTTTGCAATTATCCAAAAATCTATGGAAAATCCTATTGCTATGGCCAGGGTGATGTTAACTTCCTAAAAATACATCATGCCTGTGGCGCTCCATATTGGTATAAACGTGTTTGTGCAAATACATTTTCAAAATTGTTAAATCCAGCTGTATTGTGCTGTTCTTTGAGTTTACATGTTTACAAGGGTTAACATCTAGCTAAAAAATGATTATCTAGCTAAACTCAAATTTTTACCTATCTGAACATTTTACAGTGGGCGGGGCAACCGTTTGGAGCCATTTGCAATGTTGTATCCTGTGGATTACTAATAAACTGACAAAATCTAACTGCTAATATGACACATTCACACATACAAGTGCTCTAACTCTCTCTCTCTCACACACACACACACACCTGTGAATGACTGAGATTCAAGGACTGTGGCATTTTCGTTTCACTTCATTCACAAAAAGATCCTTCAATGTTCAACGCTCATACAGACAGAGATACTTATAAGATATATTTATAGACATTCACAGAGACAGAGATGGATACCTACAGAAATAGACATGAACACAGTGGATTCCCTTTAACTGTACGAGCACTAGCAGGACCCTTCGTTGCCCTAAGGACTTATTTTTACATTGATCCTTGCACAATACATGCTATAACCTCAAGAGACCATAGTGCAGGTTTTGGCAACACAGTCTCACTCCAACTCGTCACTTTTTGACGCTGGGTCAAGAACCTTTTGCTTTACTTTTTGAAGATCAAGGCACCCCTTTTCAGTCACTTTTCGACGTGAAGGGTCCTCCGTTGTTTTAAATAGGTTACCCTTGTGTTTTACTCTCTTCTTCGCATAAAGACACGACTTGTTTGTAATGTATTTATGCTGCTTGTTTATGATTAGTTCGTGCAATAAATACCTGTGACTGAGTGTGTTTTATATTGTTCAGAGGGGGGTAGGTTTAGGTTAGGGGTGGGGTGGGGTTCGGTGCTCCAACAAAAGTAAACAATGATATAATAAACTTATTTATGCATACAAACCATTTCATTAAGCAAAACAACTGTAAACAACGGAAGACCCTTCACGTCAAAAAGTGACTAAAAATGCTTCAAAAAGGAACGCAAAAGGGTCTTGACCAAGCGTCAAAATGTGACGAGTTGGAGTGAGAGAATGTGTTGGTTTTGTAAACGGACATCACATAACCAGCTCCACATCTATGGCTTTTCTGACGAGGTAAACTTGCTCAGAAGCTCACCCGGTACACTCTTATAAATAAAGGTACAAAGCTTTCACTGGGACGGCGCCTTTTCCAAAGTACCCTTTTGTACCTATTAGGTTCAAATATACACTTTAAGTATTAATATGTACCTTTTAGATACCAAAATGGACATTTAGGTATAAACATGTACCTTTTAAAAAGGTACCGCCCCAGAGACAGCTTTTGTACCTTTATTTCGGAGAGTGTGGAGCAATCCTGAGAAACAAGCGTCATGAAAGATGACGCTTCGAAACTTTTCCAAGACACTGCTTGTCGCGCTTTCCTCTGTGTTCTTGTTTTGTTTGTTAAATAAATGTTAAGTTTGATTAGACTTCTGCCTCCGTGTTCTCCCTCGCGAGTGATTCCCGCTGGTATTCGTTACAATTTGGATCACTTTAACTCTGGTTGGTCTATTTAGCGCTGATCCAAGGACGGATTACGGACTGGGCCAGCGGGGCAGCTACCCAGGGGCCCTTGGGATGCAGGGGGCCAATGGGGCCCCTAGCCCAAAACAATTTGCAACGCTTATCAACAATGTATTTTCATTGTCTATTTTACAGAGCCTCTGATGGTAACTTGGAGGGAGGGCCCCTGAATTGTTGTGGTGGTGGTGCTGGGGGGGCCCACACAAACGTTTCGTGATAGTGGTGCGAATATTTTGCCCAGGGGCCCATGCGAACGTTTTGCAAAAAATTGTGCGAACGTTCTGCCCAGGGGCTCACGCAAACGACTTGCCCCGGGCCCCACACAACCCATAATCCGTCGCTGCGCGGATCACTTGTGATTGCATCACAAGATACTTCATCACCCATGAGACAAGTGCTATTTTCTTTTCTGTGGTGAGTTTTTTCTCTACTGAAACAGGACGTTTGGGTGCCTTTAGCTGAGTCATGAACATAACTTGTTACCTTCTAGCTGCTAGTGAGTAGTCCTGGTACTGGTGATTTGTAGGATAAGCCATTATTAATTTTGGTCTGTACATTTTTAAAAATGTTTAATTAATATGTTGTAAATGTAGTTAGGTACATGAGCATGAAGATCAGATTAAAGCTAAAACACTTGAAAGGCATAAAAATTGATTTAATGGGGTCTTTAATACAAGTAAAAAAAGAAAAACAAAAGCCTGGAGTTACAAAGATAAAGCAAGTGAGGCAGGTGGAAAGGAACAAATAATGAGGAGCAGGAAAAAGACATAAACTAAGAAGAAATAGGGGTTATAGGCTGAAGGGCTACAGTGACTAGAAAACACAGTTTAATGAACATCAATACAGATAGGAGGAAAGAGAGAAACAGAAGATGAAGTAAAGAGAGAAGGAGTAAAAGGTCAAGTAAACAGCGGTGACAAAGCCTTCTGGATCATCAATCACCCACGTCCAATTCTGTTAGTCAACCGCGTTCTGTTCCAGCATTAAAGAAGCGAGCGTGCGCCAAACACGCTCCCTGTCAAAACATTATGATTCCACTCACACAGACTGGCCATCTTAGTGTTCGCTGTGTGAGTCACGCAGACAGATGTGTTGCATCAGCAACACTTACTAATACTGCAACGCAGACGTTACGGGTCAGGTGTTCATACAAAAATATGCAGAGGATTTTCACGTGCTCCCCGGGGAAAGGATCCCAGCGGCACGGGAAAAGGTCTTTAACAGGTCATCACATAGTATATATACTGCAGGTAGTAGGCCGCCTCCCACTATTTCGAGGTGGATTACATTATAATTTCCTGCTGGCTTGTCCACCTACACTGTGGCCTATGATTCAAAGTGAGTCACATCGGCAGCTTTGCGTCGGTGTGTGTGCGCGCCAACGTGCGTTGACAGTCAAATTCACCTCGCTACACAAACAAATACATATCTGTCTGGGTCAGTTTAACACAGTTTGTCTGTTTACCAGCCTGGTGTTTACACCATTGTGTGTCTGGCTTGGAAATAAGTTGGGTCAGGCTGGGGTCAAGTGGGTGGCTATTAAAATATGATCTATGCTTAAAAACACATTATTGATTTCATTGATTTCATTCCTTTTGTCACACAATGCACTAGTAAATGCACAATAATCCCACATTGCACACATGGCAGTAAAAGGTTCCCTTTGTGCTTTGCCACTGACTGCGTTTATAACGGCTCTATAGAAAACATGAGGTTAATAGATAAAGTATTTGTTTTAATAATAGACATAAATTATAAAAGTGATTGCTGGGAGTGTGTAACTGTGAATTAAAGCAAACTTACGCATTATAAAAACTAATTTGCATGAGGTAAATCACTTTTACATAAAGGTATATATCCACAAGATAACCCAAACTGTAGCTTTGAACCTAAAATAGATACAGTTACAATTACTGACTTTAAATAAATAAAAGAAGTAATGAAAACACCAAAATGTGTTGCTGACAAGGCTAATTTATGGAGAAAATTAATTTTAAGTAATGTTGAAAGGAGCTTCTGCATTATTACTGAAATAATATTATAATAATAGCATTATTACCCAAGTAATAGAAAAAATGATTCTCCTTCCTGGCTCCATATAAAATATGCCTATGTGTCTTTCATTACTGCTTTCATTTAAATGAATACAAGATAATATCTAATTAAATATGCTCCCTGTTTATGAGGAATTATCTTAAATGTTGAAAAGCAGCTAGACAGAGCGCAAAATAAGTAGACTGACTTGTCAGTATTAAAATCAGCACGCAGTATTCATAAAAACACAGTGCTCATGGCCTGAAAAACAAAAGACAAGAATGCATGTGAATGGCCTCTCCGTCATCCTCAAACACAATGAATGGATTTATATACTGTGTGCTGTAGGCAAGCGATAAACTTACATTCAATGAAATGGAAACAAAACAAAGCAACTTTTATTCTATTAAATGCTTTACTGATCTGCAGGAAATAATGGAACATTTTCATCGTCGTGTGAGGTCTTTTCTCAGCAAACATTCCTATGGGTGCTTAATTTGAATAATTACATGAAATATCACAATTCATTTGATTACAATCTTCAACCTAATTTTTATGAAGACAACAGTGGAGAATGGAGGAAGAAAGGAATAAAGAGAGAAACTAGGGCAGATATGTGTGGGAAAGAACATTATTAACGAACTACTTGAACCTCAAATGTCAATCAAACTATGAAGGCAAACTGCCCCTGATACACACACACCCTCACGGAGCCTGGATTGATCAGAAAATACAATTATCCATGACCCTCGATGGAAACGTTAGACTGCTATCGTTCTTAACTTGCTTCAAGCACTGCACATTTTGGCGAACAGGCGAGTCCCCGAATCATTCTGCTTCAGAAAAAAAAATAAAAACGTCAGGAGTGACACATTGAGAACAAATTGAAGAAGACAAGTCCTGGAAAATCGGCGCCTCAGCTCTGAGCAGGAGAAAGTCGCTGACGCCAACAGTCAGAAAAATACAGTCCACGTACTCCTCCTCCACACAAACTTAAGCACTCGTCCCCTGACAATCACCCTCCAACACTTTCTGAGGGGTATCTCTGCTGGACACCTGGATGGAGACTTTTCTGGAGCAGGGGAGAGGGGGGGAAACTATAGACATGCGGTGCATGTGAGAAACAGAAAATGAATTTTTTCCTGATCAAAGTTTTGGTGTCACCTCCACTGCAGGCAGCTGGCGGGGTGATGGATGTATTGTGGGTAAATGAAACACAGAACATGGATGGAAGCAGATGTTTAAATGCTGTACACTACAGAACAGCGGCTTTAATAGGTCTGCTTACTGTAAATGATCAAAAACAAAGGCTATTTGCGGACAGATTATAGCTGCTTTCATTTCACTAAAAACACTCTTTGTTTTAAAGCAAAGTCACGATCACAACATCCAGTGGGGTTTGAGAACAGACGTAATGAGAATCCAACTCATACTGCCAGTAAAAAGACAATTTATGGTTTAAAAAAGCAAAAAATATAAATTATAATAATATAGATTTTTTATTATTTCAAGTAAAAGTTCTACAGGAATGTAATATGAAGCATGCCCCATCATTTTCAAATCCCTATCAATCCACACTGATATGTAAAATGCTGATTTAAACGTAGATGTAGCCATAGTCTCAGTCTGGTTTTTCTGTTCATGGTCTGTATTTGGTGTGTATATCAGTAAATTTGCATGCACACGTGTCAGCACCCATTACCATGTGATGTGTTTGTGTGGAGAGTTTAAAGCAGCTCTACCTTCATAGACAAAATCACCACAAAACATCCATGAAGCATGCACAGTTAATAAGTCATCAGCAAAACAGTGTCTGAAGGTCTATTGTGTCGTGTTGTGAAGTGAAGCCTTCTATCTCCATCAGTATAAGATTCACAAACCATTCGATATGCAGAGAAAGAGAAAAAAACTAAAGGGAGAGAGAAATCCTCATCACAGATGCTTGCATAAACTGACAATGCTCAGTGTTACATTGTTAGCTGTCAAACAGATGGACGCAAGCGTGATTGCTCAAGTAGTAAGTACAGAAGCATGGCTAGATTAGAGGATTGCGGATGGATATTCATTCAGATATTTGCTACAGATTGCATTTCAAGAAATAGCTCAGCCAAAAATGAATCAGATTTCATGTCACAAGATGCAAAGCTTTGGAGAGAACTAGCATTACGTCACTTACTCAATAATAGAATGTGTTGGAAGTGAATGTGTGCCGCCAGCTGATAAAAACATCACAAGTAATTCTTCTCTTAATGTCTTGTGAAGGTAAAAGCAGTTTGTTTGTCAGTGGAAAAAAAAACGTGGTCTGGTCTGAATCAGGAGAGAAATATGAACCGATCAAGCACTGTTTACAAATTAAAACGGTTTTAAATATATTGGTGGATTTTGATGTGAGATCATTAGAAGAAGTGTCATTATGTATTACGGACTGGTCAGTTGGATGGGTTTTTTTTTTTTTTTTTACACTGATGTTAACTGATGGACCGATTCGATCATGTGGAGCTATGTGGATTACCTGTGGATCATTGTTTCTGAACTGAACTTGTTAAAAACATTTTATGCAACATGACAGTTTTGACAGATGACCAGTTTGTACTGGCTGATTTTATTGATCATGTTATATAGCACACATCCTGATGTAGCTTTGTAATCCACTCTATAGAGAGTACTTGTAAACAAACATTTAATGACAGAGGAACAGTGGAGAGAGCATCCGACAAAAAAGAGGAAAATAAACAGTTTCTTCATTTTCTCTTTGCTGCTTGTGCATGTTTATGCCTTTATTCAGTTTATTGTAACTCGGTTTAATTTTGTATTGCCCTCGATTTAATTCAATTCCATTACAGTCAACTCCCTGTTTCTTTCCTCTCCCTGTTTTCCCCCTTCCTCTCCATCTTGGTCTCGCTGTATGTCTCCATTAGAGAGCAGAATGTGATGTTTTTAGAGATATAGCAGCTCCCCGCACAGCCTGGGGCCATACAAACAGCCTGCCACAGCCTCACAGGGGCCTTGTGTCAAAGTATAGTAACCGTGATGAGCACAGTTCCAGAGTATTCCCGGTGGGAGATGGTGATTTCATGCCTTTTTCTCTTTCTCTTTTCAGAGCAGAGGTGCACACCTCATGCCCATTCAGACTGAGGGGGCACACGTAAACAAGTTGCATATCAAATTTATTTGAAGTAAAAAAAAAAAGGCTTTATAAAAATATGATGTAATCCATCTATTGGCTATTCTTTCATTATGTCTACTGTACATCAACTGACCAGGTTGCTGTGAACCTACATCATGTGGTCAAAGGATCTCTCCATACAGGTGAAAACAAAACAAACCCATCAGAGAGACAGACAGCAGGAATATTAGTAGCAGCTAAATCAACAATTTGGTTCATTCTAAGAAAAAAATCCTTTTACAACATCAAGCCATGAAAAGAACAATTTCCAAGCGTGTCACTGTTAAAGTATATAATCAATAGAAGACCTCACTTTACCAGATCTAAAACATACGGTTTAGCACGGCTGAAACTAAGATCAACCTGTATCAGAATGACATGAATAAAAAGCCTTCTCCGATATGAAGAAGGCTTGGAACAGCTCATGATGCAAAGCATACAACATCATCTGTGAAACAGCAGTGTGATGGCATGAGCATGGCTTGCCGTGGCACTTGGTTACAGGTGCTTGTTGATGTGACACAGGACAGAAGCAGCCGGATTAAGTGTTTGAGATATACTCTATGTCCAGATTCAATTAAATGGTGAATATTCAGCAATGGCCAAGTCAATCTACTGATCTCAACTCGATTGCGCATTCATTTCACTCGCTGAAAACAAAACTAAAGACTCAAACAAACTGCAGTAAAGGTCTGGCAAAACATTGCAAAGAAGGAAACCTTTGTTGATGTCCATGAGTTCCAGACTTAAAGGGGTCATCCGGTGCCACATGCACTTTTACAAGCTGTTTGGACTGAAATGTGTGTTGGGAGTGTGTGTAC
>JAUCMU010000043.1:7322491-7335317 GCA_032275025.1 Enteromius treurensis
TCTGCAAATATATTTGGTTTAGGACTGTCAAATTGATTAATCGTATACAAAATAAATGTTTACACAATGTGTGTGTGTGTATAGTATGTACATATATATATATGAAGTCCCAAAATCAAAATGATTCGAAAAATGCGCCAGTTTGGATCAAATTATTCACAATATGTGATCCGATTCATCCGCTTCGAATCATTACGCAACGCAATGGTTTGACTTGAGAACATTTATCAGAGAAAAAGTATGAATCGAAATGAATCAAGTCACTCATAAGCCAGTCCTTCCTCCAGCTACTGGTGTAACAACTTTACTCATAGAAACGGTCAATAAAATTCCCACTGTTAAATTCTATATATTCATTGGTTTATGTTTTAAGTAAAAATTCTGATCTATTAATTATTAGCTTAAGTTAATACTATTATTCTAAAAAAACATTAACTAAAAATGAATCATTATAATCGTAAGGCCTCATTTAGATTACACTTAATCTATCATAAGCGTTGCTTGAATCATGACAGATTACAGACTTATAAACCATTGATCCGTTCATTAGAATGAAATAATGTTGTCAGTTGTGCCTCACAGTCATCGACTCTCATGGGGGTTTTCCTTCCGATTCCTCTTATCCAACATCAATATTTTGTTGCCTGTCATTAAGTCAGCATGTATTATGAAGACACTGTCAATCCTCCTCCTGTTCACATATTTCGGTGTGAAAAGCCATTTGGGAAGATGATGTTGTATAGTCTGACACCTTTCATTATATTCAGCCAGTTGCTGAGTGTTGATTTTAATGTTTTGATTTTTTTATCCAATATCCCAACTACCACAAGCAAGTCAAGGCATATAGGCCACAGAAGTGACAAATTAGTAGTGTTGCCCAGGGCAGGTGATGCTGTGTATTGATTGCAGTGAAAAGTCTTTGCACTTGAATTTTTTATGCCACTTTTTCAACTCCACTGACATGGTGTTTGTGTGAACATGGCTTTTAATATCAAGCTGACATTCTTGTAAACAGACAACCAAAGTCCTACATGCATATGATAAAATAACATTGGTCTTGGTATATTGACTACTTACATAACACCCAACATGTGAGCAATGGAGATACATTGGAGAAAAACACAAAGCAAAAGCAAAATATATCATAATGGCAAAAAGACTTACCATGCAGCATGAGAAGTGTTTAATACCTTCAAATGTGACACTTTGTTGAATTTTCAATGTTTAGCACTTATAAAAACAGGCAGAATGAGTACCCTAAAGTTTAAAGATTCAGCTTTCAGTACATATAAGTTTGCATTTGCTAATTTGTTTAAAAGAAGAGATGGTCAGCTTCGTAACACAAGCCTTTTCAACAGTGATGCCATTATCTAACTGACCATATTCACAGTAGAGCCTCATTACATCCTTATGTTGGCCAAATGACTCTCCATTTTTTTCTACACAAATAACCTGGATATTATATTCATCTATTGTGTGCATCTGCATAATAGGATAAATGTTTTCATGGGATGTGACAAAAGAGCTTTTAACTTTTTCATGATCTGACTATAAATGCAGGCATAGTAGGTTACAATGTATGACAATAAGCTTTTATAAGGTAAAATGAAGACGGAATGAAGACATTAGTTATCAAGGTCAAAACAGGATGTTGAATAAACAACCGTCAAAATATACAATATGGAATATAATTTTACATTACCTATCCAAAATGGCTTAATTTTCAGTTTAAATAACACCAAGTAAATGTGTAAATACACTGCTGAAAAAAATTAAGGGAACACTAAAACAGCACAACGTAACTCCAAGTCAATCACACTTCTGTGAAATCAAACTGCCCACTTAGGAAGCAACACTGATTGACAATCAATTCCACATGCTGTTGTTCCTATGATTTCTGGCTGATGTTTTGGTCACTTTTGAACGCTGGTGGTGCTTTTACTCTAGTGGTTGCATGAGAAGGAGTCTACAAGCCACACAAGTGGCTCAGGTAGTGAAGCTCATCCAGAATGGCACATCAATGCGAGCTGTGGCAAGAAGGATTGCTGTGTCTGTCCAGAGCATGGAGGCGCTACCAGGAGACAGAGCGGTACATCAGTAGACGTGGAGGCGGCCGTAGGAGGGCAACAACCCAGCAGCAGGTCCGCTCTGCTTTTGTGCAAGGAAGAACAGGAGGAGCACTGCCAGAGCCCTGCAAAATGACCTCCAGCAGGCCACAAATGTGCATGTGTCTGCTCAAACGGTCACAAACAGACTCCGTGAGGGTGGTATGAGGGCACGACATTAACAGGTGGGGGTTGTGCTTACAGTCCAACACCGTGCAGGACATTTTGCATTTGCCAGAGAACACAAAGATTGGCAAATTCTCCACTGGTGCCCTGCGCTCTTCACAGACGAAAGCAGGTTCACACTGAGCACATGTGACAGACGTGACAGAGTCTGGAGACGCTGTGGAGAACGTTCTGCTGCCTGCAACATCCTCCAACATGACCTGTGGGTGGCGTTTCTTTGGAGGGCCACACAGCCCTCCATGTGCTCGCCAGAGGTAGCCTGACTGCCATTAGGTATCGAGATGAGATCTTATGCCCCAATTGCCGCTGCAGTTGGCCTTGGTTTCTTCCTAATGCAGGACAATCCTAGACCTCATGTGGCTGGAGTGTGTCAGCAGTTCCTGCAAGACGAAGGCGTCGATGCTATGGACTGGCCTGCCCGGTACCCAGACCTGAATCCAATTTAGCACATCTTTTAAGTTAGTATCAGTTTTAAGTGTGACTCCTATCCTTCATGGGTTAATTAAATGTGATTTCCATTGATTTTTGGGAAAGAACAAAAGTATTTAATAAGAATATCTAGGATGTGTTATTTAGTGTTCCCTTTATATTTTTAAGCAGCATATGTATATATATATATATATACACACACACACAGTAGACATATATGTATATATTACGTTAACAAAAACTTAACTTGTGATTTAATTGCTTACAGCTCTAGAAATAAGATTACATTTAAAAGAATTCTTTTATATTTTAATATTTTGGATGGTAAAGCTGATTGTCAGCATCCAGTCTTCAGTGTCACATGATCCTTTAGAAATCATTCTAGTATGATCTAGCAGATACCGATTTTGACAGAAACATATTATCAGCACTGAAAACCGTTGTGCTTTTATAAACAGTGATTTTTATTTCATGTAAAGTAAAGTAAAGTTTTATTTTGATGCATGACATCAAGCTGGGAGTAAGAATTCTGAACTCGTTTTCACAAAGTCTCCCTAACTAAACAGCAATTTTTATGCCAAGAGCTAAACATAGCACACAACCAGTGCACTAGGCTGCTTAATTGACCATTATTTCCCCTTTATCTTTCAAGACGCTTGCACTGACTCTCAAGTCAAGACGATTGGGAAAGGCTCGAGGTCTTGGCAGCAGAGCTGCCGCATCAGACTGTTTACCGAAGCTAACAAAGACATCATCTGGCTCTCGTGCCAAGCATGAATAAAGAAACATCCAACTGAGAAATGTCTCATGAACTTTCTTTAAATGCACAATTCTTTGTCTTTGGCAAAAGGATCTGTCCAGCAATCAGGATCTGCTGCAAAGACAGATTTGTGCAAATTCTCTATAGATTGTTGTTTTAACAAAGAAAATCATTGGTTCAGTTTGAGAGGTTAAGTCAGTGTGGCATCAGAAGCTTAGAAAGCAAAAGAATTGGCAGATACAATAATATGAGCATTAAAATATGAGTATGCACACAGGTGCCTGTTTCACACAATCATTAAAAAGGCCAAAAGAGACTTCTTTGATGCTGACTTCTAACGCATTTCCACCAGCACTTTAAAGCCAGGCTGCTCTTATTTACTTCTAACTGCCTCTTTATTTAAGTTTGGCGTTTATTGCACTACGAAGCAATAACTGTTAGTGTTACCAGGAGTGTTTGAGTCACATCTTTAAAGAGCCAAAAGATATAAACCAACAACAAAAGCCTTTCATTGACGTAGCAATAGAAAGATAAATAGCTAAACATACCCTTGTACACTTTTGCTGTAAACAAATATTTGTAGGTTACCACTGAATTTAATATAGGTCCTAATTCTTGACATTTAAATGGGTGTGTAATAGCTTCCATACGGCATACTTTGACCAATGATAAACCAAAAAGTACATGTTAATCGCAGTGAATAAATGTCTTAGTGCTAAGCTACACAACTCACAGTTCTCTGCCTTTTCCCTTTTTTAAACTTTATGAATCTTGACACTTGACAATGACACTTGCTCCAGTGGCATTATGAGATGTCCACCGGTTGCACACTTTACAATCTCAGCATGCCAGTCACTCAGGTATTGTTCGCCTTAGATATTCTGATCAATAGCGTGAGAAGAGAACGCTTTTAACTAGTATCTGGTTGCATAGCAACGGCAGAAAATCAGCATCAGAATTCCACATGGTCAATTCGAGATCCCAGTGATCCCTAGACCTTAATGTATAGTAAACATTACAATATTTATCAGCTATAAATCCACTTAAAACGTTGCAGTCGATGCAGATTTATTTGGCTTTTAGGAAAGACTTAACTACAGTTATCTTGCAAAATACATCCAGACGGTCGTATCGTGGCTATATGAAGATGAGAAGGAATCTCTTCTATACACACGCGCGCGCGCGCGCCGGCGAGAGATGCTGTAGCACCTTTGAAGCGATGACATCATGACAACTGTGAGCCACTGATGACAGAGCGCCTCATCTTTAAGCAATAACCATCGTGTAAAGAGAAGAAAACACGAACACGAGTAGACATGAATAATAAATAGCATCGAAATCAAGCTAAAGCGTCCGGCTAAACTGAACGCCTCCACACAACGTGAACGCGGCCACTGCGTCTGTCTGCTGCAGAAAAAAAACTGTCGCATCATTTCTAGTGGATCAGACATTAAGTACAAAATGTCCCACGATATCCTCTGCTCGCGTCAGAACTGTTCCTCACTTGAGAGAGCACACATTGTACTGACTGGCTTTAAAACGCACTGCACCTATGATGATAAAGAGCTAGGGATCAAAGAACGCAAATTGTGTCGATGATATCGAGTGCATGAAGGAGGGATGTCGTTCCTGGGGGACGCACGGGGAGCCTGAGAAACCCGACGCCCGTCTCGCCAGCGGTCTCAGAGAGTTGAACAGAATGAATCCTCAGATGCACTGTGAGACTCACCTCAGTAACGCACTGTGCTTTCAGCGCGCACTGATGTTCATTGAGAGAAACGCGCGCGCTTAGAGCGAGACTCGCATCCGCTGTACTCTGCGCAGGTTACACCGGGTGACGGGACGCTTACCTCCACACTTGTCCCATCTGAAGGATGTGTATGAGCGTCTGCCAGACCCACACGGACAAGCGACAGCATCTGGCCCCGCCGTGCACCCCTGGGCCCCGGCTGCAGCTGAGACCCTCCACGGAGCCCAAGCCGCCCCCCGTGTAATCCTGCACGAACCACCTGAAGCTCAGGATCTGGACCAGCACCGACGGCACCAGCACGAAGAACAGTGTGAGTCCGAACCAGAGGTAGTCCTGCTTGACGTAGTAGTCGAGCGCAAGCCACAAGTCAGTGCCCACGTCCCAGAAGAAGACGAGGAGCGCGAGGACGATCCACAGGCAGTCCAACCACAGGCGCTCCTCGCGAGGTGGCCGCCTGACGTCTCGCCCCTTGCCCAGGAGGTAATGCAGACAGGCGCTCCGGCAGCCCCAGTAGCACGACGAGGTGTTGCAGCAGTGGCAGATGTGGAAGGAGCTGCCCTGCCGCGGGTCGTCCCCGCAGCTCCCCACCGCCTCGTCCAGGTTGTGCAGCTGGGCGAAACCGGTGACGACCCCCCGACCGTCGGATTTCGCTGCCATCTTGCTCTCCGAAGCGCACACCTCCGGTTTCCGAGGCTCGTGACGTCACTTCCCCGACACCTGTTTCTCCAGAGTACCCCTAATGAGGTAGCCATGGAGTTGTGGGGTGACGGTGACGCCAGAGAGCCTGAGCATCCTACTGCGGCGTTCCGGTCGGCGAAGTCAGCGCTGATCTAGTCCTCGAGCCGGCACGGGTCAGAGACGAACTCCTGGAAGCCGCTTCTTGTCACCTGCGCATTGTGTTTGGGAGCGAGCGCGGGACTGTTCCCTGAGACACCCGCCGCCGCGGACTGGATGTCTCGACTGAAGAGAGACGCGGATGCGTACTCATCTAGGATGCCACCTAGTGCTCGGTTCGCACCTCGGGACTGCTGAGTGATGTAATGCTGTAGTGAGCACACCGCTCGCGATCTTAACCCTTTCGGACATCGGACGAGATGCTGCTCGCGTGGAAATTTGCAGATGGAACAACACTTTCGCGTAGCCTACATACACACGCAGGATGCCAGGCACGTTCTCCTCCGGCACGACAGAGAGATGACCAGTACAATGCAATAAATGAGATTTCGGCAAGATATGCATGCCAACCGCGTAATGAGAGAGCAAAGAGATGGAAGCGTCGAACTCTCTTCTGTGAAAACTAGGAAAGCTCAGTACATTTGTAAACTTAACAGCCTCTCCCTAGGTGGAAGCAGCAATAAAGGTAGAGTACATTTGTAAAGTGAGGAGCGGAAAATATTGTGACAAGAAAACTGTCCTTATGGGAACGCGCGTGTGCTGTTCACGAAGCGCGCAGCCGAGACAGTTTACATCTAACTCTAACTCTTCTACATTCCTTTGAGTGTTTTGTGAAGGGATTGATTGATTGATTTGTTTGATGTTCTGTTGATTTATTCTCCTGTTAAAATTTGTAAATATATTATGTATAAATATACATTATAATATATATTAAAATTATATATATACAGTATATGTAAAATATTTAATTATTTGATTTCTATTTATATTGTTTTTATCTTGATTTTATTATTGTACTGCATTATAACATTTCAAGAACCATATATTACATTATTTTATTCACATCGTTGCCATAGAAGAAGCATTTATTTCTATATATATATATATATATATATATATGTATATATATATATATTCTTTTTAAAGTATGGTTTGCTAGTTTAAGCTCTTAAGCTGGTCCCCAAAACCTCTCCCATAGACCAGAACAACCACATTAAGACAAACTAAGACCAGCAAACCAGTTTTATTTTTTATTTATTTATTTTTTGATGTGAAATTTCATTATTTACAATAAATTCTCTTTCAATTGCAACTATTTCTTCTCTCTACATTGATCTCCCTATGGGTCAAATTGTATTCCCCAGCAGCCCACATTCACATAGGATGCATACCATTTATTAGACTTTTATTAGACTATAAGATTTTTCTTTGAAAACCCATGGCATCAGCGTCCGATCTGCACTCTGATCTATTTCTCAGTGCCTTGACTCAGGTTTCCTCCAGGTATCAATCAAGCTGAAAAAAAGAGCAAGCGATAAAGAAAGAAAACGTCGATCCTGGCCAAAAGCATTGCTGTTATCCTAAGAAAAAACCAACCACGTAGCACTTGAGCTCCGATTACAAAACGAAGTGTGCTTTCTTTGCCAGCAAAGCAGTGCACAATGCAGGCCACCTCTAAAGCACTCTTTCTCACCCTCCCACCAGCCATCGTAAATCCTCAACACCTGTGCAAGCGCCAGGGAAACATTACCAAGATTAGGACAGTGCCACTGTTACATTAATAAGAAGATCACACACAGTCCCACTGGTTGCCAATAAACTTAGATCATAACATAAGGCACAGGCAAGGTAGCATTACAATAATCATCATTTTTATTACAGCAGCAATTGTTAATTATCACATTACTCTGCCAAGCCTTCCAATTTGGTTTCAATTGCAACGGTCATTTGATGTGAATTATGTGAAATCATTTATAAATGCAGTGACTTTGAATTTGCGCAGTGCTGCAGGTCTGATAGTTCAAGTTAACACACACTGTCAGAGTCTCTTCTGGGGTTCAGAGCCGAGCAAACTTCACAGAAACGTTTGATGAGCAGCATACGCAGGAGTAACTAGCACTTCTCAGCTAATATTGTGAAAAGCTACTATCAAAGTGGCCTGAAGCAAAGAGAAACTGAGATTCAGTGTCGTGCATGGTGTAGCATTTAACTGGTGTCAGGCACAATGATAACAAACAGACAATTATTCCAGGATTAAAAGAGACTTTTTAAAATAAAAAGGCCATTTTATTTTATTTCACATTAAAGAAATATTTAAATGAGCTGAATTTGGATTGACCCTCAGGCTATCCAAGATGTGAGTCTTTTCTTTTCAAAAGAAAAGATTTGGACAAATTTAGCATTATATTACTTATTAATTATATTATTATATTTATTTAGAACTGTTGTGGAACTGCAAACAGAACTCGATCTGAACACATTTCTCTCCTGATTGAATCAAGATGACTTTTTCCACTGGAGAAAGCAATTTTATGGAAAGAGGTCTTTTAGCCAAAAGCATCAGTGTTCATCTGTTTTTAACTGCTTTCTTACAGTGTTTCACTTCAAAAGACTTTAATTGATGGACAGAGCTAGCCTCACGTTCACTGTAGAGGATCCATTGGTGAGTAATGTAATGCAAAATTTCTTCAGATCAGTTCTGATGAAGAAACAAACTCATCTACATCTTGGATGGCCTGAGGATCTACAAATTCAGCAACTTCTGTCCTCTTAATTGGTGTCTCACTGAGACATTAACAAACAGCTCATATGCCGTATGACAAAAGCAGATCAGATATTTTTATGTAGCCATGTTGAGGACTGATATGGTAACATGAGATGAAAATGTATGCTTGTGAGTGCCTGGCTTCATACACACCACTCAAGTTACATGTACAAAAATATTCAGGGTAGTGTGTTTTTTCCCACAAACGGCATACATTTTTAATGAGAGCAAATGGAGCTGCATATTTTTGGGGAGAGTGTGGGGTTCATGGCACACATGTAACTCAAGCTAAATAATGCATTGACTGTAATCGCTCACAGCGCTCAAGAGACACCAGACACTTATCTTCCTCCTCAACAGGAGGCCACTCTGCTCCCAGCAGGATTCTGCTAAGACTACAGTAGGAGCCGTGTTGTGAATTCATACAGGTGTACACATACGCGCTTGCACACTTTACTGAAAAATCATCTTTAAATAAATGAAAGACTGCAAAAATCTTTCACATGCAATTTTATCTCTATCTATTTTCAATATATAACACTATCTAAAAAATAAGATGCCATAAAATAACCATTTTGTCTACATGGTTCCATAAAGAACCTTAAACCTTCCTGTTTCACAAAAGATACTTTGGGGCAAAAGAACGTTCTTGGAATGGAACCAAAAATGGTTCTTCTATGGCAACAATGTGAATAAAATATCATAATGTAAGGTTCTTGAAATGTTATAATGCAGTACAATAATGAAATCAAGATACAAAACAATAATTAATAGTTTTATTTATTTATTTTGCCCCATGAAACTATTGTGAAATGATAGTACAGTTTTAAAACATTAAGTAAAATTATTTTATTTTAGACTTTATTTACTGCATTAGATCATTTCAGGATGCAAGTCTCAGATCCATTAAATTGCTGTGCCATGAAATTATTTATTTTTTCATACTAATTGCCAAAAATTGTCATGTCAGCAGTGTTCTTAAGTCAAGAATTGTCTATTTTCCTGGATTACGTTCCAGAACTGTTTGTTCTGTTCCACAAGAGCACAGTCCACAGTTCAATAGTGAAAATAAAAGGTCCTGGTTTTGTAAATAACATAGATGTTTCCTAATCAAGCATTTTGAATTTGGTTTATTTATTTCACAGATATAAATCAGACTATTGGTCTAACAACCTAAAAATGTGCCAAAGAAAAGTAACTTTAGATTTATGTTCTTTTTTCAGTTGTGAAACTAATATATATTAGCGGGTGTATAATATATACACCCGCGAACATTGTACATGTTTGGAAGGACATGGGGGTAATGTTATTAATAAAAGTGATTAATGACAAAATTTTCATTTTGGATTGGAGCAACTCTTTAAGCCTTGTCTGTGAAACAGGGTGAGTTCAGGAGGGCTTGGTGTCGAAATTCAAATGACTGTTTTAACGACAACAACATAAAAATACGTTACTTGCTTCTGTGGCCCTAACTTAACTTCCGGTAGACATCCCAATAGAATCAATAACAGGCAAGTCCTTCTAGATAAGATTTTTTTTATTATTATAACAAGCAAAATATGTTTGCTGCGTAAATAAGACCTATTTATTAAAAATGAGAATTAATAATCTGCCAGCAGAAGGTGCTTTAAGCACGACAAAATTAGGTTATGGCTGTAGACAAAGCAGCTCTGAGCTTACAAACGCATGCATTATGAAATGAAAACGACATTTTCTAAAGTCTTCCATCAAAAATACAGTGATATAAAAACACCCACGCCTCGGTTTGATTTTCAAACGTGCATTATGTGCTCATGTTTATTCCACGAAGCGTTTTGGAAAATCTGGGCGGGTCGCCACGAAAAAATAAATGCATAGGAAGCACAACAACCTGAGACTAGTCTCAGCCTCAGACGTCACGCCCACGGAGCGTTGGCCGTCAGTCTGAAGGTCTGGCTACGCGAGACTAACCTGAGATCAACTTCAACTTCCGGCGGCACTAACCAGACCCATAAACAAACACAGTCTCATTCCTAGCTCAAGCCAGATCTGAGAACCAAAGCCACCCGCGGTCAAATAAACTAATTTAATTAGAGTGTTATAAATAAATTTATATCTTCTCTGATACCTGTTTTGTGACCGAATCTACAGAGACGATTCTTTTCAGACAGCTGGTTCACAAATAGATTACCACTGAATGATTAATTTGTGAATTCGACTGATCCAGAAGATTAAAGGCGTCATACGGTGGTACATGCACTTTTTTAAGCTGTTTGGACTGAAATGTGTGTTGGTAGTGTGTGTACACAACCATCCTACAATGATAAAGATCCACCAGTAGTTTTCCTTTAATTTAATAAAGATGAATTTCTCCTTCTGAAATAAAGCTATTCTCAAATGCATGTCGGTGTGACGTCATACCGACAGAGGCCACTCCCACAATAGATGATTGACAGCAGCGTGTCTCACAGACTGAACTGGTGTCTTACCTCAGACCCGCCCTGAGTGAGACATCATCAGAGCGAGACGTAGAGACAAGCAACACTCCTAAGAGATTGAGGTGTTTTGTTGTTGAATGTATTAATGAACATAGCAGTAGTGATTTACTCCCGACACCTGAGTGACTGAAGACGCGGAGGATTAACGTTACGTTTGGTTCTGAAGGGAATTCGAATCATTCATGATCCAGCCTCACCTACAGAAGCAGTGAGTATAATGTCTTTTAATGAATCTTTGCAATTTGCCTTTCCTAATAATGCAGGGGTTCTCAACCTTTTGTGACTCGGGGCACACCACTGACTGTTTGAAAACATTTCGAGGACCACCTTTCCATATATGATACTATAAACACAGAATAACAGAAAACTCAATAAATACACTGCTGTCAGTGAATTATACCACTGTAGCAGACAAGATCAAGTCAGCTACAAAGATTTAAACACTGGAAGCTTTAGCTTGCAAAGGTTTGACTCTCATATCTGCTTTTCTTTTCAAAAAGCGATCCATATTACAGTAACGTGTTCGTTAACATTACTGCATCTAATTGAACAAACGTTCAAACAGACGCTTTGACGTGATAAGTGTTGAGATTTCTAAACACAGCTTTAATTCCAAACATCTGGACTTTCATGTTTTTGATTATATCAATTCAAAAGAGTAATTCGATTATTACAAATACCAAGATTTTTCAATTAAAAAATAAATACAAATTAATTTGGAGTAATCTACCACTGCCTGCAAGGCCCACCAGACGGCGCTCGAAGGCCCACCGGTTGAGAATCACTGCTTAAGATGATCAGCTGCAGCAGACTTTATTTGGGCCTCTGTTGAAGCTGGGTCCCATTTCATGACAGCATCTACAATCAAAGCAAAAACATCCACATGTAACATAAATAAATACAAACGCCACTGTTGTGGTTTAGCTTGCAGCAGAGATACATAGTATACATAGATGAAAATTTGAGTAACCGAATCAATTAAATGAAATAGTTATTAAATCACAAAGCAAGTAAAATTACATCAAGCCTGATATTAAGCATTCCACACACACACACACACACACACACACACGCTTCTTTTAAATTATCATAATATGAAACTTACCTTTTATTGCTGAAAACAATTTCTTGTCTTCAATTCCAATTTTTCTTTTTTGCCCTTCCCCTTCAGATTAAATCGGGTCATCAGCTGATTGGTGAAGAGCCCAATCCAATCCTAGACAAAAATAATATGCAATTATTCCCCCCCCACACACACATTGAATTGTCTTCAAATTAAATGAAAAAACAAACATTGATTTTGATCGAGCATTGGCATTATGCACAGCCACACTATTTTTACCTTCATCAAATCGCCTGAAAATGACACTACACAATATAACCATACAGATCTCTACATACATAAGACCTGCTTGGCTGAGAAGGACATAGGTCTTCTTAAATTAGCCAGTGTCTTAGGCTGAACACCAAAATACAATTGTTTTTATCCTGGATCGATATTGAAAAGCATCAATACATAAGATATCTGCTGTATTACTGTGTTACATACATCTTCTGGCATAAAATGCGAATGCAGGGTGTGTCTCCTCCTTATAACAACATGACACGCCTAATCTTTCGGAACCATATCACCCTGACTGACTTGTAGCTTGGCACAACAAAAACTCTTGCTGTTCGGAT
>JAUCMU010000043.1:7339623-7374734 GCA_032275025.1 Enteromius treurensis
CTGTAAAGATAAAGACTTGTTAATGTTTAATGTTCAATTAACTTTGAACAAACTGTTGTCAGTAAATAACATAAATTAAAATCTACAGTAAGTTACTGGCAAACAGCTGCCAGTAATACTGTAATTTCTACTGATTTTTTTAACACTTTTTTTTTTCGGAAATCCCCACACTGAGCGGCTCACCAATGTAAAAAAAAAAAATGATTAGGATGTTGAAGATCTTAATGAAGATGTTTATTGCAGCATAGCAGTGACACATTAAAGTACATGTAGTAGCTTGGGTTCAACTGAGTTTAAATGAGCTGCGAACATCATAAGCTCAAACATATTATACAGTTACAGTTTACAATCCTTAATGTACTCCAGTGGCTCGTTTACACTTAAAGAAGATTAAGAAAAACACTATATATAATAATGTATAATGAACACACTCGCACACTGAAGAGAGCAACCCAGAAAATGGAGTGCAGTTGGAGGATATGGAGGATACTAGAGGTATTTCATATTGCTTGGAGGAAAAGTACTTCTACTTACAATAATACCCTTAAGCACAGACATTTCACAGCAGCACAGTCTGTTAGTGCATCAGCAGCTTCTTGAAAGACAGGCAGCAGCTAGAGAGGCTGAGTAAATTCTCATCCGGAAGTTCGTTCATGATGACACCAAGAATTGGGATAAATGGCTAGAACCCCTCTAATTCCCTGTGCAGGGGGTCCCACAAGCCTCCACGGGGTTTCCCCCCTTCAAGCTTCTCTACGGACGTCAGCTCCATGGGGTGTTGGACGTTATGAGAGAGGCTTGGGAGGACGGACCATCCAAAAGCCGAAATGAAATTCAATATGTGCTGGACCTGAGACCAAAACTCCACACGTTGGGATGGCTATCTATGGAGATTTTTTTACAGGCACAGGATTGGCAAAGTCAGCTGTATATCCGGGGAGGTCGGCTAAGAAAATTTGCACCAGAAGAAAAGGTACTTGTATTACTCCCTACATCCAGCTCCAAATTACTCACCAAGTGGCAAGGAGCCTTTGAGGTCACACTGCGAATTGGGGATCTTAATTATGAGGTGGTTTGCACAGACAGGGAAGGGGCTTATCAAATATATAACATCAACCTACTGAAAAAATGGACGGAGATAGAATCAGTAATGCTGGTGACAGCAGTAACAGGGGAGGATGATCTGGGACCAGAGGTAAATACAAGACTGCAATCGCTTGCTCTGGTCCCTGGGAGATCACCTCTCGCCCTTGCAGCTCACTAATCTGACAAACTTACAGACAGAGTTCTTCGATGTGTTATCGCCCCTGCCTGGCCAAACCGACCTCATACAGCACCGTATTTATACTGAGCCTGAGGTGGTGGTTCACAGCTGGCCATATGGATTACCTGAGCACAAGGAAAAAGTAGTTCAGGCAGAATTAGAAACGATGCTGGAAATGGAAGTAATAGAGGGATCCCACAGTGACTGGGCAAGCCCGGTAGTTTTGGTACCTAAAATAGACGGCTCCACTCGGTTCTGTGTGGATTATCGCAAGGTGAATGCTGTGTCGAAATTCAACACACAACCAATGCCGCGAATTGATGAATTGCTTGATCGTCTGGGTACAGCTTGCTTTTATTCAAAACTGGATCTAACAAAAAGGAGATCCCCTGGCAATGGCATATGGGGCATCTGTGAGTGATGCTGCCAGCACTGAGATGGGCAGGTCTAACCCAAAGAAGTGTGCGACTGGGCTGGTGGAGGTTGGGTATCCTGGGTTTCCACTTGGGTCACGGGCAGGTGCGTCCCCAAATTAGCAAGACTGCCACAATGGCAACTTGCCCCAGCCCCAAGACCAAAAAGGAGGTGAGGCAGTTCCTGGGGCTGGCGGGTTATTACAGGAGGTTTATACCTAACTATAAGGATCTCACCAGTCCGCTGAATCACTAAAAAGGAGGCACCAGATCCCGTTTAGAGGACGGAGCTGTGTCAGCAGGCTTTCACCCAGGTAAAAGCTGCACTCTCCTGACTTTTCTCTCCCCTTTTTACTGCAGACATGTCGGACAGAGGGCTTGGAGCAGTCCTGCCTCAGGAGCAGCCGGTGCTCTACAAAAGTCGATCCTCACCCTTTGTTATTATCTCCTGGGATGGAAGTTCACCCTCTGCTCAGATCACGCCCCCTGCAGTGGCTCCACTACATGAAGGATACCAATGTGCGTATCGCTAACATAAGCAAACTGTCCAGTGCCATCAGATAAAGATTCCGGGACAGCGGCCAGGCAAGGACAGGACTTTTCATTGGTCAAAATAAAATGGTCTGCCCTTCACTCACCAACAGACTGACTCCTAAAGTTTTGGCCTGTGATACCATAAAAATTCCGTAGGACCTCTGGATACAGCTGTTAATGGACGAATGAATGCATGACAGTTCAACCTTCTTCCATCATGTTTGGACTTAATGTGTTCGTAATGTTGCTTAATGTATTCTGGTTGTAGTTTGGTGAGTGAGAAATGCACCAGTTAAACTTTAGTGACACTTCTCTAACTTTGTGTTTGGACTACACAAATAAGTTCCAAAGGAGGAAAAAGGGTGGGCCACACCATGTCCCCCGCCGCTCTGATGGAATCAGCCACAGGATGGAAATGGAAAAGAGCCAGATGGCAATCTCCTACCTAATAAAGGTACCTTCCCAAAAGACACTTCTTGTTCTGAGTTTGAAGCCTACAGCCCACTACAGGGAAGGCATGACCGATACAACAGTTATGATTCTGAGCCCTGTCAAGGAAAGGACTGCAACAGATCACCAGGTTTCTAAATCTCCCTTCCAGAGAGACACTAACAGAACCTCCAGTACATAGGTACTGAGTCTGAGTCCTGTAAGGGAGGAAACCAGCTTTGAGGTAGCAACAGATATGACCATGTTCTGAGCCCCCAGCCTGCGAGGAAAGGGATAATATATGTTCAGACTTCATTCAGAGTCTTCTTCCAGCGAGACAACAACAGATGCAGCACGTCCTGAGTCTCCATCCTAGAGAGACAAAGTGGATCAAATCTGATCAACTCAGATCAGCTCTGAGTCTCTAGCCCTCCTTGCCATTTTCAATGCAAATGCATCTCCTGTCCTAAATACATGCTGCACCATCAGGAGGTTTCTGTTTAGAAAGGATATGGTGGTCTTCCTGGTGGTGGTGACAGCATCAACGCATTTGCTGATGTAGCTGCAAACAGATGACACATATTTCTCCAGGCTCTCTCAATGCTTCTCTGAAAATCTGTCTGTTAGTACACTACAGCATGGAAACATAGGATTGGAAATATTCCAAGCATAGGAAGTAACAGAATGCATGTGTGGTCAGAGAAGCTCTGTCTGGGGTGAATGAACGGATGATGAGTTTATATTGTGTATTTCTGTACACCCCACAGTCTTGGGCTGTGACATGACTGGTGATATCAGCGCTGTACACACTCTCTGTCTTTTAGTCTACACACAATCAAGAGTGCTATCTCTCCTTGTTGCTATGGACGTGTGCTGGTGAAGCTAGTTTTGTTGTTGTTGTTATTGCTGAAAACAAGCAGTTTGTAAACCAATAGAGCGCAAGTCTTAAAGGGGCAACATTTTTAAAGAATAGAATTAAATTAAATAGAGATTAAATGGAGATGGCTACAGACTCAGCTGCTCAGATTGAGTTGGGCAGGTCACTCCAGCAGGAGGGAACAGTTAATGTAAAAGTCTGTGAAAGTGATACTCTTTGGGCCATCATTCACTCACAGAACACTAGAGGCACATGGCTTGAATTCATGTAAAGGGGTACATAGCCAGAGATGGTTTTGAATTTTATGTGAGCATCCAGCTATTGTAGTCAGAGCAAATTAATAAACAGAGGTGTGACATGCATTCTTTTTGACTCATTAAAATGTATCTCGATTCAGTGTAAATGTTTAATGTTAAAAGTTAAGTATATGATTAAGGCTATCAAAGAGATTTATCAGTGTACACTTGTTCCCTGTGTTGTCTGCATTTTGCCTTTTAGACTGAATATATACAGGCGCAGATTAATATCGTAAAAAAGTTATTTTAAATTTTTTTTTTAAAAATTCAACACTTTTTAAGTTTTTTTTTTTTGACTATTAGAGCGTATACAGTCAAAAGTAAAAAATCTTAAAATATTTGAATATTTCCTAAGATCAATGAAAAAAATCCTTTTCAAAATATATATATATATATATATATACATATATATATATATATATATTTTTTTTTTTTTTTTTTTTTTTTTAAGTCAATCAAAAGCAGTAATATCACATAACAAAATGTGTAAAAAGTGAAGTACATTCCGGATGAACTGTATGCATGCATGCTACCTAATTTTTTATGTTAATGTTATGTTGTCTGAATAGCTAGTGGGCGATTGGAGCTTCTCTTGTAATGAGCCAGGTGTGAATACAGTGACGCCTCAGGTAGCAGTGATTTTAATGTTATTCCAGAGTACCTTCCACATCAGAGAGTTTAGTAATGTAAAGTCTATAGCTTGCATGTAGTAAACTGATTTCTGGAAAATGCAAATGCGTCCGCTAAAGGCGTGCATGTAAATTAATGTTATTAATGCGGAAGGCGGTGACCTTTTGAAGGTGGCGCCGGAATTCCGGTGAAGTGCGTCACCACAGCCGCCCGCCCCCCAGCGCGAGGAGAGACGCGAAGCAGCTCTAACCTGGATAATGTACATCTAAAAGTGCTTCGTGCTTATCTTTCACAGCCATGAACAAGCCGTCGTTTGTCGCTCATGTAGTTCTGCTGTTTGTTTCGTTTAAATGCTCGTTCTCCATATGGGACAGTCTCAAAGTCAGAGAGGTGAGCGTGATTTTCTTCTAGACTTCTTTTAGAGACTGAAAGCAGTGTGCTCAGTATTATATGCGAGTGTTGATTCTTAAATCAGTCCGCTGTAAGAACGCGTGTGTTTACAGGTAAACCTAAACATGGACATTAATAACTAACACTGACACACTGTTTAGCAGCAAACTCCAGAACTGCTTAAAAATGTCTTGAGAAGCAGAAAAACCACTATATACTGACCTCATACCTGTTACACGTGTCTAGTCAAAAAATTAGGCGTCGGTGTTATTTTTTGTTTGTTTGCTGTTTAAGTTTAAAATGATATTTATTTAAATAAATGTATCAATGAGCTCGAGCAGACAGTGATGATGGAAAATGACATGATGATGCGCCCAGCATAAAGATGCGTACTGCTGTTTAAAACGCATCTCAAGATCAGAGCTAGAAAGAGAATTATAATTTATCTCACACATGTTACTTCTTTGCAATGTCCATACTTTCCATTCCGCAAGTTTTCTGATGACTTTACTGCTATTCTAAATAGTATAATAGCGATGGTCCTGTTGCTGATTTAAATATCCTATGTTTCCTGGACATAATTCTATGTTTTTAACTATAGTCCTGTAAAAGGATCTTGCATGTGTTAATGAACTCTGAATCTAGTCACTTCACTACCAAGGTTTGTTATCAGAGCTAACTCAAAGAGGAAAATGAAGGGGAGGTTTTGGTCTTCTTCAAATTCCCCCGTGAGTGGATTTGTAGAGTTATGAGTGTATGTTAATGTAAGTGTAAATGGCTAAATTATTATAGTATGACAAACAAAAGCACCTGCTCCGCATTGAACTGCTGAGAGATGAACACACATCAATTCCTCTTCATCCGAATCCGTATGGAGGATAGTACTTGACTACAGTGAGAAAGAGAGGCTTTCTCATTAAATGACATTAGCAAGCACAGAATGTTCTCCAGCACAGGTGAGTCAGTCCACTTTTCTACAAATTGGCTAAAGAATTAACTAGGGCTGTCAAATATAACGTTAATTATTTTTTGTCTTTAATTACGTAATTTTTTTTTACGCATTTCACGCATGCGCAGTATGTCGAAATATTTGTCAGGAAAGTGGGACAACAATTACCTCGGAGTAACTGCACTTTGCATGAGTGACACGTGGGAACTAAAGTCTTTTACGCTCACTATATTAAAAACTGAGGAGCGTCATTTTGCAGAAGCTTGTAAAGAACAGTTCCTGTCTGTTGCACGTAAGTGGAGGCAAAACGACAACCATTGGAACTGCCGCAATTCGTATTACACGCTATAAGCACATGAATTGTGTCGCTCACATGCTGCAGAGAAGTGTCACAGGGTGTCTTGCTGACAGCGGCTTTGTGAAAGCTTTGGTCAAGGCAGCGCGCAGCAGGAGCGGTATTTTGGAGCGCTGAGTGTATTTTGTCTTGGATCTCAAAGCATAACCTATATAATCTAGCATCTGCATGCAAGCCTTCTGTTGCATAGCAAAATGTAGTATTTCTTATACAAAATGTGAGAAGGATCCTTTTTCGTGACACTGCTGCTATTTTTTTCTTATACACATATTGAAAACTTTGCTCAAGTTTAAGTTGTGTAAACTGTAATATAGACAGTCGCATAACACAGTATGCTGGCTATGACATTATTCAAAGCACATGGCACGCAGTGTTCAGAGAATAATGCTGGAAATAAGATGCTTGTCTATAGCTTACTGCAGTACAAGCCGCGGTTCAGCTGCGCGCGACAAACGCTGCCAGTGTGATGAAAGCACAATTGGCGCGCACTGCTTCTGCTCTGCATACACGCTGCTTATGCATGCAGTGTGAAACCGGCGTAAAGGTAAAAGATTGTTCTCAAATATTATGGTATGTTTCAGCTTGATTTAAACCACCATTATTTAGCTGTGTTAATAGACAGACATATTATGAAAATTATGTATCTGTGTCCTGTTATTTATCTTTTGGTATGCATTTCAGAAAAAAATGGTTAGGATTCAGGTGTAGTGTAGTATAGTGATTAATCATGATTAATCCACTGAAAATCCTGATTAATTTGATTAAACATTTTAATCATTTGACAGCCCTAAAAATTTTTTATTAAATTAATATATTTATTAATATATTTCTGTATTTTATACAGCATAAGTCTGAGTTAAAGTTTTTAGATTTCAAACAAATGCTGTTCTTTTGAACTTCCTATTTGTCAGAAATGTGCTAAAAAAAAAGTACCACGGTTTCCACGCAAGATATTACCCAACACACAAATTTCCAACGTTGATGTAATATATGTTTCTGAAAAACCAAATCGGCCTTTTAGAATGATTTCTGAAGAATCATGTGACACTAAGAACTGGAATCAGGATAGATTAAATTAGAGAATTATTATAAAATGTAATAATATTACTGATTTTCCTATATTTCCAATCTTTACAAACATGAAAAATGTCTTTTGAACAGTAAAACTGCTGAGTATTGTTGATATGTCAGTATTTTCAATATATTTAATGTCATACATAGTGACATGTTGATAAATGCTACTACATTATCATAATGACTATAAATTGTGTCAGATGTTATGTTTATAAAATGCCAGTGGCCCAGTTTGATAATAAATTGATTAACAACATAAGGAAATAAGAAGTGGAGTGAGACACAGCTTTGTGTGTGTTTTTTGTTTTTAAACTGTTTTTATTGAATTAAAAAAAAGAAAAGAAATAACAATACAAACATAGCATTTACTTAAAATATGCCAGCTTTTGTTTTAAAATGATGTTTCTCTGTGAAGGCTTAGATAACCTATGATCCTGTAACCTTTTACCTCCAGGCCGGTCACCCGTTCCTGCAGCGCTGTGCACAGTCTGCTTACTCCAACGGGAAGCCCCGGAGTGAAGCGCCCGTCTTCCTCCTCTTCCTGGACTGTGTGTGGCAGATCCTGCGACAGTTCCCTTGCTCCTTCCAGTTCAACGAGACCTTCCTGATCATGCTCTTCGAGCACGCCTATGCCTCACAGTTTGGCACTTTCCTTGGAAACTGCGTGGCTGAGAGGTCAGTGTCCTCCTTCATCACATTCTTCTCCTGAAGTCCATTTACAGATTCTCATATGCCGTCTCATTTCCTGTTTTACATCACATAAAAAACATATCAGATAAACCATTGTTTGAACCATATCAGATACATCTGTAGCCAACACAGAGCCCGTCGCAAACGTTGTTTATCATTTGTGTGTCTGTTTGACAGTCACGTCACCAAAGTGTGGATTTAAAACCTGAAAGGGAGTTTGTGATTGGGCCATAGTTTACACTTGTACGTAAACACGTGGCATGTTGTAATTCTATCCGTATAGAAAGATATGTGTATGAGCAGAAGGTCGCAACCTTTTCCATCAACACTCCTCCAGGAGTAAAAATCAACTTGTAGTTGGCCGTGACCCTTCAGTGCCTGTTTCACATTGTGAACAGGATGTTTTGGTAAATGTGTTGTGAAATTATTTCCCCCCTGTTGCTTAAATGTGTTATCACATTTCAAAATGTCCGGTTTTGGTGCAGTCATTTACCGACAAAGAATGGTGTGTATTTTGTTACGTCATAAATCTGAACTTTACACCCTGGAGGAGAGGTTTTAATCTGGTTTAACATGTTTTCTTGAATTGAACTTGGAAAAATAAATGTTCCTTATGGGCATTGATGTTTCCGTGAAGAACTTTCAACATCCATAGAAACTTTGCCTCGTGTGAAAGGTGGTTTATAGTGGAAAAAATTCTTACAGTTGTTCTTCACTTAGGAAAAAAAATATATATATATATATAAATATATATATATATATATATACACATATATATATTAAGAAGTATTCACTGAAGGCTCTTTATGGAATATAAAATGGTTCCTATGGCAAAAAATAAATAAATAAAACACTTGGAACCTTTATATTATTTAAAGGGGTCATACAAACCCAGTTTTCCACAAGCTAATATGATTCTTTAGGATCTTAATGGAAAGTTTGTAATATAGTTTGTTTTAAAATTTCTCAAATATATTTTTAAAAACGTTCTTTTCCCCCTGTCAAAAACAGCTCTTAAGTAATCACTCTGTTCTGTGTACTTCCCCTTTAAATCTTCTCGAGCTCCGCTGACTCCGCCCCTCTTTTCCGAGGCGCTCTCAGAGGATCTTCTTTTAGCCGTATTCATAGTGAAACTTGCTAATTAGCACATTATTAGGAAAAACGATTTGCAAAGATTCATTAAAAGACATTATACACACTGCTTCTGTAGGTGAGGCTGGATCATGAATGATTCTCGCAACATAAACACATTCCGGTTGATCAAGGGCAAGTTTCAGAACCAAACAGCGTCTTCAGTCACTTAGATGTCGGGAGTAAATCACTACTGCTATGTTCATTAATACATTCAACAACAAAACAACTCGATCGCTTAGGAGTCTTGCTTGTCTCCGAGTCTCGGTCTGATGAGGGCTCACTCAGGGCGGGTTTTAGGTAAGACACCGGTTCAGTCTGTGTGACACGCTGCTGTCAATCAATTATTGTGGGAGTGGCCTCACACCAACATGCATTTGAGAACAGCTTGATTTCAGAAGGGGCAACTTATTTTTATTAAACTTAAAGAAAACTACTGCTGGATCTTTATCATTGTAGGGTGGTTGTGTACACTGGCTCCTCCTAAAATAAACTTTACTCTAAAGTTTATGTGTAAATGTAAACTTTGTACTCCGTGTGTAATGTTTCAGGGTGAAGCTGCAGCTCTCTCGGAAAACCGTTTCCTTGTGGTCGTGGGTGAACAGACCTCAGGAGCTGGAGCGATTTCTCAACCCACTGTATGAGCCCAATAACCTGGTCATCTGGCCGTCTGTGGCTCCTCAGAGCCTGCTTCTCTGGGAGGGTGAGCGCCATCTAATCTCCCACATTTTTGATCTCTGCCTGCACCTGCTGTGAACATGACATCGTCCTCAAGATGATATTGAAAAGCTTGTTAACCCAGTTAAACTATAGGGGGCAGTCACGCCTTGTTTGGTGCTTTAGCTGTATTTTTTCAGTGAATCTTTGGATGTGTGAGATGAATTTCATGACATACTATACATGCACCTATAGATAATGCATCTTGTGCGTTGGTCACATACTTCAACATTATATTTCATACTTCAACTATTATATAATTATAATTCTCCAACGAAACCATGTTCATGTTTTTAATTAATTTAAATTAATATCTAAACTAAAAAAAAAATAATAATAATCTGAATTATTTTTAAAGTAGTATTGAAGTATTTTAATTTTATAATACAATATTATTTAAATTAATTATTTACATTTTAAAAAGGCAACCCCTATAGTCTGCTGTAAAGTTACTGTAGTTTGTATATATGGCAGAGATTGTTGTTTTCCTGGACGCAGATTAGACAAAGATAAAATAGGCTACTTTTTTTTTTAAATTTAATTAATATTAACTCAATAATAATAACTCAACTTCGTATTACGCCAAGAGAAGCAGCTCTGAGACTTCAACATCCGTTTGTTTTAAACCTTTCAGCAGATACAGATTAACGTCACATGGAATTCACAAGTGTGACAATGATCTAACCCCGATGACCTCTGTGCCATTCATTTTTTTTAGTCCTCATCTCTGGAACCTGTCATGCCGCTATTTTAGAAGTGCAGTGAAAGAGACTCTTTCAGGAAAGGCAGCCGAGCAGACATGGAATTTAATGGCATGGGGGTTCGCTTTCAGTCACATGAGCAGTTCTCAAACAGATATGTTTAGACATTTCATACACTACCAGCCAAACGTGTGCATATTTGTGGACTTCCCATAAGAGCTACACTGATAAGCCTTTGCCTAGATTACGGTTCATTAACCTATAGTTTAATTTTACTTTACTTTTCCTTTTACTATGTGGTCCAACCCATTAAAGATAAATCCAATAATAATAATAATAGCAATAATATGTAATCAACACTTTATTTCACTATAGAATAAGCTTTTATTTATCGTTTTAATTAGTAAATCATGTTTCAGCATTTCACAGTTAAGTAACCACTAGTCAGCTAAGTTTGTCTAGATTTTGTGTACACTGCACAGTGAATGTCAGGCTTGTGTCTATAGAAGAAAAGGCAGTGTGCAAGCCGGTATGAATGGAAGCCACACATGCTGCTAGTATGTTTGTGTGTGTGAATGAATGAAAGTAACCAGGTGGTTTGAACCAAACTATTTGAATTTCAATTTGTGGGTTAAATATGAATGCTTCCTTTCTGCCAAGTCACTTTTGTACAGAACCATATGTGTCCAGTTTATTTCTGGCAATCAGATGCATAGCTAATGCAGTACTGGTTGGCTTTATTAACATGCTATCTCAGGCTATCCAAGAGGTAGGAGTTTTTTTCTTTATAGGAAACAGATTTCGAGAAATTGCTCCACAGTAAAACCATCACAATGAAACACAAGTTAACTCTAATCTATCCATTAACGATTTATGACATGAAAAGCTGCACATTTGTAAAATGAATTCATCACTCATGGCTAAAATATGAGTCTGTAATTCATAATAGCACGTCCTCCCAGTTTTTCTCTCACATTAAATTCCACCAACATATTTGTTTAGGACTATTTCGGGCGTTTTTTTCCCTCTTTTAAATGACCTGTGCCTATTTCCCTCCTGATTCAGATGAGACAAACCTTTCACTGGAATCAGCAGTATTGTAGATTAGCTCAAACATGCAGCTTGAGTCTGTTGGAGCAGAGTCATGTCGATTGCTTATGGGTTATTGTGATGTGTGGTTTTTTTTTCTGACGTCTCCCTTTGCACAGGATCCATTGGTGAGCAAATGATGCAGTGCAATGCAATAAATCAATTTCGATGCAATGCATTACATTTCTCCTAATCTGTTCTGATAAAGAACTGCATCTACGTATTATATGGCTTAAGGGTGAGTAAAGCTAATCCTGTAAGTGTCAAGGTCCTTTGAGAAATAGCTAATCAAATGTTAATTTCACAGTTGGATGAGTATTGACCAGTGCGCTCTGCTAACACCATTACAAAATGTCAGCTTTACGGGTGCTAAGAAACATGGGATTGGTGATCGTGTGGGGATATTGAGGCTCTCCTTATGCAAAACCTTAACGCACAGCAGGGTGATCGATGCGGCCATCTCACATCTGACAGAAAAGATCATTTATCAGCCACACTGAATGATATCATCACGTATCGCATATCTAGCACCTTGTACTTTTCTCTATAGGGGTATTCCTTCGCTGGAATCGCTCCACAAAGTGTTTGGACGAGGCCTATCAAGAGATGGTCCATATTATAGAGTACAACAAGGAGCTGCAAAACAAAGTGAATAGCCTGCGCAGACAGCTGGCCCAGCTCGAGACGGAGGACAGCCCACTTCAGACACCGTAGAGTGGTGTCCTTCTGATTTACCATCTCGGTCTTACTGAAATAGGCCTCACACGCATGCATCTACACTCCTCTGATTCTGCTCTTTCTTCCTAACTCCACTGGTCTTTAATGGATTCCCTCTCTGGCCACTAGATCTGCTGCTCAATTAATATATCGTTGTAGTTTTCTTCCTTAAACACTATGCCTCACTTGTCCTCATTATGACGTGTTTGACGTAAAACACTTTAAACTGATTAGCAGGTTATGATATGGATGTCATTTCACTAGACTTTGTACATTGGTGCTTTGGTTTACATGTTCTCAAAGAAAAGGGACCGCTGATGTGCCATTTTTTTTTTATTATTAAGTCGTGTGCCATGAAGTGCAATATAAAATACATTTCTGAAATAAAAGGGAAAATATTGAACTGACTATTAGATGCTGGAAATATCATTAGAATCTAACACTGGTGGTATACATAAACCCTGACTCTGTCCAAAGAGATACTGACCTTATGATTTAAAGACGCTGAATTTGTTGCTGCATCAGAACGGATTTGAATTGGTGCTGTCAGAATGAGAGTCAGTTAAAAAAAACATCATCAATTAGTATCTTGTGAAAATAATTGATTTTCTCTTAACTACACTATTGCTTCTAGCCAAAATCCATAATCCATAATAAAGCTTGTGGATTATTTTGTTTGTTTGTTTATTATCAACTCTAATTCTTATGGCACCAGTTCACTTCAGATGATGTATTGGTAAGCAAGATTTGTAAGTATGAAGGAACAATCTGCATTTTTAGCAGATGGGGGTGAATTGTTCCTTTAAGAAATTGCCAAAAGTGGCACTTCTTGTTTTACAAATGTTATAAATAAAATACATGAAGTAAAGTGCACTGGTAAAATTCATATTTGTGTAAAGATATTTAGTATGGTTTAATAATCCAGATTTATGTTAGAGATATTGTAAATGTCAAAATATCGTGTCATACATTTTTAGCCATAACCCTTAAAATTCTTTGTTACTTTTTTTTTTTTTTTTTTTGATGAGCATGAATATGTTTATTAGGACACACACAGCAGTTGTTTAGGGACATCTAAAAATAAAGCCCACTGGGATGATACAGTTTCCGTTCAGCACAAAAGCATTTCATTTTTTCATTCAATTTTCATATCATTTATGCAAATAAATCAAGATATATATTATGTATATTTCAATGTGCCATTACATGTTTTTGGGTCCATTTGTTTCATAAATATCTATCGTGTTGTGACTTCTGTAGCCTGTATATGTAATTTTAGTATTCCACTGGGTTCTTGCCATCAGACTCCAAAACTAAATTAAAAGAAATGTGGTTTAGTTTAAGATTTAAGGTTTTGATACTGGGCATAGACACTCAGCTGTTGTTGTTTTTTTGTTTTTTTTAATGCACAATTTTTTTATTTTATTCTGGCACTTCAGTAGCATCAACTGACAAGCATTATTAAGGTTCACTGTAAATCTGTCTGTACAGTGTCATGCCTTGCTTTACTAAACATTGATCATACATATAATCAAAGTTGATGTTATGTTCTGTGGGCATTAAAATTGTTTAATGTACATCTGTGTGTTTGAGTTTTTTCATATTTAAATTGACCACCTGTAATTATCTTAGTACCAAAACAATTAATGGTAGTAAAATATGAATTACCGGTAGTCAATTTGACTAATCTTATCAGTGCCTTACGATAATGATATTACCATTGGGAAAAAGGAAACAATGGTACTGTATGTAAACTCCAAACTGAATATATGTCCAGTATAGCTCATGCAAAATACAGGATGGAGTTTAATATATAGGCTATATATATATATATATATAAATGAGGATTGTCAGAATAATTGATTGACAGTTTTTCTTATTGTTCAAGCTTACAGTATGCTGCAAATATAACCACTGCCTGTGTAAAGCACCATATCTTTCGTCACATAAACGTATGGTTCATTCGCCACTCATTATCAGGAACATGCAGTGTTTCCTCAGGGGATGGGCCTGATACAGACTCACGTATGCAGGACACTGTATATGTGCCCAAGTTTCAAATTCACCCATTCAGGACCTCTTGTGCTGCGCAGATACTGATTTCTTATGTATGGAAATAATGCGTGAGCTGACACGCTCTGTATTCTGCTTTTATTCATGGACTATGTGTCACAGAGACAACACTTGTTGGGCTCACAGAGACGGTAGCAGACCTGAAGTAACCTCTGGGCAAACACTTCACACAAGCGCTGAAATTGTGTCACTTTGAGTTACTCATTCACTATTTTGTTATGTTGGAGATTTGTCCTTCCTCTGTGACCCGCACACATCAGCTATCCATCCCATTGATCCATTAGATTGAAAAGCCTCATAAATACACCTGGAGCGATGGAACTGAGGTTTTAAGAGATGTTCAGGGTAAAGATCAATTGAGTTGAGAGGAAATAGCCTTGAGGCAGCACAAAAGGCTTAATTATATTGATGGTGTGTAACTGGCAGACCAGAACCTGTAATACCTCTGACTTGTGCATTGGCAGAAAATAGCAGAAGCAATGAAAAAGCTGCTGGAAAGGTAATGTTCATGTTGTTTTTGTTTCAAGCTATCAACCAGGCTTCTTTTTTTTTAAAGATGCAATGCATGCTTTTTAGGGTGTGCACAGAGTAAAATAATTAACAATGTGTAATAAATTATTTTTTTGAAGACAAAATAGATCAAATGGAATGAAAAGAACAAGTGCTGACGTAAGATGGAAGAGATATATTTTTGTCATGCTTTTAAACCAACATGAAAAAATGTTTTAACATTATCAAGGAATAAATAAAATAATTGTAATAGCTATATAGAGACAGAAAAAGTAAGTTGTTAAATTGTAAATAACAAAAAAAGTCTGAATTTTTTGTCGTCACTGTTTAATTTTCAAAAAACAATTACCTTTTAATTTAATTTTTATGCTTCCATATAGTATAGCTCCATGAATGAAAATCTCAAGATCTCAGTATCTTATTATAACACTATTAATTATAATTCTAAATTAATTATTTTAAAAAATAGCTTAAATAGGATTTATGTTTAAAAATAAATTTGGTGCTAAATTTAGTACCTTCTTTTGTAGGTTTGGTATCCTTTTTTATATAAACAAAAAACATTCTGTTACTATGATCTTTTTTGTCCCTCACTTTCAACCCCAAACGTCCCGTTGACTGCATTCGTTGTGAGAGGGTGGTTGAACTTGTGCAACCCTGAAAAGACCCCTCAGTCGTCATGTTTCAAGCTGTACAGACGTCAGGAGGGCGTGGCCAGGGCCTCACCTCCAGCGCTGGCCAATCAGAGCGCAGCCGGCTTCTCTTGAAAGCCTCTTGGGCTGCCGATATAAAACCTCCACGGCGGGCTGATGCAATACTGGAAGATATTGAAAGAAGCGTCAGTGACGGAAACCCTGATAAAGAACGCTGCTCCCGTCGCCCAGTTTTCGGTCTAATCTTTGAATCTTATTCTAGTCAATAGGTGAGTGAATTAATTTACTGAAATCGATTGCTTTTTGCCTTAAGAGATTGCTTACAATTAGAACCTTATCATGGCCTTGACTAGAAAGATAAAAAAATAATGGTTTATTTTTCACTTTCACAAGCTTATCGCGTTTTGCTTCTCAATCCAATTAAGTTCCTGTGTCCAAAAGCATAATGTTAAATATCTAACGTGATTGTATTTATGCCTTTAATGAAACTCAAGACGTGGTTATCTTAAACACAGGTTCGTCAATTGTCAATTTCCTAAAAGCACAAGACTTCCCTTTAGTGTGTACATGAAATATGGTAGTTAGTGTTTAACAAAGTGTCAAAATCCCGATCGCGTGAGCGTTATTTTAAGGTTTATAAGGGTGTGACGTTAGTCGTCCTGAGCACGTTTGCTACAGCCGCTAATGTTAATCTTGCACACCGCTTCAGTCGTACAGCTCATTTTAATCCTGGGACAAAAACTTGTCGTTTTAAAAACGTAGTTAGCACTTCCTCTGAATGGATTGGAACACTACATAGCCAAAATTACAAAGCTAAAGGTGCAAGAATGTTAGAGCAACGAGACGAGTCTTTAGCAACAGACAACCAATCACGTGCGCCCTCGATGGGTGTCTCATTAAATATTCATGAGATTACATGTATGTAGACTACAAGTATGAAGGAAAACACGGATAAAAATGCAGATTAATGTTTGTTAATATTTAGTGACCAGAGAGGGTCTACGTGGCCACCTTTGGTTGTTAAAAAACCCTTTTTTTGAAATTAGTCTAAACTTATCTTAAGTCTGACTGACCTTTCCGTTCAAGATCAAACCGGATTGGATTGTGTGTTAGGGTATGTGAAGCAAAAAAAAAAAAAAAAAAAAAAAAAACTCGAACAGAACAGTCTGCACAGATTTGGCAGAATTAAGTCTTTGGAGGTCGCTATTGAAGGATGTGTTCGGCATCTTGCCACGGTGCTCGCGTGCTGATTGGCTGTCGCCGAAGGCAGGGCAGTATAAATACGCTCCCATTACATTCTTCTGTCCTTTCGTGCCTTTACATTTGCAAGGTAAGAGAGTTCAGGGATGGTAGCATGGGAATTATACTAAATTTCCTATGCGAATTTAGCAGTAGGATAACTATGAGGCGTTTGTTTGTTTGTTTACAGCATTGTTTGTTTACCTAATGTTTTGTGACTGCACTGAGCTTCACGTGACTACGTTTGAAATAGCACTTGGTGTAAGAACATATGTTTGACTCGAAATATTATGCCGAAAACAGCACAAGTTTTTATATTTAGATGTCCAGCATCTTCCAACCTGTATGACTTGCTTCTGCTGAACAAAACAGGAAATGTTAAGCAGAATGAGGAACAGAATTCTAGTAAACGTTACTCAATGCTTTCATTGCATAGAAAAACATCTATACAGTGGAAGTGGATTGTGCCTGAGTCTGTCGTTATGCTTGACATTTCTTTTGTTCAGCTGAAAAAAGAAAGTCATACAGGTTTGGAAGGACATGATTTTGGGTGAAGTGTTCTGTAGGTTCTGTTAATGTGCGGTACCTCAATGCCTCTTGTTTTTGCAGGTAACTGAGTATGCCAGTCGTCAGAGCTCTTGGTAAGGTGGCAAGGCAGGCCCTGCTGGCCCCTGCATGTGGATGTCAGCCTGTGACGGTGGCGATACGCCACATCAGCTTCTCCCCGCGTCAGGTCACCCCTGGATCGGATGCCAGCTTTCATTCTGTGTCCTTCTCTGAAACCGACCACCCCAAAGTTCTCATCACAGGTATGGGGAAAACATCAGGCTCTTGGTACTTCAACACTTGTTATTTAACAGTTGATCACTATGGTTTCAGCACATTTTTGGGAAGGGTGGGTCCTGACGCCCCTGCGTTGTTGGTTTTTTTGCATGATATTTGATCAGCTTTTTCACTCACTCTCAGGTGGCCTCGGGCAACTAGGGGTTGGGCTTGCTAAACTGTTAAGGTATGCATATTATAGTACATTTATAGATGCATTCAAAAATGTAATGTTTTTACATAAAAAGCGTGTATATATATATCACATAATAACGTTATACCACCTGTTTCATAGGAAGCGATATGGAAAAAACAATGTAATCCTTTCAGACATCAGGAAACCACCAAGCAACGTCTTTCACAGTGGTATGTCTTTTGTTAATCTCAAATGTATTCTTACTGTAATTTCATTATAGACATAATTGGGGTAGCATTCTGTTAATGAGTCTGTTATATTATTATTATATATGCATTTAAACCAGACGTAGTTTGGAGAGTAATTTTGTTAGAGATAATTTATGAGAGTAAAGAAGTGCTTATTATGTTTATTATTTTGTAAAATGTATGATTTATTAACGTGGATAATTAATTTGTTTGCATGTCTAAATGTGTAAACATGTGCCATTGTTGCATTTATTTAAAAACATTAATTTATTGTTAAAGAGAAATCATTTGAATCTTTATTTCAACACTTTTAATATTGAGAAATATGTACAGAGCTAGACTCATCACACAAGTTCTGACATGATTACATTTTTTTTTTTTTTTTTCACACAGGGCCGTTCATCTACTCGGACATTCTCGACTACAAGAACTTGCGAGAGATTGTAGTAAATAACAGGATCACCTGGTTAGTGCATTACAGTGCTCTTCTAAGTGCTGTTGGGGAAGCTAATGTGCCACTGGCCCGAGCAGTCAACATCACAGGTAACGCTTTAGAAAACTTTAATCTAATGCATTGCATTTAGACAGTACATTAAATGAGAATTTTTACACTTACCGTAATACTCTGCTTCTGTGTGTTTGTGTGTGTTTACTTATTTTCAAATAAATTGCATGGATGTTTTACCAGGAAAAATAAAAAGATTGTGTATATAGTGTTTATTTAGTCTAGATCTTTCCATAAAAATAGCCTTTGATCAAATTAGCTTTGGATTCTGATATGGCAGGAAATCTTAATTAATTCTAAACCCCCTTTTTTAATTTTTTTTGTAGGACTACACAACATCCTAGACATTGCAGCAGAGCATGGGCTTCGGCTCTTTGTTCCCAGCACAATTGGTGCTTTCGGACCAACTTCCCCTCGAAACCCCACGCCTGACCTCTGTGTGCAGAGACCACGCACTATATATGGTGTCTCTAAAGTCCATGCTGAGCTCATGGGGGAGGTAAGATGCCAGTCACCATTATTTTAGTATTTTCACCTACTTTCTGTGCCGTATGGCATATAAATGTTTACCCACGATCCTCTTCTGCAGTACTACCACCACCGTTATGGCCTTGACTTCCGCTGCTTGCGGTACCCTGGCATCATCTCTGCAGACTCGCAGCCTGGCGGTGGCACGACAGGTACGGCGCACTCTGCTCCATCTGTGTTTTGTTGGCACACGACCTTGCTCGCGTACGCAAGTGAAGTTATGCAACTGGCACTTGCTCAGAAAAGGGGTGTTGTTTGCTTTGGTGCAGGGTATCGGTTTATCTAAAAATACTCAATGCCGACCGGCCATATGAGCCACACCTCCAGGTGCCAGAAGTTATATGTAAAAACCTGAAAAGTGCTTGGGCAGCTGCTACTGTCATACAGCAATGAGTCATCGACGTCTGTCTCTCTATTGGCTTTTCCAGACTACGCCGTGCAGATTTTCCACGACGCCGTCAAGACTGGCAAGTTTGAGTGCAACTTAAAACCAGACACGCGGCTACCCATGATGTACATTGATGACTGTTTGCGGGCCACCCTGGAGGTGATGGAGGCGCCGGCGGAAACGCTCAGTATGCGCACCTACAACATCAATGCCATGAGCTTTACTCCAGAGGAACTGGCAAACGAGGTCCAGAAACAGCTACCTGATCTTCAGGTCACGTATGAGATTGACTCCGTACGACAGGCTATAGGTATGATCCAAAACATCTTCACTTTCCTCAAACATTTTGCTACAAATAAATGGTACCTAAATGCTTGTTTTTCCTCTGTATAGCCGACAGTTGGCCCATGAACTTCGATGACAGCAACGCACGCAATGATTGGGGCTGGAAACACTACTATGATCTGCCAGAATTGGTCCAGACGATGCTGAACTTCATCGGCTCAGACACCCGCATCGCCCAGGCCAACTGAGTCTGCTCATGAACACTGAACATCTGAATATTTCATGAAGATCTATAGTGACGCAGAAGAGAGATCCATGGTCTTTACATAGTCATATTCCTCTTCTCTTTTGTGTCCTCTGTATATTCCTATTGACTAGCACCGACTATATGTATAATTGCAGATTATACAAGGAGGTCAGGTCTCTTTTCAAATCAGGGTGGAAAACCGTCAGGTATTTTGAAAGCTAAATGAAAGGAATGGGTTTAAACCTGACGTGATCCTCTTGATCTTTGTATTTAGTGAAAAAGGATCCAGGAAAAATAAACCAAACAAACATGGAAGTCCTGAAATGAACATGGCAGATGCTAAAATGTAGCTTCCCAAGTTATTCTATCTTTCTGAATTTCTTTCTTTCTTTTTATTTAAGATAAATAATTTTACTGTACCGTTGTAGAAGAACGTAATATATGAGGGAAAAGGCTGATGGCCGGGTTCAGACTAGTAGGAATTGTTACAGCCGCTTTAACCCACTCTAAAATAAACAGACAAAGGTTCTGGTTTAAACAGGGTGGGACTCAGATGTAGGTCCTCAGGGAAAGTGATGAATGACGTTCTCATATCCCTTTTGGTTGCTTTTCCCCTCCTGTGCACTATCTATTTATTCAGACTGCTCACAAATGAAATGCAAGATTTGGTCTTGCTTCACATGTTTGCAGTATACTTTTAAAGAGGTCACTTTAAAAAAAAAGAAAAAAAAAATGCAATTTCTGTCATGCATTGCATTTGCCCATGAGCGTTTTCCCACTGGGAATATATTATCTCGTATGAAGGGGAGAGTGGGAAATAAATGTAAATTATTTTTAGTTAAGCTTTGCATCCGCATCTTTTGTTGTTTTGATCACAAAACTTGTCAATAAAGCTTTTTTATCTTTAAAATTTTGCATTGTCTTTCATTTGAAATATTATTTTAATATAATAAACTTACATTTTTAAGTAAAGTGGGATAGAGCTTTTGCTATATTTAAACTTTTCATTTGTTTTCCTGGTATTTATCGGTGCTGGCTAAATATTACCCACTTGACTACAGTCCCCACCAGTCATTAAAACTATTATATATAACTTTAGTGGGGAAACATGATCATCGTGTAATGACAGACTGTACGAGTGCCGTGCGTTAATGCACGTTCACACTGCACCATCTTGTCACTTTTGATCAAAGCGATTAGTGCACAATGCATTGACTTAAGACTACAATCTTCCTAAGTTATCGCAGAAACATTTCTGAGTCGTTTTCCTTATCCCCAGCAATGCCTCGGCATGTTTTTATTGGAGTAGTGCCACATAAGCATCTCGATGGCAATCGACCAAATTTCTTTTTTGTTAAGATTACAAATGCACACAGGTTATATAACACCTGCTTGTACAGTATATCCACGTGTCTTCTTACATAAAGTAGGGTAATAACACAGGCGGCAGTTATCTGATGAATTGGTTATGTAAGTACTTGGCTGAAGGAGATACACTTACCGGGCTTGAATAATTACACGTGGCTTCTTAAGGTTTTGTGGTCATTGTTATAAGATTCTTAGCTCGCGCGAACAAAACCCGACAGGGAGATTATAAACTTGGGTTTTGTTTGTCTGCCTCGTTGTTCGTGAGACTTTAACACAAAAATGTCGCCGGACAGGTTTACAGTTGAAAAAAAAAAAGCTTTTCATCATTATGAAAGTATTTAAATGCATTACTGTAAGTGGTTGCAACATGTTTATTTTGCTTCTTCTGTGTTATACCTACTTTTTTCTTTTCTTTTTTTTTTTTTAAATAATGCAAGAACTAAAACATTCCAGAACAGGGGAAAAACATCAATATATAGGCTAGTCTTACAATGTACAATCATACATATAATTAACAAATAAGGATCTTTGGATTGCACTCAACAGAATAATATTCATAAGGTAAGTGCAGAAAAAAAAACATTACCTAAAGTTACGTCCTTTCAGAAAAGTTGTCAAAGTGCACCAAATATTTTTCACTTTTTTTTGTGTTATTTATAAGTCTAAGAGAGGAAATAAGGTGGTTAAATTCAGTAAGGAAGAGGGTAAAAGATACAGGGCATTTACGCCATTTTTGTTTATGAATACATAACTTTGCGTTCAATGTTTCTGTGTTATACTTGTCATCATGAAGCGTTCGTTTAATAACGCTGAATAACAATTGAATAACATTTCCATCATTTCATAACGCTTCATCATTTCATAACGTGTTTGTAGAGGCTGTCGCACTTCTCTGTCTGGACCTCACTGGTATGAGGCATGCATTTACTGTAAACAAACATTGACCTCTACTTGACCACTAAAGACGACACCAAACTGTGAAGAAATACAAAGCCCAATCTGTGGGAAAATGAGAAGTATAGCCTGTGCAATTAGGAAGATAACAACGGGTAAAGTTTGTGTAATGTGACAGTAACTCACACACACATATAATATCTAAATATATAGAAGATTTAACCGGGATTCAAAAAGTTTGATTTGACAATGCATTTTTCTTCAGTAAATGTAACTTAAAACAAGGTAAAGACTGACTAAGTTGTGTTTGAAGCATACAAAGTTGTGTTAAATTTGTTTTTCTGGTTTTATTTGAGTAATATAGAGAAATATTACCAATTATATGGGATAAAACAAGTGATTAGCTCTAAAAAAAAGACTTAACAACATAAGAGGAGAGCACAGTCTATTTAAGTGTCATGCAAACATTAACACTCATATGACAGCATAACCTCCTCCCACTCGTTCTTCTGCAGGTGATACTCTTGTCCCGATTCATGAAACCCCTTTTGAGTTTCCTTGAACTGAGCAACGAAGTTCAAATGGATTGCCTTCTTTCTTCTGTACTTCCTGTTAAGGTGTGTCACGTTGCATAAGCCTTCATTGCGTGAACACACCTCTCCACCAATACCAGAGGCAGGAGTGTGTCAACGTGCTGTGTGAATATTGAATATCAGAGCTGGCAGTCTGTCTGTCTGAGTGAAGGTCGGTATATAAACAAACAAGCACGGTCAGTTCGTTGAAGAGGGTAGTGCCAAAAAATGCTGTGTTGCAGCTGTCTCATGGTTACCTGTTGCTTTGAAAATAGAGAGCAATCATTACCAACAACCACATAAGGACTTACACACTTCCTTGGTCTTTGCACTTAAAACTAAAGATATTTAAGGTTAAGATATTGAACTGTTTTGAGTGATTTTTACAGCAATAAACGAAACTAAAATAAAATAAAATAAAATACAACAAAAATTGCTAAGTATGCGGGACATTTAGCCTTAATTAAGCTGAAAGACTAAAGGGACTAGAGATTAGGAACAAATATAATTTTCTGTAAATTAAAGAAAAATATTTCACATAAATTAATATAAAGCTTTTTCTTCTTTTTAAACACAAAAACTGCATTTGGGTTAGTTCAATTAATTTATTTATCAAAAAGTTTATTTTCTTCAGCAGACATTTGATGTGATTAAATATGCAACTTTTAATGGTTATATGTTAGATGATATTTTATTTAACACATCTAATCCACTGTAAATAAGTTTTGAATAGAATAAAGAAATTTTTTTTTTTTTTTTACAGGAAAATGCTATTTCTGTCTTTGTAGAGTTATTTACTTGATCTTGATCTGTGGTATTAATGTAATTTCATTACTTTGAAAAGTATTTTGTCAACTAAGCAATGACTTACAAGACCAAGATGTGCCATTGTTTTAAAGCTTGATAGCCACTACTGTAATTAAATTAAGTTACATTAAATAAATAAGTTACATCTTAAATACAACAAAGATCATTGCATGATTAATTTTTTTATAGGAAAATACTATTTCTGTCTTTCTACTTCAAATTCTGTGAATTGTAATAATTACTGGCAGAGTTGTTACAAGAGAATTGTTTTACGTTCTGTGTAGTTATGGCAGACAATAAAAACAGACAAATACATTAACTTTGTTACTTTTTGTTACATTAAAGTATACTGTATTAAGTGCCCCAATCAAAACCATAAACAAAATGATACACACATCCCTTTCCTGCCAATCGAGTGATTACTAATTGCAATTGAATCTGTGACACTTTCACCTCACGGCTGTGCTGCGTACAGCAGGATCAATGTTCAGGGAGACATCAGCAGACTCTTCTTCTTTCACTGTATATCACTGCAGACAGCACACAAACTCTTTAACCTCCAGCTAAACCTCCATAATCACATGCTTCTCACTGCAGAGAAATTATACGTTATGTCCAAGCTGGGATTATAAAATTCCAGTCTTGTGGGAATGGATTTCTGAATTCACATGTAAATAATTTTGACAGGATATGATTAGGATTCATTACTAAATCAAACTATATATCAGTCTGTCGATAAAAATGATCATTTTCTATTTAGTTCTCATAGTGATATTTATAGCTGATTATTACTTTTTTCTTTCCAACTTAGAGAAACGTGAAAAAAAGTACTGCTGTGCAAAGCACAAATAACTGAAGTCCTGCCTATAAAACAGCGTTTTGACACTCTATGATTTTCATACAACAAAAAGAAAAGTACACAAATGAAGATATGTCACTTAAGTACACTTAAGCGTAAGAATACTTAACATGAAAATAAAACACTTGTTATTATATATTTAATATAAAAAATTATACAAAGTGAACTGAATGTAATATGTTCAGACACTTAACTGCATGTTTTTCACAAATAAATATTATTATTATAATTTATATCAAATGCAATTATTTGAACTTAAGAGTTTTTTTTTTTTTACTCACTTAGGTAGGGCTCAAGTACCTTAAAGTATGTTTATAGGCAATTTCATCATTTTGTTGCAATATGGTTGAAGTATAGTGATAGTGAACATTTATGGTAAACAAAAATATAAATATGCTAAATAAAGTATATAAATATAATTGTAATTATACATTTGTAATGATGAAGTTAGAATTTATTACATTTGATCCAACAGTATATCTGAACTTTACAAGAATTAAGAATACTCCAAAGTTAAAATATTAATCAAATATTTCATATTCTTTAGTATTCACATTGAAATAGTCTTTTTAAAACACAGCAACAGATTATTATAAGTTATAATATAATGATTTAATTTAATGCTTTTAATTGCCATTATTTATTTTATTTTAAATAATTAAAAATTATTTTATTTTATTTTATTAAAAAAATAATTGCTAAAAAAGAAGAAATTAAGAAGATTTTAGTATTTTTTTCCGATACTGTGAAAGTCAATGTTGGGTTATTAACAAAAAACATATATATATATATTTTTTAAACAGAAGAAATAAACTCATACAGGACTGGTTAAGTACATTTTAAACACAATAAAAATGTTTTAGTAATTTGTTAAAAACAGTTAAGTGTACTCAAGGCCTTTTACTTCTCTGCCTTTATTAATCTGCATTTTTATTTTTCATAAGGGTATCTTGGCCAACACTGCACACAAATCTGATTCAGTTTTCAAATCTGATCTTTGGGGCTCACTGTGCGCAGTGTAATTAAGTAAGTGATGAAATCTGATCCATTTGTTCAGACAGTGTCCTCAGTTTCTGGGCTGCTGTGGTAATCGCTTCAGCGTCAGCACAATGCTAAGAGACCTGAGAGAGGGACAGTTATTGTGGACGTCCTCTGTAAAAACACTTTCCACTTGACTGAGAATAAGCTCATTTTACTTGGAAACTGCACATATGGACCATATTAACACAGGGCGGGTATGGGGAGTTCAATTTAGTTATTTACCTAATCTTAATCTGGTATGGTATCAATGTCGTTTTAAGCAAGGCCTTACAAAATCAAGATGTGCCATAAAAACCAGTTTGTTTTAAAGCTTGATAGCCACTACTGTTTTAAGTTACATGAAATAAATAAAAACAGACTTTAAAAGTTAAAATGACATCCTCAAGCAGCCAATGATTAGTTATTTAATTACGTCACAACTCACTTACGCCATCTACTGTTACAAAATAGAGACTACTTGTGGATATAGCCTAAAATTACTTTTATTGATTGTTTAAATGATCAGCATTTGTGCATATAGTGCAATAGCACATTATATAATAGTTTCAGACGACAGACATTAATACGTTAATTATGACACAATCGTTTTAATCAGGCACAAATTGGACAACCTGCCTGTTCCTCCATGTGTTCAAGGACCCCTTAAGATGTCCATGCTTGCCGAACGTGAGTTTACAAATTTAATTGTATTTTAGAATTGTTTAAGAAGTTTTAAAGCATTAGTTGGCCGATTTTGTAATATTGTGTATTTTATTTGGTCGAATATAGTTTAATAAAGTCATTCTTGCATCCCTCCACGTTGTTTAGCATGTTTGTTAGCAGGCTAGCCATCGTAGCTCTTTAATGTGATGGTGAATCAGTTGTCAAATACAAATATTATGTTTTAAACTCTACCTGAGACACACAACCAGTTTAAGCGCAATGTATTCTGATGTAAAAGTGAAGTGAAAGTGGATGTTTTGTTGTATTTAGATATTGTAACAAACATATTGTTTTAATATTTCATAAGCTCGTCGTAAGAAGAAATGGTCTGTGGACCCCAGAAACAGCGCATGGAGCAACGATGAGTCTAAATTTGGACAGAAAATGCTGGAACGCATGGGCTGGTCCAAAGGAAAGGTAACGGGCTTAAAACGTTACGCTGCAAAACACATCCAATATGCATTTCATGCGTAAAACATCTCAAAGTTTAAGATGTTACGATTCAGGGGAGAACTTTGGCAGCTGCCACATTAGCTCGTTGATCGCGTGCATGAGTTGTTATGACTTTAAAATGGATCATTCTGGCATTTATTATTGAACGCGGATATTTTAAATTCTGCACATATAAATATGTATGTAGATCTGGCATAGATGAGGATTTGTTTATATTGCGTAGTATTTCTGATAGTCTTCTTGAAAATACCAAACAAATCTGAACGAATAAATTAATGCATTACAGGAACATTTTTAAGTGTTGTGGGCATTGTCTGGCAAATAAAAACTTTGTTTATTGAGAACTTAATACAATATATATATATATATATATAGATAGAAAGAGAGAGTGCTCAGTAGTCAACATCTGAAGTGAAAAATGCTTTAACTTTTTGATCCACTTAAAATCATGACTACTTCTGTGTGTGTGTGTGTGTATGTACACTACCGTTCAAAGATTTGGGCTCAGTAAGATATTTAATGGTTTTTAAAGATGTTTCTTCTGCTCATCAAGGCTGCATTTATTAGATTAAAAATCCTAAAAAAACAGTAGTATTGTGAAATATTATTTCAATTTAAAATAACCGTTTTCTGTGTGAATATATGTGAAAATGTAATTTATTCCTGTGAAACAAAGCATCATTACTCCAGTCTTTCAGAAATCATTCTAATATGCTGATGTTTTATTATCAGTGTTGGAAACAGTTGAACTGCTTCATAGATATTTTTAGGATTCTTTGATCATTAAAATATTAAAAAGAGAAGCATTTCTTTAAAATGGATAATAATGTTCAAAACTACTGTTACAGTACTGACTACTGTTTAAAAGTTTGGGATCAGTACATTTTTATTCTTTCTTCTTTGAAAGAAACAAATACTTTTATTAACCAAAGATCTATAAAATGAACAAAAAAAGTCATAGAATCGTTTCATGTTGTGGTATCTAAAATAATTTTGCTAACGATGTAATGATTTACATTAATAACCAGAAATGTTTCTCGAACAGCAAGTATGATCGGCACATCAGAAAGATCATATGACACTGAAGACTGGAATAATGATGTTGAAAATTCAGTTTTGCATCCCAGAAATAATTTAAATGTTGAATATTTGCCAAAAAAAAAAAAAAAAAAAAAAGTGATTAAACTTCAATTTCAGAACGTTGTTAGGTATCATTCTAATGAAGTATTATTCTAATTCCTTCTATCTCTATTGTTGAAAATGTTTGTAAGTCAAGTGAGGATGATGTTTTAAAAAGTCATTTCACAACAAACGCAGAAACATCTCCTATCATGACAGGATAGATTTAAACATTGTCAGAAGGCTGAAAAAATATGGAGAGAGATGTTTTTCTCTGCTGTGTCACTTTGCCCCAGCCCACAGTATGTTAAAATTAAGACTTTTATCTGCAGACTGTCCGAAAGCACACACACACACACACCATCTCTCCTTCCATTCCTGCCACTGTATAATCATTTCATCAGCTCTCACACTCTCTCCTCCAGCACATAACAAATCACTCCGGGTGACATTGGGAGGTTTTTCCCATCTCCCTCGCTCTCTTTCTTACTGATGGAGTGGTTTGTGGTGAAGAGGCTTGTGGGGCTGTTGATGGCTCAGCTCTGTGTAGGTCAGGAGATGTGTGTGTGGCCATGACTGTGTGCAGCAGGACATACAGGTGTCAGTGCTGTATCAGAGTGCCAGATACGGTTAAATTATCAAGCATTCTAGAAACAAAGCGACTCCCTTAAATCTTCAGGATGCATACTTATAATACCATGCATACCATATGCATTTTATTTTCATGTGGCATTCTGACCTGCTATGACCGTGTGCATAAAAGATTCAAATGCTGGTGTCTTGTGCTTCTTCCATTAGTTTTATGGTCTTTTATGTGGTGCATTAAAAATATTCTGTGTGGATGGAAATCAGTTTTATTACTTCCCGACCCACAGCTCTACTTGCTGGAGCACTAGGGCTTGTGAGAGTGTGAAATTGAATTAAAAGTGATTGTTTTAATCGCCCTTGTGCTTGTGGGAGGGTTAATATCCCGTGCTAATCACAAGAAGCCTCTCGTATGGAGAGCATCTCTCTTAAAGTGAGGAACCCTCAGCCCAGCTCTTCACAGATCCAAGCATCTCTAAATTAATCCTTTTGTCCATCATCTCCTAAACACACTTATTTCATCAGCTATCAGTCAGTGACACAGGAATTACCACACTTATTACAGGGATAATAAAAAGCCTCTGCAAAGTTTGTGTTTGTGCAAAACTTTTTGGGCAACAAACAAGTTTGGTAATGTCTTTACAGAAGAATAATTGAGTGTAAAACACTAAAAACCAAAGAGCTTTCTGTTGGTTAGCATGTTGTATTCATGGGACCAACTTTTGCAAAAATCTTCCCCATCTTGTAGAGTATGTTGTGAAATCGTTTGCCCATATAGTTTGCATACCTTTATGCTGATCTAATAGATTCCAATTGACTGGATTTTGACTGTGAACATTAACCAAGCATTGATAAAGTTAACCGCTACTAAGACAACATTTTGAGAACTTGCCTTCACTAAAAATAATGGGACATAATCAGTTGCTTGATTGCATAGCCAAATCCTTGGGGATTCCAATTGAAATAATTGGGTGTTAATAGCCACACCGTAAGACCGTGTTTAAGAGCATTATTTGTGTAAAATGCTTTCACAAATGCAATGGGACATAAACTGTTTAATTGATTGCTAAATGTGAAGTCACAGCAGCTACATTTTGGTATAAAATGGCAGGCTAAACATATAAAATGCATGGAAAATAGTGTATACACTCTATGGAAAGCCAAAGTCCCATTTAAAAGACTTCTTTTTACACATCTTTCGTGTGACCAACTGAATCTGTTGCGAAATCTGCAGAAGGTTTTTTTTGCCTGTACGCAGAACGCCAAATCATGCTTTACGGGTATGTTCAAACGATCAAATGCAGCCTGTAAAGCTCAAGCGCGCCGCTGAACAGTGATCTTCATTGATCTGTTGAGCTGAACTTCCTCTCTGGAGGAAGAGCTGCGCACATCTCGGTTTTGTTTTCCAGCTGTAAAACCCATCGCGAACAACCCCCTCATTGGGTCGCTCGGGAGAGCCAGACTCGCATTCACAAAGCCGAGGTTCGCCAGGGCCTCTTTCACAAGCACAAATGTGGAAGTCGGCGCTCAGAGGTCTCCTTTTCTGTGGGCGTCAGACGGACATGGTGCACCTGCAGAGGACATCAAAGAGCATTAGTCTTGTTCTCGAACAACCTCTGACCCCATGGGGCGCTTGCATTAATACATTGTCCTTTGACAAAGCCTGCCGATTACCGGCCGCTCTCTTTCTCTCTCTGCTTACGCCCTCCCCCCCGCGAAAAGCTTTTATTTCTTGAGGGATACAAAAGCTATAATTGCTGCTGCTTTGAGATGAGGTGTCGATGGGAAGGGGATCTGCCATCAGGGTGAATTCTGTTAAATGTTTTTCTCCCTCTCTCTCTCTCTCTCCTTCCCTCTGTGGGGTCACCAGGATCACTTGCTTTTCTCCAAATGGGCATTTTTGCTGGCAGGTGCATTACACCCCTTATTTTCAGATTGTCTTTCCGCTGCTAATGCCTGGCAGGTTGATTGCTCGGGTCTGGCTGGCGGAGAAAGGGCCGCGCTGCGTTCGGGCCCTGGACTGAAAGACACTGATTACTGTTTTCCTCCGAGCCTGATTGAGGCCCTTGAAAGGAAAGATTTTAACCTTCTCTCCTCTCTCCTTGCTGAGTACTGGCCTGGCACGGCGAGATGGCCCGTGTCATCAGAACGACTCCATAAACTCATCAGAGCGAACCCTCACCACCCCCTCCTCCCTCCCTCTCTCTCTCTCAGCCTTGAAATCCGGCCCTTCCTGAGAGAGAGCCGTGGACACGTTTCTGATGTAAAATCTGACAGATGACATTATCATTTTGATTATTGCAGGAAAGGGCGATTTCACTCTCTATTGAAACAAGTTTTTCTGCTCATGCAAAAAGCTACCATTAGCACGAAGGAACCGGTTTGATTATGGAACGTGACTGTTTGTGGGGAAATTAATTGACACAAAAATTAAAATGATTTCATTTTGCTCATCCTCGTGTCAAAAGTAGTCCTATGTATGTATGTATCACACAGTCTTGCAATCTGCTATGCTGTTGGTTATTGCTGTTACAGGAACTTGCTAATGCCACTCCTTACAGTTTGGTGCTGTGTGTTTTTACTACTGCTGCTCAAATAGCATGTAATAACCCATAGCAGATCTATACAGGTGGAGCTGGGGATTGTGAAGGGTTTCAGGTGGAGGAACTCTGGAAGCGCTCTGCAGAATGCTGTGGTGAACACTACCCAGCCATTTAAATGTAAAGCGTTAAGCTTATTGGGCATGTATGCAAAATGAATCGGCTTGTGCAGAGTACATGTCGTCAGTTTCACTGTCTACACTGAACGTGAGAGTTGTCGCACCGCTACAGCTAAAGTCTGTCTACACTGGAAGTGACAAAGTGACTGTTGAAAGTCAATTGAAACTTGTGTTAATACGTCAGAAATGTAACACAGCATTTTGTTTTTTCCGGAACCTTCAGGCCATCCAAGATGTTGGGGACTTTGTTTCTTGCTTAGAATAACTGAAATTGAATAAAAAGTCAAATTTGAAGGGGGCAATTTCAGAGTAAAGCATGGCACTGTAGTGTTTTACACATAAGCAGTTCATGACCTGTTGCTTTTTAGTTTGCAGTACATGCTGCTTATTTTATTTTTGTATAGTTCTGTAATATACATTTTTTTCTTTATCAATTTTTCATTTACTATATTCATCCGAAAAGTTACCTGTAAAGGTTTAAAAAAAAAAATGCTGATAAAATTTAGGTTAGAAATCTTGCAGTAAAATTTTTCCCGCCACATCATCCAACTTTACGGTAGACAGCTTTTTTTGTGTGTTTTTATGTTGCTATTTTTAAAACCGTAACACTTTTGCTTTTTTAATTATCTTGTGAAGAGGGGCTAAAATATTCTTCAAATGTCCTCCTTTTCTGTTCCACTGATGAAGGAAAATCACATGGATTCAGAACAGTGTGAATGCAAAGAAATACTATTCCTATTCCTTGAACCATTCCTTTAACATCCTTTTAAAATGTTTCTGTGAGTATTGTCAGAGATGAGCCGTGTGTGGCTTACAGCTGGTCAGGGCAGCGGCTTCATTTAGCTGCTCATGTTTGGGGTGAATAGCGGTCCCTGGAACCCCTGCCGACTCTCTAATTGCACAGACTTGTGTATCCGGAGAGAGTCTTGACTAAGAGCAGTCAGGCAGAAACCTCTGTGCCATCCCTGTGCCACCACACACACACAAACGCAGCAAAACCATCTGCCTAACACACACACGGCCATCAGCTGTCTCAGCCGCTGGCACCTGCTGCCCTGCTCTCGGTGTGTGTGTGTGTGTGGGATGCGCTGCTAAATAGTCCCTGTCTTAGTTACGTTGGGAGTCTGTTGGACGGGCTGTGGGTTAAGACCTTTGTGACGTTGTAAGCCCCCTGTAGATGAGAGAGAGAGGATGGACTGTGGATGTGGATACAATCTCCAAACACACACATACACACACACCCCAGGATGTTCTTGGGCATTAAACAGACTTAACAGGCTGTTAGCAGTCATGGACTTGCCACATATTCACTGGGTTTCAGGAACTTGTTGACTGATTCAGTTTGATTTTCTTCCCCCACTTATTCTATTTATATGAATCAGAACCAGTGAAGTGAAGCAAATCCTTCCACAGTCCTTGTTATTTTAATGTTAATGAGGATTCACCTGGTTATCACAATGGCAATTTCTTTATCTTACGCTCATACATATATGTGTATATGGGTAGTACGGTGTGACAGAAAAAACTCCAACATTGAAGATAAACCTTTCTCATGTAATTTATAACTCTAAGAATGAAGATAGATTTCTACTTCTCCTGTTATTTGTGCTCATTTTTTGTTTGTTTTTTTGTTTAGTTTTTACGTTTTTGTTATGTCACACCATTTGTTAGTCCAATATAACAAATATCAGACATGCACATTGCATGTTTTCTTTTTTTTAATCAATTTTGTATTCAATTTTAGTTAGATATTTTATATTTTTTACCTATTAAAAAAAGGCTGGTGCATTTTAGGATTAATTGCACTGCTATTGTTGAGAAATGAAATAAATACAAATGTAAATTTCCCACCCAAAGTATTTTTAGATGTATTTTTTAAGGACGTGACATGTGGCCAGGTATGGCTAGGAATTTGTGCTCTTCATTTAATCATCCAAGTGCACACACACAGCAGTGAGAAGTGAACAACCACACACCGTGAACACACACCAAGAGCAGTAAACATCTTTTTATGATGTTTATTACAATCTCTGACCCGTAGAAAAAAAAAAACGTCTCTTGCTGCTGTATCTATAAGAGGATATTAATGTATTTTAATGATTTCTATTACTTTGGGCTGACTTCATGCAGAGTGGTTCCTATAGAGACAGAGCATCTGAAAACCACGCCTGCCGGAGAGAAGGAAACAATCCGACGCTTTACACTGACTTTATATTGCACAAAGCTGCTTCTTTGTTGTTTCTGACTTACAACAAAAAACAGGACAGTTCCTAAAAGCTCTTGTGTGATAAAGTATTCAGTAAACAAGCTAACAAAACTCAGAGTAATGCCAAAATTTGCTTTTAAGGACCCAAAAGTAGGGAGTATCTTGCTGTGAGAACTACGCCCAGTGGAGGGAAACCTAATGGGCAATAGGACACATTCACTATTTTTAACCACGTCTAAGAATTATTTCAGCACCTTATGAAACTAAATTATCGGCTTTATTGGCTTTTGTCAGTGCCCCTAGTCCATACCTCCTTTTTGTTGGAGAAATGATCCATAGTGAATGGTCCAATGTGAAATATTACACATTACGCTCTACCTTTGTGTCCTTGAAAGCCCCTTTTTTTGCGGTCATCAGTTTCCCCCACACCACCACCACCGTATCTCCTATGAAGTACATTGAATAGCTGTTGTGGATTTTGCCAATAATAAATTTGCGAGGCTAATAGTACAATTTGAAAGAATGCAGTAGTATATTGTTGCTGTGAGTTCTTTCCAGTCAACCCAAAGCACCAAATTTGTTTACCCCAAGTAAACATATGTAATCCTGAAGAGACTATATCAACCCAGTAAAAACTCAAGCCCTATATAAAATAAGACAGTTCAGAAGCTCTGTTGTGGATTGTGTTGATGTCTGTGATCTTCCTATTGCAGAAGAAAATGAGGAGGAAGAGGCCGCACCCCCGCAGCCTGAGGTCGAGGTAGAGAAAGAGAAACCAGCAGAGGAACAAGATGAGGAAGGTATTGAACACACCTCATATACAGTGTCTGACTGACTGACTTCATTGTCTTGTTTTAATATAATTGATCTACTGGCTTAGTTTTTTACTTTAATTACTTTTATTAATCTTTTTATTTTCATTTTAATTTGTCATTTTGTTGTGTTTCATTGATTTATTTATTTTTTGATTTTTTTTTTTTGTTTGGTAATACTTTACAATAAGATGTCATTTGTTAACAGTTCATGTATTAACCAGCACGAACAAACAATGAACAATGCATTTATTGCTGTATTTTTTCTTCTTTGTTAGCGTTATTCAATACAAATACATTCATTATTTCATGCCAGCTCACAGTGCATTAAAGGGTTTGTTCACCCAAACCTTTTAATTAGTCTTTTACCTTCAAAGCACTACTATGTGTATGTGACTTTCTTCTTCCAGACGAATCCAGTCAGTTATTTTAAAAATTAGCTGTAAAATTTAAGTAAATTTTAAGCTTTATCATTACAGGAGGCGAGTGTTTCCCTTTAACAGCAAATTTAAAGGGGTTGCTAAAAAGAACTTTATTTTGTGTGTTTGGTGTAATGCAATGTGTTTGTGTGGTTTAAGGTGCAAAAAACTCATTCCTTTCCACATCAGTACAGTATTATTTCTCCTCTAAGCCCCGCCTCCTGAAACGGCTCAATTTGTAAAAATTCTAATTATTCTAAAAGAGCGAGGCGTGCTCTGATTGGCCAGCTATCCAGTGCACTGTGATTGAAGCATGTGGCGGAAATGTTACGGCTCTTAACATAACGTGATGCTGCGTCCCGGCGCTTTGACACCAAAACAATAAAACACATTACAAAAGAGGCATTTGTTGCGTCCAGTGGAGACATAATTACTAATATGCATGACTTAGTACTGTCTTTTTATGTATTGTGTTGCATCACGCCTCGCGAACATAACACCATGTCTGCATTTGTGATTGGAGAAACAACAAGCCCTGACGTTACCCTTCACTGCTCAAAGCTCATCTTTATAATCAGCAGGTTATTCTAATAAGAAAAGCTCACTATCTTAAAGGTTGTGAGTCGTCAGCAGCAGACTGTTCTTGCCTCTCTTTCTAGTCTCTG
>JAUCMU010000043.1:7395205-7447366 GCA_032275025.1 Enteromius treurensis
ATTATTTTTTTTAATTGTAGTACACTTCTAACAAACTTGCCTGTACCTTGCTTGCTCTGCATACCCGCTGTATTAATGTTTCTCCACATTTATTTCTGACGGCTTAACATCCTCAGCTAGGATTATTGCAAAAGTATTGCGAAATATCGGCTCTCGAAATAATCATAACTTTATATATAGCACAGTGTTATTGTACCATATTGCAGTCTTTAATCCCTGGACACTAGAAGTTCTCATTGCTGACGCAGCATTTGCAGAGCTAAACTAGCGTAGTCAGAGTGCCGTGTCTCTATGCAGGAAGGTATATTATATTTGTATTATAAATTAGGGACTCTCTGACATTGCACAGAGTGGGACAAATTAGTTGCAGTTTTCAGCAGCAAATTCAAGAGTGTTGTCACGATTAAGTTTTTTTTTTGGTTCGTGAACACATTTCGACAACTACTTGTTTTTTTTTTTCACCATCCCTGGCTGCTTCGGACTGTCTGCTGCAATGTGTTGGCGTCAGCGGCGATGTCTTGTTTTTCGGTTTCCTCATCGTGGCCTTTTGAATATCCAGACACCCCCCTCCAAGTCCAGCCCCGCTGCCGCGCCGCCCCCACCCCTCCAGCCGCCCATGCCTGAGGAGAGCGGAGCAGGAAAGAGCCCATAGCTCCTGCTGTAAGGGCCTTATCTGAACGCTGCACACAGTTCAGGGAACGCATCCTCTTCCTGGGGCCTCCCATCTGCCAGGAGCAGAGAAAGAACGAGGGGAATGTGGAGGCAGAAGAAGCCAGAGAGCGTCTGAGAACATTCGGGGGCCGTTTTTGTTGTGTTTACACCCTCATTAGGACGTCCAAGCACAGTCATGAAACCTGGACTTGCGTTATCTCCGTGTCAGCCTTCCTGCTCGCTTGTTTGTTTGTGTGCGTGTCGCACGTATGTGCTTGCATGTGTGTGGTATAACCCAATCCGTGCTCAGCACAGTTGAGGGAATGCTACCAGCAGCACTTCTCTCGGCACATTAGAGAGATAAGCCTAATGGAGGTCCCCAGGCGGTGAGACATCGCACCACACACACACACACACACACTATCACCACCTCTCTGATGAAGAGGATTTCCCCATTCGCTCCATCTCTCTTCCTCTTCTCCTCGTTCTTTCTCTCCGGAGAGTAATTTCACAGTGTGCTCCAAAATGCCCCCCAGTCGTTTCTCTAAGTCCCTGCTACACGCTGTCAGCCGCATCTCCTCTGAAGACCTCTTTCGGTCCCCCTCTATTATTGGGAAGGAAAAGTGAGACTTCTGTTTTTAATGAGCCTACATCTGCAGCTCTCCACTCTCCCTCTGGGCGACGTACAACTTTTGAGGGACCTGTGGCAGAAACTTGTAGTCACCATGACCGTCTAGAACAGTAGTTCCTGGTCTACCACCAACTCTGCATTAAAGAATGAACCCATCAGCTTGTCCTGAAATGGGAGTTTCAGATTAAAATTGGGTTGGGAACCGATGATCTAGAACAGCGGTTTTCAAAGAGACACTCACCCCAAAAATGAAGCAACTGTCATCTTTTACTCATGAACACAGAGGGTGCTTTGAAGAATGTTTGTGACCAAATAATTTTGTTTCCGAAAGCTCTCATTTGTTTTACATGAAAGAAAGTCATTCGTACAGGTTTAGAACAACATGATAGTGAGTAAATAATGACTCCTTTTCTTTTTTGGACCATCCCTTCAACACACTTTGCTCTGAAGTCGTGCGGACCATGGTGAAGGTGACATAGTTGTCCATACGTAGTTAGAAGTGGGCAGCCATTTTTTGCTGTGGTTTTCAGTGCTACGAAAGCAATGAAGACTAGCATCGCTTCTCTTGGTGCCTTTGACTGAAAATGATACCCAATGTGGCATTGTATCTGTATTTTATTTTTCTGGTTGTGGTTGAGTTGTTGCTGTAAAAATAGCAACAGGTAGTGCAACCGTTTACCATCATCAACGCTGAATGCACTATAACTGCGCCCATTATATTATATTATATTAGGGGTACTGAGGGTATTACCCCAGTCACATGATATTGTACCCCTCAAGGTAACATAATTTCCTTCTATTTTTTAACTGTTTTGTTCAACATATTATTAAAATAAATATCAAATTATATAAATATTTTAATATATTAAAATAATAAAATAAAGAAATAATTAGTGCTGTCACAACTAATCGTGATTAATCGCACCTCAAATAAAGGTTTGTTTACATATGTTTGCTGTGTGTATTTATGTATATAAATACACATGCATGTATATATTTAAGAAATATATATTTAAAATATATATAAAAGTAAAATTTATATTTTGCATAATTTTATATAAATATAAGTTATCATAACAAACATTTAATTAAAATGAGAATTATATTATATTATATTATATTATATTATATTATATATTATATTTTTTATTTTATTTTTTATTTTTTATTTTATTTTATTTCCATCTGTCTGTCTGTGATTTCCTTTCCTTCTACTATCTAGAATAATAAAAAATGTGGGCAAAAAAAGAAGAATTTTACGTCTGTGCGAAGAAATGAAAAATCATAGAATGCTTCATCCTTGGATGTTTAAATGTTGTTTTGTTTTGATTTTTATTTAAAATATATTTTTTTTAATTCTCTCTGGTGATTTATGGAGAACTTCTTCAATCATTTAGATAACTTAGACCCACCCTTTTCTAATAATAGACCAAAATCTAGCATCTGCCTTTATCCAAATCCTGCCCTATATTTCTATTTTGTTTTTCTTCAACATTGTTTTATTTGCATTAAATGACATTACATGACATTTTATATGACATTACTCGTATTACATCACAGTACAGAAAAAGACTGATCACTTCTGCTGTTATATCACTACTTTACAATTATATCACGCTATAACACTAGTGCTAATACTACTAATATTTTGTCAAAATATTTTATCAAACATTTTAGTTCAGCTGTATATATATAATATATATATATACACAGCTGAACTTAAAACGTTTTGTGTATGTATATATTTATATTTAAATATAAATAATAGCTCTTCAGCACTGTAAGCAGTCATGTGTATTTTGTTTTTTGTTGGATTACAAGCGCTTTGCAATCTGTTTTTTTTTTTTTTTTTTGTCCAGTCCCTCCATACATCTTTTGAAAAATGCCGGCGTCTCAGGCGTAATGTAGTGCACCGGCGTGGTTTAGCACCGGCTTCCGAGCGGGTATTCTTCACTGCAAATCATTATGCATTGAGGAGGCCATTAGCAAAATGAAGACGGATGGAAGAGAGAGTCGCCGTGATAAAGTATTGGAGGACGACGGTTTAATCTAAAGTGTTCCTCTGTGGTCTTTCAACATAGTCACCGCGTTGCGCTACGCTCTGGCCTGTTATGATTAAGCTGTATGCTATGCTATAAAGTTTGTTCTTTCTCCTAAAGCTTATAATCGCTGTCTTAGTTCGGCCGACGCAAGCACTGACTCTCACTCATCAGGCAAGTTTTTCAGGAATCAGTTGTTTAATCCAGTCATTTACACAGTGACTTGTAGATAACGCCCCCTTTTGAATCTGTTTCCTCTTTATATATACATGGTGATGGGGAATATTATACAACATGGTGTAAAAATATATTGAGACATTAACAGAATCAGATTCTTGACCGATTAAGAACAAATGTTTTCTCTTCAAACTTCTTTATTATTTAAACCAAGAGTGTTTTGTAAATGTCTTTTTAGCAGATAGTTCAGTTGAAGTTCAGTGATGTCACTAGATACTTGGGACAAGTCTCAGCTTGACTGGAAGCTGATTGACAGCAGTTTAAGCATTTAATGGCACGCATACTTAAAGGTGTGTGCATTAAGATACTTCAAATGAATTGAGGGGTTGTCCTGTTCATTCCTAACAGACGGGACTGCTGGATGTGATCATTTTTATCAGTTTGTTTCATTTTCATGTTGAGTTCTTTGTCTAGTCTTTGACACGATAAATAGATAATCATTATAATTGCAACAAAAGAACATAATCAAAATAATAATGTAATGTTATGCAATAAAAATGTAATATTGTGTTTGTGTTATCCAGTTTAATGGTATTTATTATAAAATAATTACACTGTGTATAAATATATATATATATATATATATATATTTATATTTTTAAATAGTAAAAACAATATTAATATTAGTTAATTATTATTGTAAGTAAATTATAGTATTATAGTACTATAAGTATAATTATAGTACTATACAGGATTATAGTATTTGTATTGTACTTAATATTTAACACACTATTATTAATATCTTATTAATTGTACATTTGGTTATTGTACATTTTTATATTTTACTTATTATTTTATATTTTAGTAAATAAATGGCAAATATACAGTAACCAACAACAAAAATAATTTCTTTATTTTATTAATGCAATACATATAATAAACATTCCATCATTATCAAATAAACCAATAAACTTATTGATTTTTACTTTTATGGTACACTGTATAATTCATTTTATTATTATTATTATTATTATTATTATTTTATTTATATTTATTATTATTACTGTGTAATAATGTCATCATTATTATCATAATCATCAAATATTTAAACAATTAATGTATTTATTGAATTTTTTTTGCATGTCATAACTTTGTATTGCTGTATTTGTCTATCTTTTATTAAGGGAAGCAGTGGGCCTGACTCTCAGGAAGAGAGCGAAGATGACAAAAACACAGTTACTGATCCCAACCCAGAGACACAACCAAACACAGTGACCAGCACACTGACCATGCAAGAGTACTTCGCCCAGCGGATGGCCCAGATCAAGAAGGTTCAGGCAGGACGAGACCCAGCCGCATCTTCATCTGAGGTCAGCGGCAGTGCTCCTTCTCCACTGCCTACATCTGCCTCCATGGAGGACTCCCCGAACACCAGCGATATGGAACAGTCCAAAAAAAAGAAAAAGAAGAAAAAAGACAGGAGGAATGATAGAGATGGGATGGAGGAAGACGCACTGACCTCGGTAACAGGTGAGATTGGTGAAGAGCCAAATCACTCACAGAAAAAGAAGAAAAAGAATAAGAGGAAACGAGAAGAGCGGGATGAGGATGAGACTGAAGTGTGCAGTGCCCCTACAGTAACGGAGGGCACCACTGAAGAAGACGCTCCCACCACAGGAAAGAGGAAGAAGGACAAAAAAAACTCTCTTGACGTTCATTCAGATGAACATAAAACAACAGAAAATCAGAATATGGACTATAAAGTTTCAGAGAAAAAGAAAAAGAAGAAAAGGAGAGAAAAGGACGAAGAGGAAGGAGTGACTGAGGAAGTGGTGTCCAAAAAGAACAAGAAAAAACAGAAAAAATGATTGTTTTTTACAGTTTTCTGCTCTTGACTCTAGACTTTTTGATAATACCATTATGATTTTATTAGTGAGATCATGAATGAATGGCAACAAAGCCTATGAATTTACAGGTGTAATTGGATTGTATCTCCATATTTACACAATGAAAACAAATGAAAACATCTAAACTGTATATGTGGTTGTGTTTTTCTTTGTTTGTATAGGACTAATAGTATTCCTTGCTAATTTAATTTCAAATAAAATTTCAACATTCAAATTCCAACTAGTCACAGCATTAGTCCAGAAGATGCTCGCCATCAAACCCATTCAAGATGAGTCTGTCTCTGCACCAGAACAAGAGAAATTAAGTGTTTTATCAGTTTCCCATACTCCACAATAAAACTTCCTCCGTTGAAAAAGTTCACCCCCTGTTGTCCACTCATATCTCCAGACATATTTGTTTAGAACTGCTTTAGCCGCTTTTTACATATCATGCTTGATTTCTACATATGTTCTCCTGATTCAGACGGGACAACTTTCTCATTGGAGAAGTTAATAAAATAGACAGGGGTCTGTGTATTTTGGAAAGAAACTGTGGTTTTAAAACATGTTAAGGATGGATTTATTACAAAAACAAAGCTTTTCAGTCAATTGAAGGGCTTTTATCCACCATTCACTGCCGAGGACCCGCTACTGAGCAAGGGATGTATCCAAATCTGTTCAGAGGAAAAAATGATCAAAAATGGCAAATAACAGCAAGTTTTTTTATTTTGGGTTACACTTTTTTTTTTGTGTGTGTGTTTATTTTTAAACTTATTTTTAAATGCACATGCATCCTTGTTGATTGATTAGAAATGACTAACATTCAAAACACAGGTCTCTTCCTTATTTTGCCATATCTGTCTAAACCTTTTCCAGTCATGGTCGTGTGCAGAATACAAGGGTACTGTGTTTAAAATAACTAACTATTGTGTCTGGCTGTATTGTGAAATTTGTGACCGGTTCCATTACACACACAAAAAAATATAACAAAGAAAAACTTTCACAAGCACAAAAAGCAATGTTGACAAACCAGCTCTGTGAATATTGCTTGCACAAATTGTGTAAAGGTGTCTGCCCGTTCTCTCCTATTGAAAGCATTTAAATAAAATGATTGGTGTGACGGAATAGCCATTTGCATTGCAATTCATAATTAGTTTAAAGGGGAAAAAAAAAAAAAAAACTACGTTGTGTTTGGTATTTCAGTCTTGATACGCATCTGCTGTTCGGCCAGATTTGTCTTAGTCTTCTCAGAAAGAAGCTGACCAGCCCAGCATGTCATCAGTGTTTACTCTCAGTATGATTTATGCGGTTTTGGGACATGGATCATGGGACTTAAGTTTAATCTCACCTATTATGCACGTATCCTTAATGATGGCGCTAAACAAACACATTTTGCTTTTTTGAAGCACGTGATTAATAGTACACTTTGTCGCACTGATGTGTAGCTTTAAGGTCTTTTTATAATGATAATGTCAACCGAGCTTATCCAATGAACGTTAAGTATATATAACTGAAGTTTTGAGCTGGTGCGGAGTAACTGGCAGCAAATACGATGCTTTTGTTGAAAATCCTAATGACCTTGTCACACGGTCAATATTGATCCTCTTGAAATCAGCGATACCAAAGGATGTCCTGTTTTACTAGATTAATCAAATCCCATAGAACTGACGTTCTCGTGCAACTCAAAATACGGCATTTAGAGAGGATAGCAGAAAGCCCAACATGATCTTGTTTGGAGTCTGAGTGGGCGTGTGGAGCAAAAAGAGGGAAAAGGAAACGGACAGCTTATGTTACTCAGAACAATAATTGTAGAATCTGCCACACTGCAACGGCTTAGTTTGTTTATGTGTCATGACTGCCGCTATAAATGGCATCTGCTTCTGAGGTAAATCTGAAAGCATCGTCAAACCCGTTTGTGATGATGAAATAATGGAGCTACATCCTACCTATTCCCACGGTCCGTGTCCAGAATCCCCTTTGAGGTGCTTGTCAAAAGAGGAGGGATGACAAGATGCAGATTGCTTGTCGGAGAAGAAAAATTTAAACGGCAGATTATTTTGTCAAAGCCTTGTACATAGGTAGAGGGGGAGATGTGTCACTTTTTCATGTTGTCCTTTCGGGATAAAGACATGAGATTTAAAATGCATTTAAAAAGCCTACATTTAAAGCAAAGTGGTCCAGTGACACAACTTATACCCCTGGTACTTATGCATTTATCTAATTCATCTTATTCTGTTATCTAATTTAGGAGTTTTGTATTTCTTGTATTTTAGATGGGACACTGAATTTAAAGAAAACATCTCCAAATCTTGAAATGGTCCTGACATAAGAATAGACGGTTAACATACAGCATGCTCAATTATATTCAAACACTTATGCATGATAATGTCTGTGTTATTTACAGATAATATTGTATTTGATTTAAGTAGTTGAGAATAGCATTTACCGTAAACTGACAGGAAAAATGCCCTCAGTAAGGTCAAAATGCATTTACTTTTAAAATCATGTCTACATTTTGTAAGCTAATGCATCGTTTATAATATTATCAGGAAATAGTTCCACCCCACAAAGTATCTGACACACTTTACCCCATGACAATTTAAGTGAATTCATTTAATGATTCATAAAATCAAAGTGATTCATCATTCATTACAGTAGTAATTAATGTCCTATTATGAATAATGCTGAAAATGCAGCTTTCCCATCACAGGAAAAAATTCAGTTTTAAAAATAGAAACTGTAGGAATGTATTACTCTTTCAAAAACAAACAAACAAAAAATACAGATGTTTTATTTATGCACAAGTTTGCTTTGATGTAAAAGAAACTACGTATGGCTTGTGCATCCTATCCAGGTAGGTGTGCATCATGGGCCCTTTATGAATGTTTGGTCATGTGACAAAAATAAAGCATCTCCTTTAAGCTATAACGTAGGTGTTAGATGCTGATCATACCAAACAGGAAATCATGCCTCAAAATGCAGAAGCAGAAAGATGTTTATCTAGTGAACGGCACAAATGAGTAAACACAGTTTACACGTCCAGTTTGTCACACCCAAACAAGTGCAGGTAGGACTAGGAGAGCAGGAAGTGTCTTCTCTGTCGTCATGGTTTTGCAATCTGGGGCATCAAGCTCCTATTCCTGTTCCTTCAGTGAATGAATCCCTCATTTTAATGGTGTTTGTCCTCTGCTTGTTCACTGCACTGGAACAAACCACTTTTTTGCACACAGGAAGAAATTCAAAGGTTAGGGGGAGGGGCACACCAGTTTCTCAGTTTTGATTCAGATTTGGATCATTGGTTTATTTTGAACTCTTATGGTCTTTGCTAAAGATTTCATGAACCCCCGGTAAAGCTGTCAACAGGAACTCCAGCATCATGACAATAGGAGTTACATGCAGCAGCCCTCACGTCTGTGTGGAGCACCTGAAGTGTAAGGGAGGATCTGAACTGTCTAACACGTGAATCACTGCGCGGAACGACCGGTTTGGATGAGTTGCCTATGTGATGTAAAACGTGGGGAAAGTTCTGTGACATGTCTGATGGAAGTTAAATAACAGTTTCCTGAAGCCAAAAGGACTTCTACCAAAACTTGCACAGATCAAATCAGGTTTAAATATCTAAATAAATCATTGAACATTTCAACACCTTCGCTATTTTTAAAATGTCATGTGCAGCTGGTTACATAATTTCATGAAGAATCTTTCATTGCTCTTCCAGTGGAAATTGGTGTTGGTTAGCATGTTTTTCATTATTTTAAGTGTACTAGTCTAGTGGAACAAAAGTGCTCACGTAAACAAGTTCTTGACAGAATCTCTCTCTCTCTCTCTCTCTTTTTTTTTTAAACAAGACTAAATTTGTTGCACATCTTTGCCAACCAACCCCAACATGAATTAATTGTTAATTATTCTAATTTTATATCCATATGCCAACAAACCCCACTCAGCCTGGCATCATCATTCATTACAGGCCTCCAAATTTTAAATCAAAATTCATGAAATGGATAATCCCTGTCCTGGCTTCTGATTGCTATTTTTAATGCATGTTGTGCCCATAATAACACACCAATGACACACAATATAACATGGCATCTGGTGAATTAGAGATTAAATCACTTTTTCCCCCCTTATATTTTTAATAGCTTCCTTTATTTTCATGACAATTTTGGCTGAAGGGATTCATTTCCGTTTTGACATTCAAAAATTGAGAAGTTGACCTCATAATGAGAAGTTTTAATACTTTAATTCCATGATAATATCATTGTAGACTAAATCAACAAACATTTCACTAGACAAAAACATTCCAAATAGAACAAAACATAAGTAACCTTTTCTCATTCTCTTGTTATAAAAAGAAAACGTACTTATAAATGCACTGACGGTGCTTTGAAGAATCCAGAAACCAGTAGGCTACTCTGATCTTATGAACTTGTAATGTGGCTTCAAGATCTTTGTTAATCTCAAAAAACCTATAACCAAGAAGAACAGCTTTGCTTTGCTAAACTTGAGGTGCTGAAAGGAACAAATGAAAAAAACAAAATCTTGTAAACTTTTAATTAGTTGTTTATTGTATAATTGCCATATTGGAAACATCTACTAGATTGACTGAAAAGAGTCGACCATATAGCTCCGTCTAAATAATGTGTCATGAAAACAAACCCAATCTATCAGCATCTAATGACGTGATTTAGTAGTAAAGCTGTTGAAATATTTTTGTCACCTCAGTTTTTTTCTGTTGTTGGTCTCAGGTTGCAGTCAAGGAGGAGCTGAGATCCTCCCGTGGGCCTGTGCTGGAAGCTGCTCCTCACATATAAAGCGCTTCCCAATGCCGGAGGAAACAGTGAATCACAGCTTCAGAAGGAGAGTCGAGCACCATCCACTCATCTCTCTCATCACAGTGCTCTTCAGCCACCAGCTGCTCAGTCAAAGTCGTCTCTGATTGCGCTTTTACTTCGCTTTAAATTCAGCAACAACAACAAAAAAACTTTTGGTCAGCATTCGCGCCCGAGAAGCAAAAGTTTGAGAAGAGGGGAAGCTGAAGTTTTGAGAGCGCACATGGCAGCTCTGATAAGCGCGTATTCGTCCTGGCCGGAGAGCTTCGAGTGCTCTGCGGGAAATGCGGACGTACCTGACGGACACACCTCCCACAGAGCTCCCGCGGACAAGGTGTCGGAGCCGCGCATCAGGAGACCCATGAACGCCTTTATGGTGTGGGCCAAAGATGAGCGCAAGAGACTCGCAGTACAAAACCCCGATCTCCACAACGCGGAGCTAAGCAAGATGCTGGGTAAGACTTCATTAGTAAGCAACTATTTGTGTAATAACCATTATTATTAACAGCTCGTATTTGTTAGGCTGTTATTATTAATAATAGAGTAAGTTATTGTTATTTTGTTACACAGTTTTTTTTTATGCATTAATTAAAGAAAGTGGGATGCAATCCCTTCTAAACAAACTGTGGACACAATTGAAAGGGGATAATATGTTTATTAGTTTGTTTTTTTAACTTGAGAATCGAAAAGAACACAGAGAGCGTGAATCTGTTAGAGACGAACCTGAACTGAAAATAAACAGAAACAAAACAGTGAAATGAGACACATCTTTAAATTGTATTGTAATTAGATCAAGAGCGCACATTTATCATTTCACACGTGCGGGAGACTTTTTTTTTCAATCATAAATATTATACTAATCTGAGTTTATACAAAATATACAAATAATTAACATTTAAACTATTTATAAAGATACAATAACAAATAACAACAATAAAAAATGATATAAAATAAACAATAGAAACAATTTAAAATAATTTTAAATCGGTTTGATCTTTTTGTTTGTATAAAAAATAACAGAAAGAAAAGTGTACAACTTCATGGGATAATAAATAAGGAGTTCTAAAATAATAATTTGTACATCTATACATTTTTTTGAAATCCATTTTAGTTACTGATATACATTATTTTAGTTGTTTACTTGTTTTAACAGTTATAGGAATATTTACAGGAACTATGTTTTTTTTTCTCTACCGCTGTGATTTCTGAAATTCTTCCAAGCGGTTTTAAAAGCTAAAAATGATAAACTTAGTACAGTTACTGGCATTATTAGAATTCCACCAATACAAAATTAACGATGCCAAGTTACAAATAATGAAAACTATCTTTAACACTATCTTATACACAGTTGTATTAGTTGTTGATTATTTATCTGTATTTGTTTCTGTTAAAATTTCCCAAAAGTGCTTATGCAGACATTATTTAACTCTGCACAGTACAGAAGCACACAGTTTTATTATTTTTGTGTTGGTGCTAATATTAAGGAGCAATTACTAAGTGGACAATCTCCAATTGGATCTTTTAAAAACACTGTATTAAGTCTCAAGTTCCTGTTTTTTCTCTCTAACAGGAAAGTCATGGAAAGCTTTAACTCCTCCGCAGAAGAGACCGTACGTGGAGGAAGCGGAACGGCTGAGGGTGCAGCACATGCAGGACTACCCCAATTATAAATACCGCCCCCGTAGGAAGAAGCAGCTGAAGCGCATCTGTAAACGCGTGGACCCCGGCTTCCTCCTGACCACCCTCGGCCCCGACCAAAACTCCCTCCCGGACCCCCGAGGCTGCTGTCACCCCCTCGATAAAGACGACGAGAGCGGGGTGAGTGGCAGCGGTGGCTTCGGTTCTCCCAGCGCAGCTCTCCCCGGCGTCAGGGTCTTCAGAGATCCCGCCAGTTCCAACAGCAGCTTCGATACGTACCCGTACGGCTTGCCCACGCCCCCCGAGATGTCTCCTCTGGACGCCATGGATCATGAACACCAGTCCTACTACTCGTCCTCCAGCTCAGTCTCCACCAGCTCTTGCTCATCCTCCACCTCGTGCACAGACGACAGGCGTCCCACCCCGGTGCACATAAACAGTCCACCCCCCTACCATCCCGATTACTCCCAGCAGGTACCTTTGCACTGTGGGAGCTCACATTTGGGCCACATCCCAATGTCCCACCAGGGAAGTGGGGCGACCCTTATCACAGCTCCACCGCTGTCCTATTACAGCCCTTCGTTCCCGCAGGTTCAGATCCATCACGGGCACCAGGGGCACCTGGGCCAGCTTTCACCCCCTCCAGAGCAGGGGCACCTGGAGGGACTAGACCAGCTGAGCCAGGCTGAATTGCTGGGTGAGGTAGACCGTGATGAGTTCGACCAGTACCTAAATTCCACTAGTTATCACCCCGAACAGGGCGGGATGATGGTCACGGGACACATCCAGGTAACGCCGGCTTCCATTTGCTCCAGCAGCACTACGGAAACCAGTCTCATCTCCGTATTGGCCGATGCCACAGCAGCCTATTACAACAACTACAGCATTTCATAAACTCCAAAACAGAGACAATTGACACAGATAGAGACTGTGGGCTCAACAAGGGTCAGCAATATGACTGGCAGGTGAAAGGAAGGCCGTGGAGGGAGCGGAAAAGAGAAGCTACAGGAAGTCAAAGGACACCTCAGGGATGCATAGATAAAAAAAAACTGAAGTTCATTCCCATCTTTGTTTCCAAAAGAAGAACGGAAGTAAATGGACAAACATAGAAAACGCTCTCATATCTTGCCACAGAAGCATGTACATATGCTATAAAGCTTATTTATATATCAAATTGCTTTGCATTAAAGCTTATTGTATTGCTTTTTTTCAGTCCAGATATATTCATTAGATTTTTTTTTTTCTCTCAAACCTCAATTGTTTTACCTCAAGAATTATTTAAGTGAGGCTGGTCTCTTCCTTTATAGGACTTAATTTTAAAGGAAATCCTGCCCTTTCTTTTCCCCTTTACATTCATTCATTTAAAAAATGTATATGTATACTCAGTTAAAAGAATAATAATAATGACTACTATTGTATGCCAGTTTAAGTTTTCCATATTAATTTAATTTCAATAAAAATTTTGAGTTTATACGTTTAGTATTCTCATTTTTGATATCCACACAGATGTCAAGCGGAAGAACGTAGCTCAGTATTGATGTTTGTTGAACACCGTTCTGTTTGGCCGATTTCAGCGATGAGGACTTTCCTAAGATTTCATGATAAATTGCATTGTTTATGCCGGTATAAATACAGCACAGCGATTCTGTCTATAGGTCTGGACTTGAGAAAAAAAATGTTGCAGATGCTGTTCATTTTGTGATATATTAAAAGTGACTGTCATGAGGTCCCATCTGAATTAGACGCCGCTAAATAAAAACACAAAATACATACAGGTGAAAAGACTCTTGATTTTGTAATGACTGAATGATTTTTTTACTCATTGTTAGCAGGAGTAGTAGTAGTACATATATGAACTGCTTTATTAGAAGTTATGGGTTCATTTTCAATTTCAACTATTATAATTGTTCAGACTTTTTTTGTTTCGTTTTTATTATTCATATATAAATTGGAATGGAATATTTAATTTTGTAATATTATTTTTTATTATTAGTGAGCATATAAACTATAAATGTTCCTTAATGTTTATTTTAGTACTTTGAGGTCCCGTCAAGAAGCTGACCTCTACATGTTTTGTAGTTGTACGTGGCGGGCCATCGTCATAACCATAGCCCTGGAAACCGGCGGTAACCACCCTTCTTTTTCCCAGTTTGCTATCAGCAACACCCATTATGCACTCAGTTTCACTCCTCCGCGGATCAGTGGATTAGTGTAAAACAGGCTCTGCTGTTTTTCTCCCCGCCTCCATCTCCACGGGCCTTTTGTTTCCCCTCGTCTTATTCTGGGTGCGTGTCTTAAGCAGGGCGCTGGAACTCCCCTCCTACCCTACCTTCGCCCCCCTCTGCTGCCTGTCCTATCTTGCTGATGCAGACTTTCATAATCTCTGCGAAATAAATAAATACACCTCGTCCCGTCAACTGTTTTACACGTTCATCGTATTTTATTTTTCAAATTCCTCCTCTTTTTTGATAAAAGGAATCTGAAGTGGGGGAAAGAGGGAGGCGGTGGCGGGCGTTTGACAAATCCTGGAGTCTGGCTTGGTCTTCCTGCGTTTTTTGGGAACGGTTGAGTCGTGTTTCTTGTAAAGAGGATGTGGCGGAGAAGCAGTGTTTCCTGCCTGATAAGAGTAAAGCCTCTCTCCGTCAGGATGTTTGGGCCCCGGCCGGTCCCCGCATTAAAAGAGCCCATGGCGAGGGAAAGGGAACCTGCTGTTCATTTTATGCAGGGAGGAAACATGGCTCTCGTTGATTAATATCTCACACTGTGGTTTTTTTAGGGCTTCGATTTGACCCTCCTCTGGTTTGGCCACACACCGGGCTCAGCACAGATTTTCTTAATCTGTCTCTGTCACTGGCTCCAAAGACAAGTGCTAGTAGCTTGTGGTTATGATGTGAGTCGAGGCCTTGTATTCGTTTTTATGAAACATTTCAGTCGAGGGACATTCATCATGTCACTCCAATTGCTTTTCACAGGTGAGTTTGTTATTAGCAGCCTGTGAGTGAGTGCTTAAGGTTAGGGAGAGAGGGGGTGATTGGGGTCACCAGCCCCAGGCCGAGGCTTGAATTGTGGCTTATGACCCAGACACCTCTAGGTGCAGAGTAAGCGGGCCCAATACAAGCAATTCCACTGACCTTGGGGAAGGGCACTGTGTCATAGTAAGACACAAAATTCAGCATCAGTATATTTACATACCTTTAAAAATTTTGATATCAGTCAGACTTAAATAAAATGTAAAAATGTTTATGTTTCTACAATTGGCCTTGTTGTGTGCATGCTCTAAAGGACAGATCAGGTCAAATATTCAGTTTCGGATATATCGTATATGTAGCATATACTTACGTAAGCAGAGTAAAACATATTTATTCAAATTAGATTAGACTTTCAATTAGACTTTTTTAGTAATTATATGACAAAATATTAACAATAGGAACAATGCAGTAATGATGAGTAATAGGCCAATGTCTCAGTTGGGTCACAGTATGAGCATTTAGAGTGAATCGGGTCACTAGAATGAATCAGACTTTCCAATGAATCGTTCATTCGAATTTCAAACGAGAGAAAGGATTGTGTGCACGAGAGCATCATTTAGATGGGTGTTTATTCTTTCTGTAGCAGTTATGTAGCCTTAAGTGATTTACTGGGCATCTTTTATAACTTTTGTCCAGTATTTAAATTATGTTTCACTTGACACATTACCTGAATAGGCATAAGATATAAGTTTATACACTGTGACCATGACTAAGACCATGCTTTTCATAAACATCGCCATTGTACAGCCCATTGTAGTCACTGTGGAGACTGCTGACTTTCAGGAAACCAGGGCAAACAATCAACTCATCTGCTACAATCTTTTCCTGTGTGAAACTTGAATAATTCTCCATGCAACATACTAAGAATACACTGCACTCAGTGTCACCCACCGAATGGCCTCTATTTCCATGTTCCTTAAATAGGCCAGAGTGTTGGCTAGCTCAATACAGTGCCTGAGAATTACATTAATGTGCAGAATGCTTTGCGGAATTGTTATTTGTAAAATGAGGTCATGCATTCTTTATTTCAATTTAAACACTCAAACAGTCAACCTGACTATATCAGTAACTCATTTATGTTACATTGTTGGTATACACTGTTTATCAAAAAACATGTTTTTTCACACTTTCTAACAGCATTGTTTGGATTTGCATCCGTCTCGCAGCAGAGCTATAAGACATTTATGCTTCAAAGATAATTTAAGTTAACAGATTTCCCCTTTTTAAGAGGCTCTTTTTGTTTTTTCTGTCTGATTGCTCCTGGGATCGGCTTCATTCTCAGGTCAGCTCTGTGGAACGTGGACGTCAGGTAGTCTCAACTGTTTCCTGTTTCCCCAGCAGTGACGTCACATCGCCGGGCAAAAATGCAAGAGAGTGCTTCAGCACGCGCCATCTTCCTCGCAGCGGGTATCTGATGGTGTGACACTGCGTGTGTATGACCTTGCTGAGCACATCTGGGTAAAGTATTAAGTGTCCTGAGGGAGAGGAGGTCATGCATATTGACGCCCCTGTCGGAGACATACTGGCTCGAGCTCTGATCATAAGCCCGACTGGGTGTGGAAAAAAGCCACCTGATAACGTCAGTCCATATGCTAAAATGAGCTAGACAGTACATACTGTGTACTGTAAAATTGCAAGGTTTTATAAGATTAAGCAATAAAATACTATGATTTTTACTTTGTAAATTAATGCAGGCAGGTGCAAAGTCGTTTAGACAAAAATAAATTAAACTTTGCATTATTCGATCAAAGTCGGCATTACAGCTCTTTGTATTTTCTTTGGCTGTGAATGTAAAAAAAAAAAGATTTAAGCCAGCATAATAGTCATACAGTTACACTTATTATAACGCAGACATATATTTATTGAAATTCTAGCACATGCTGCTGTTATCACAGATAAACTAAGTTTGTTAAATTAAATATATCAAATGATATACATTACAATTATTAATGACAAAAGAAAAGTTTTTGCATTGTAACAATAAGTCCGCCTTAAAGTAAAAAAAAAAGGTAAATCTGACAGAAATTAAAAAATATATATAGTCAGTATATATAGTTGTAATGATGAAATATGAATGTTACAACGTTAATTACAATAAATAAATTGCCATATATTAAATCGTAATAATAAGATCTTAAATTGACATTTGTGAATAAAATTGTTGTTGCGATGACATAATAAAATATTACAGTCACAGTTATGAAAAATAAATACACATTGCGAAATATTAAGTCACAAATATGAGAATTAAAGTTGCAACAGTGATATATAAATCGTGAAGTATTAAGTCACAGTAAATAGATTAGATAAAGAGATTGCAACTGTGAGAAACAAAATTAAAATAGTTACTATTGTGAGATGAGAAATAAGATTGTGAGATATAATCACATCTTGAATTGACATTGTGAAATATTATCACAGTTATAAGATACAAATTCACTTTTTGAAATATTATGTCACGGTTCTGAAAAAAAAATTAAGTCAGACTTGTGAGATGTAAAAAGTTGCAATAACTTTAATAAATAATAACTCAATGACTAACTTTTTTGCAGGCTATAATAACCTAACTAATTAAAATCAGCATGTATGATGCCACAAACAAGTCAAGTGCAAAGTTAAAGGGGAACAATGACAGTGACCTTGTTAATTTACAGAACTAATGTCTCATATTAGTTTGCTTATAATCGCTATGGTATGCCATAGCTTCATGGCCAAACGAGCAGGAGTCTGTGTCTGTCAATATGGTCACTGCACATACCAGCGTGTGGATGGAGAAGAATAATAACCTGCTTACTATTCATATTTGGCATCCATTACTGGTGGCTGGGGATTATAGGTCTAGCTGTTCTCCTGCCTTCCTGCTTATTGTGGTAGAACAACAGACTCGGCAAGCAGATGTGGTGCAGGCGTGGTGCAAGGCCAGCTAAAGAATGGACCAGACCCGGCCCAGGGCCCTGTGCCATGTGGTGGAGCCAGCGCATGGGTACAGATGGGAACCCCTGGAAAACTTGAGGGATGCTGCAAGCAGCCAACGGCCACCCACCTGTACCTGCATGTGAATACGCCAGCCGTGTTGAGTCCAGCACCTGTTTACTGCAGATACTGAAAGGTGCCATTAACTGAGAAAATGAGGCTGGAGTTCCACTGCCAACCACGGGAGAGGGAATACAGCTTCCTCATTTTCCTTCTCAGAGGTAAGCGATTCCAATATCAACATTTTACGCCTTGTCTCCTCCCGCTCAGCATTGTCAGGATACTTTCACCATGCCTACCAATTGAGAAAAATGTTTATGAAACAGCAATTGACGAAATGATGAAATTGTTCAAAAAGGCAACATCAGGACATGATCTGTCGTTAATAAAAAAGTTTTTGATGGAAACCTTGCTCACAAAGTCGGCATTTATGAAAATCCATTTAAAGCAGTGATATTGTGAAATATGTCTTCAATTTTAAATAACTGACTCTATTGCAATGCACTTTACAGTTTAATTTATGAATGTAAAGGCAAAGCTGGATTTCCTGATAATTTACTCATCCACCATGTCATCCAAGATGTTCCTGTCTTTCTTCAGTTGCAAAGGTTTTAAGGTTTTTGAGGATTTTTCTCCTTGTAGTTGACCTCAACAGTGGCCAACAGGTTGAATGTCCAAATTGCAGTTTCAGTGCAGCTTCAAAGGGCTCTGCGTGATCCCAGCCGAGGAATAAAGGTCTTATCTTATCTCGGTTGACTTGGGGCTGAGTAAATTATCAGGAAATTTGTATTCTCAAAGTGAAATAATCCTTTAACCTTTGAAGTGCTTTTCCCCCGCTTTTTTATTCTCAGAATAAATAATATTTTTATAACTTTATAAGTCAAGGCATGGGTTTGTCAGTGCGTTTTTATCCCATAAAGCATTCTGACAAAACACAAAGCTATAAGAATAGTTTCAGCAATTTATGGGACATCTGTGTCAGGTTCTTTCTTACTTCTGACCCACAACTCCCATACAGAGCTGACATGTATTGTAGGTGCAATCAGTGTCCTGGAGTCAGACTTGCTGAATCCTTTGCTGATACGGATCATCATACGGTGGACATCCTACCAGGGTCAGTGTGAGTAGGCTGCAAACTCTACAGGCTTGTTTTTGTAAAGCACAGGAGCTCCCAGGAGTGTCATAACTCTTAACCCCAATGTGGAGGAGGATGTTCCTATTGTGCTTCCTAATTGCAATGTGGATCTTTCATTTAGTCTGTGTAAAAAGTCACGTCATTTCCTGTCCTGCTGCTGGAAAGAGTTTTGGTTGACAGCCCAATACTTTGGAATTTTTTGTTCCAGTGATCTATGACCTATATGAACTGCGAAAACGCATTAAGCTGTTGATTTAATCATCTTATGAATCATAAAATCCAAAAGAGGACTACTGTCAGAAATGCTAAACAATCAAGGTTCGCTGAGAATGAAAATGTCAGCATTATTTATTAGGTTTGACAGAATAGAGGAATTTTTTATGCTTGTAGGCCCCAAAGACCACTAACATTTTGTTTGAAGTCACTAACTATTGTGTCTGTGTTTACTCAACTAATTTCCTGAAACCCCAGTAATGATTACGATGAGAGATGTTTTAATCTGTTTCGTCCTGTTACGTCTGGAGGCGACTTTATACCTGCTTTGCAGACAAATCACACGAGTAAGAAAGCATAAGTGGTAGACGTCATTATTCAAGCATTTTGCCTGTGAAAACACCAAAAGCTCATAGCACCTCTGAACTCGTGCCCTCTGCCAGAGTAACAACAGCAATACAGAAAATCATTGCGTTTATCCTCAAATATGTTATTCTGACAAAAGAGAATTTCCGATGCCTTGATCCCATGTGTTTACAATGTGACAACAGGGGGAGGATCAGTAGCAGCTGACCTTGGCCACTGCACAAAGTAATATCATTTCCCCTCATGTGCGCAAACATTTTAGAGCGATGTTGTTTATGAGTTCGCAAGGCATCTTTTCCTGGTGGATGGTCAGATCTGTTTCCTTAAGACTTCACTTCAAATGAAAATCATGGAAATGAGTCATAGTGCCAGTGACAGTTTGTCATGACACATCTTGACAGGTGCATAACAGGATGTACACTATAGTGTCCATGGATCACCTATGAGCGTGGACGAGATTAAGGTATATAGGTATCATGAGAGAACCATGACTTGTGTGTGTGACTCTGGCTCCTGCGTCAGCAGTACCACCCACATGCAGCGAGATACTGTCAAGAACGCGTCCAAGACTAACATGAAAGAAAAAAACGGTTGAATTTAATTGTTTTCTTTGCACACAAAAAGTATTTTTGTTGCTTCGTGAGATTAAGGTTGATGTCATGTTGACTATTTTTTTTTTTGGTGTACAATTTTATTGGGCCTTCAATGTGTCAGTTGTGTTGTTGTGTATGGAGGAACAGAAGCACTCAGATTTCATTAAAATATCTTAATCAAAATATCTAAGGCTTTTAATTGCCTGAGGGTGAGTAATTAGACAGGGTTTTCATTTTTGGGTGAACTAGCAAGTTAATGTATTGTAGATTAAGAAATGCTGTACATTTTTTATGTTTTGGTAATATATATATATATATATATATATATATATATATAAGCAATTATATATAATGCATCTATTCAGTTTCAATTATATATATTGCAATTCTGTATATATTTATATTGCAATTCTGATTTATAGATATATTTATAAGTCAGAGCTGCAAATCTGAGAAATAAAAAGTTGGAATTATGAAATAAAAAAACAACAACAACAAAAAACAATTGCTGTGTTCACTTTACAAAAAACGTCATAATTGCAAAATTAATACTCTGAACTTAAAGGAAAAAAAAATCCAAATTACAAGATTAAAAAAAAAATCCTTTATTTCTTACGATTGTGACACTGACTTTTTTTCAGACACTTTCTCTCTTTCTCTTTCCCCTATTTTTTTGTAGTAGGATAAAGTAGGACCCTCATCCAAAGACACGCCCCCTGAACACATGAGCAGAGTAGACTGAACCAAGCAGACGACCAGAATCAACATATGTCATTAACCGGTGAGAACTACTTTAAAAGTAAGATCAGGGTGTTTATGTTTATAGTATACATGAACCTGCTGATGATGTATCCTGTCTGCGTGAACCGGGTACACAGAGGTATGCAAATACATATGTTGACAGGCAGGTAGGATAGTCAATCAGAGCATTCTGATTGGACGAACATTTCTTGCGCCTACGCCAGGATTTATAAAAACAGATTAATACATTTAGACCACTCACCTTTATGATTGCTATTGGGATGTGAAGAAACTTTCAGCCATAATAACAAATAATGTTTCTGAAGACAATCACCTATTGCACCTTTAAGATTTATTGTGAAAGGACAGTATATAGACAGCAAGCAAGTTGAGAGAGGGAGGGTGGGATCAGAAAAGGTAATGGGGATGCATTAAGTGTACGCTGCCCATGAGGAGACCAACACCAACTGAGATAAACTTATTTCTAACTAAACAAGAACATTCAGCTATTTTAAAGTAAGCGTTGCACTTTTAGAGTTGCTATCAAAAAAATAAACAGCTAATATTGAGTGCTCAGCAATAGAGAAAGATGCTTGTTGTTGCTGTAAATTACAAAATCAGCCAGCAGGTGCTAACTATAGTATATGCTAACCAGTAAAACACCTTGCTGGAGTCCAAAGAGTTACTGTATGTGGCACATTAATACATGTACTGGTAAAGATGTGCTCCTCAGCAGGTAGGTGTGAATGCAACCTTGCATATGTGTCAGAATTAATTCAGCTGCTTATTTATGCAAGAGAGGTTGATTATGGAAAAATAGTGAAATTAGCATTTGATAAAGTGTCTCATGTTCACACAACCCTCTTTTGTGATGCTCACATTCCTCTTTGCCACACACCTATTTTTTTCTCTCTCATTTTTTTTTTTGTATAAACAAACCTAAAGTAAAACACCTTCTATTATTGCATCAGATCTTTTCTTCCATATTGTGACGTACTTCCAGAGTCTATAGGATTGTTCAGAAAAGCAGGGACTTGGTTATTTGCATTGTTTTTTTTTATTGGATTTGAGATGTGGAATTGCAGCAGGGTTCTAAATGATTGGAAGATGAGAGAGAAGTCTAAGTCGAAGTTTTGATTAAAAATGATGAGGTCAAAAACAACAACAACAAAAAAAAAAACAAAGAAAAGAAACATTTGAGTTGTTCAAACGAGATTAATAACATGCATTCAAAAGCAGATTTATTTTTATTTAATGCCAACAATAATGCTGTTTTCAGTATAGGCTGCAAAGATCAATTTGCTCATAATATGAAAATTCCCTTTCTGTATGTTTCTGTAAGTTTATTATTTCTTTGTTGAACAAAACATAACATTTTGAAGCCTGTGTTGGGTGGATGCTCCTTTATATAGCCATATATGATAATAACCTGAGTTTAATTTTGTCTTTCTAGAATAACATTTTACTTAATGTTGTATAGATGTAGCCTTAAAGACTCAATAGTCAAACATAGCTACAGCTTGTATCAGAGCAGGTTCTGCAGTAATTAGACCTGACATGCAGGAAGCAGCAGCTAAGCCGAGATGTCAGAGCTCACGTGTGGCCCTGAGTAAAAGGAGTCCTCCTAAGAGTGATGATCATTTGTTATAACCATTAGGTTCAGTTACAGCATCCTACCTTTATATATACATGCTCAACCTTTATCTTTTGTAGAAAAAAAACAACTTGCCATCTTTTGTTTCCAGAAATCATGTACAGCTGTTCTGTTCACTTGGAAATCATTCAGCGATTTGCATTCTGGCTCCATCTTTAGGGAGGTCCTTTAACTCAGGAAAGACCCAGAGGGAGGAGGCCGGGGTGTGAACTCTACAGGGGTCTTACGGCACATGACTCAGGAGAAAAACAATCTTATGTCCCCACTCACCCATCCGCTCAGCCAAGCCTCTTATGACACACAGACAGATGGCAAGACCGCAAGTTCACCCTTATTCGTAGAAAGACGCACACTTGGATGAGTAAGCATCTCTACCCTTAGAGACCCTTGCAATTTCCAGAAAATATGGTGTAACCGGGGCTGCGATATCTTTACAAGCTGCTGTTTCTGATAAGAAGGACATTAGCAGTTGACCAGCCTTGAGTAGTTAGCTTTTTGTTTGCAGCCATTATTCAGCAACAAGCTGCTTCCTACCGCTGATTCCCAGAAGCCTTAACAGCTTGTGTTCAGGATAGATGTGAATATACAAGCAAACATTAAAGCAGTTTTACTTAGAAACGTTGAGTCACAGAATATCTAAAAATTGACTTGCTTTAGCAATCAAAAGAGCAGGCTTGACTCAGAGCTGTGGAAAAGATTTTGGATTCCTGGCTTTATGTAGATGATCAATTGAATTTGTCATTGCCGGCAGAGCCTTGATGAAAATATTGCTGGTTCAGATCAGAACCATGGCCTTAGGACAGCAGTGTGATATGCATTGTTCTAATTACCGCTGAATAAGAGCCATTAATCCATATCCATCTGGGCCACCTATCAAGTTAACTAGATCATCCCAGATACCCTCATGTGCTCATGTTCTTAGCAAGGTACTGTACATGTCTGACTGACTGACAGAGACAGAAATGTTGGTTTTAGTAACCAAAATTAATGCTTCTCACTCCATTCATAATAATGTAGCTTATTATCAGTACCAGTAGAAAGATGCAGTATGTAAAGTTTACAGCCATTCAAAAGTCTGAGCTAAGTAAGATTTTTTTATTTTTTTATTTCAATTTGCTGAAAGTGACAGTAAAGACATTTTATTATTTTACAAAAATATCTATTTCAAATAAATTCTGTTTATCTGAACTTTATTCACCAAAGAATCCTAAATAAAAAACGTTTAAAAAATATAAATATTTAGCAGCAAAACGTAAAAGAAATGATAAAAATAAATGTTTCTTAAGGCATCAAATCAGCACATTAGAATGATTTCTGAAGGATAGTGTGACGCTGAAAACTGATTACGATGCTGAAAAATCAGCTTTGTCATCACAATAAGAATAAATGACATTTAACATATGTAGAAAAAGAAAATCCTTTTAAATTGTTACTGTACTTTTAATCAAATATGTGGAGCCTTGGTAAGTATAAAAATACTTCAAAGAAAAAATTTGTACTGTCCACAGCATTTTAAACGGTATGTTTTTAATGCAGTGCATTATAATATAACAAAGCTTAACTGTAGCATCACTTGTAGCATAAAAATAAAAATAAAAATTCCAGTTTTAAGTGTTGTTATTTGTTTACTACATAAAAGAGCATGCCGTGCATTTAGCAGCAAATTATCAGCTTATATTAGTTAGAACTTGTTAGAACTAATATGTATTTAATTAACATTCAGAAACATGGTGCCCTCTGAACTGTTTGATTAGGTAAGACTCCAGCATGCAGCTGAATGTTTGTCCATGAAATACAGTACTGAGGCTGCTTAGTCTTTATTTATTTGCTGTGGATCCTCCAAAAATGTAACCATATGCTATCAACAACCAGTGTCCTCAAGGGTCATTCACTGACGATGTGCTAAGTTTGTCTGCTCTTTTATGCAATGGCCAAGTTCTAGTCATGTGTCCAAAGCCCCAGCAGATTCTGATGCAGTCTCAGAGTGATTAAGAAGGCTTTTCGTTCTATCCTTAGCTTCCCAAGGACCGATTAGCAGGTAGGCCCCCAGTGGGACAAGTGCTTTTCAGCTGGCAGTTCACAGCAGCTCCTTCTCATCTCTCATTGTGTGGAAGCTCAGAGGATGCTCCTGGTTTTCTCAACATTGAGATCATGGTTCTTATCATGGTGAGTATTCTGCAGTCCTTTACACTGGGGAATGTCCTGCTTCTTTTAGATGGCGGTAAGTTGAATCATCAAGGGCGCTTTAAGAGTCATTACCTTGACCTTGGCGAAAACTCATTGCTGTAGAATATTTCTATGTTAAAAGTAACAATTCTCTCCAGTTTTTGTGTGTTTTTTGATGGTCTTGGTATCTGAATCATGGGATTACAAGAATATCTACACAGGTGCATGCAATAATACTGGAGTATAATGAGAAACACCATTGCAGTCATCTGGGTTGAATTAAAAGTACTGTGCCAGTCAGAATTGAAAACTTAACATCTTTTTCAAATGCTGTTTTGAGCTATCTGTATCACAATAAATGATTTGTTTTGGGTAACATAATTGACATCATATGATTAATATTATTTGTTTACATTCTGTTTCCTTCAAATGTTCTCATCAAAAGCAGATATTGGAACAGGCCTCTGGGTAATTTATTAGAACTTTTTTTTTTTTGTATAATCTGAATGACATCAGTAACACTTCAAATGTAATTTATTAAATTTTCTTATAGTTTTCTATATTAGTTTTTAGTTTTTTTAGTTTTCAGTGCCACACGATCATTCAGAAATCACACTTATATACTGACTTCTCATTATTAACAGTTGCACTGCTTAATATTTTTGTGTAAACTGTGATGTTTTCTTTTGTCAGATTTATTTAATGAATAAAAAAGTTCAAAGGAAAAGCATTTATTTAAAAGTAGAAATCTTTTTGACATTTGCTGTCATTTTTGATCAATTTAATGCTTCCTTGCTGAATAAAAGTGCTGATTTCTTTACATAAACCATACCGACTCAGTAGTGTATATTAGACATTATTATGTGCTTTGCAAGACTTAAAGAGTCTGATTTGGTTCTGTTATGTAATAAAACTCTCAGGCTGCATGATTTCCGTGTTTTTGTTCTGATAACTTGAGTGGAAAAAGAGAGCTGGAGAGTGTTTTTGTTGTTGGTGGCGGTCTTTTTTCAGTTTGTTCTGCATATGTAGATCGGGATATAAAAATATCAGAATATATATGAATGGTTTTGTGCTAAATTACACTGATTTAGAATTATACTACTTCTTTGATTAAATCAAATCTTCCTGTTTCCGACTTCATAACTTTGCTTTGCTAAATCACATGACTTGGTACTACTGAATTTTCACATTTGGACTTGAATTAAAAATAACAATAGGCTTCCACTGCAGCTTCATCCTGTCACATGTTGCTTCCACTTTCTCCCTGCACTTGTAGATAAGCTCTTTTGTCTAATTCAGGCGAAGTCTGCTCTTTTTATCCCTGCTTAGTCTCTGATATCTGTCCATCATTTCTGTGTCTTGAGCTCAGTAATGCTCTCTCAGCTGTAGCGTGTGCCAGGCACAAATGTGCTGTCATGATGTGCCAGCGGGATTCCTGCAGATGTACCTGTTTAGGGTCACGTGTTAAATCTGGATTTTGTTCTTGTTTTTGTTTTAGCTTTGGTTTGACATCAACTTTACAGATACTTTTAGTTTCGATAGTCGCAACAGGCATAAAGCCCTTTTAGACCCATTTCAGCTCTAAAGGTACCGTGTCTTACGTACAGAAGCTTGATTGTGCGTGGAAGTGATTGAGAAAAGACTCAAGATTAATAGTAAACATTTTGAATTTTGCAAATGTTTTTACTGTTGTAAATATTTTTTTTTTCTATATTGTTTCAAATATAAAAACAAGAGTAATTTAGCTAAACAAAATCATTAAAATAGAAGGAAGAGTATCTGAAAAATGGATAGTTATTAATTAAATCACCTGGAAGTCGTGCATATTCTTGTTTTCCTTTTAATCTGAAACTTTTTTTGTTCAAGGTTTAAATTACATTCTAAATTCAAGATACAGTTGCATTTCTGTCCAGTTTGCATAATGGGATATAATTAATTAATGCATTCTTGGTGATATTAACCTGGAAATGTGTTTTATGCTTTTGTATTTTACAGAGTGCAAGGAGAGGATGAATGAGTGCGATCTGCTAGGCCATGACGTATAGCCCTGCTATGCTCTCCTGTGGTCCCTTTATCATCTGATTAAACCTAAAGTCTTCTGACATCTAGGCCATTGAATGAAGTTAAAATGGCCTCGCACAAGCAAAGCTTTCAATGCTTTGACACCATCACGGACGACCCATCTCTCAAGCCCCCTTTCCCTCATGGACACTGCTCCTCTGCGACCTTCAGAGGCCCATCCGGCTCAACTAGACTGGATCCGCTGGGGGATCGCGGATGCTATCTCTGTGCCGATCACCAGCAGGCCAAGGCGATGGCTTCAGAGGCCTCAGGAGCTTACTCGCACCCATGGTATCCTTTCCAGGCACATCCACACTCTCAGCAGTACATGGTCAGGAGGCCCATTCGAGCCGAGGAAGCTCCTGGGCAGGTTGAAGATCACCACCCCAAGCACCACCACCACCATCATCATCATCACAGGCACTCCAGGAAGATTGTGCTCGTGAAGAACAGCGACCCCTCTGTCCGTAGGACCATCGTGCTGCATCGCAGGACCCTGCGCAGCCTGGCGCTCTTCATGGACGAGGTCTCTGAACTCATGCAGTGTCTCATCAGGAAGCTCTACACACTGGAAGGCCACAAGGTGAGCCTCTCTGTTTGGGGTCAGTAAAATTTTATTTAGAAATTCACACTGTTACAGTGACAATAAGACTGGAGTAATAATACTAGAATAATAGAGAATTTAAGGAATAAATTACATTGAAAATGTAAATATACAACTTTTCATCTTATTTTTCAGTGTTTTTGTTACTGTTTTTTGTGTGAATGTGTTTAATTATTATTTTATTCATGTTTAAGTTCAACAATTACTATAAAGGAAATTAAATGTTTGCTTTGGCAGAAATCTACTAAGCTTCAGAATTTATCAATTGAATCCATTTCACTTCTCTCCGAAGTTGAATTGTTCACAGCAGATTGTTGAATTACAGGAAGCTGAATATTATTGAATTAAACAGGTGGGAATATAATCACAATATCAACTATTATTTTAATAACTAGTAGTGTATATTCAATAAACATGCACATACTCTACCTTTAAATTTCAAGACTTTCCAAACTTTCAGACAAGGCTTTGTTATGCGGTAATTCAAAGTATCATTTATTTTCTAGATTTTCTTTTGAATTTAGTTTTTAATTCCAATTCCAGATCTGCATCTAGATTTTTTAGCTCAGTTAAAATTAATGTAATTGTTAATTTACGTCACACAGTGCACACAACCCTAGAAATCACAGTCTAGTTTTATTCAGTTCAGTGGTGTTGCGTGTACTGCAGATCATCTGATTCTCATGCAAGACATTTGACTTGAACAAGGATTGCCATGATGCCCCTGTCTGCAGTACATACAGTATGAAATATTGGACTCATAAATAAAGTACATATAGCTATTTACATGTATATTAAATTGACCCAAATCTTGTAATAATGGCTCTTATAGTTTACAGAAGCAGCAAATGTTCTAAGGACACAGAGGCCTCTAGTGGCTGAAATCGGAGGCTCTCATACAAATATTCAACAGGCTCTGGAGAAGTTAGGCTAGGAAATCTGTTGTTCCTTCACAGCTCTCTCTTTAGTTAAAAACACATGTTTACAGGAAGCTAGGTATAGTAAGTGACGCCACATCTGACAGCTGGAAAGTCCCAAAGCTGTGGGACCCCTAACTTGAACTCTTCAATTAGATTTTTTACTTCAGTCAAGCGAACAAAGTGACAGTCGCTGCAGATTAAGCTGTTTGATTTATGAAGCGCTCATAATGCTGAGAACAAGATTAGTTGAGCAGATCAGTCAGCGTAAAGTTCATTTTAGTTACTATCACTCCCACTAGCGCTTAAGGGCAAACGCCACAGACCACGGAAGAGGAAAAAATAAAGAATTACAGTCTGCAGGTGGTTAGGGTAGATAAGAGGTGGACAGGGTGGCCCGGGCAGTGTAAGAAATAGCCCCTCTGGGACAGTGCTATGGCAACCCTGATAAAAGGTGAGAGGCTAGGAGTTTATTTATCCCCGAGGGGCAACCAGAGGCTGTTCCACAAAATCAAGACACGTCTCTTAAGTGTTCGCACGCAATGGGTACGGCAGAGTGTGCCATGGTGCTAATGGTGGCATCCCGGTGCACGCAGAGAAAGTGCTGTCCCTTTAAAAGGGGAACACTTCTTGGCTTGGAGTCCACAGAATGTCTGGAGTCGATCCAGGCATTTCCTGTCCATCAAAGCTGGACTCACCAGTCATTGCTGACTCTCTGGTCAGCGCTGCTGGTCCTCCGTGGGTCTAGAGCAGGCACATCCTATTAGCACTGCAACAGGCATGTACTTCCCATAGAAAACATGCTGTAAAGTGGCACACACCCCTCCACAGGGGCCTGACTGATACATGGATAACATCACGAATGGCACCGAGACAATGCCAGAAATAGCTCGACCAGCACCAGAGTAAAGGTTTATTAGTCACCGGCTGAAAGTTGAACATGTAATAAAATAAGAACAAAATCCAGCATGACCCTCGTGTGTCTAAGAAGACGTGAGGTTTTGTGCTTCGGTTCAAATTTTAGTGTACAGTTTCAGGGCTCGAGGCTGCAAATAAATTGACGCAGAAAGTTGGGTTTAATTAATTTTTTTTTTTTAATGTAGTCTCTATTATTGACAATTCTTTGTAATTAAGTCACTCACACATAAATGAATGAATAAAATAAATAAACATGATTTAAAAAAATTTAAATAATCATAGAACCATGGCTTGAATCACTGAATCAGTGACTGATTCCCCCCCGAATACTCATTTATGAATCATCATATAAATTTTTGTTAGAAATGTACTGACAGCCTTTAGGATATTGTGTATTTTTTTCCAAATACAATTAAAAAAATAAATCTAATATTTTGTAAAATATTATTTTGATTATCATAGTGAGGTCCAAATATATGTGTCAGATAGATGACATGTTAAAACCATATAAACAAGATACACACACACACACACACACACACACACACATATATGCATATTTATTTAAATAGGCAGTAATATTCTTACAAAAAAAAAAAAGAGTGACACATATTAATGCCACAAATTTGTTTTAGCATCAACTATCTCATTCAAGTGATTAAGGATATACACATTGTTATTCTGTGTACAGGCTGTTTGTAACATTATTTATTATAACTGAATTACAGTGTTAATTATTATTTAGTTTTGTACTATTTTGTGTGTGCGCCTCTTAAAATGTCATTCTTTTGATTGTAGCATTCTCATCTTTGATACTCTTTCGAATAACGTCTTTGAATAAATCTTTCCTGCTGTTTTTGTTAGATATGATCAGGAGATACTGGTATTGTTGCACAGCAGTGATGCACCCGCATCCAGAGAATAACTATTAATCTTGCTCAAATCAGAGCTATTTTGAACCAGCAGAAGCAGGTCAATGCCATGAAAACATACAGTTTGAGATACTCGCATCCTCTACAGTTCCAGTTAATTATCTTCAAAGCCGCTGGAAAATTGAAAAGTTTTGAAAATATAAAACTGCAGAGCATGCAAATTTAACATAAGGTTAGTACTGTGTTAAAGATTGATATGTGATGTTGATGTGTGCCCCTATTTATACAGTATATCCTGCTTTCGTGAGTTTGGAACCTGATTCAGCATTAGATGTTGCTGGATGACTAATGTTTTAGTGTTTCTTTTACATTTTTTTCTTTCCCAAAAGGCCTTTAAGCCTTAACGAATACAGTAATTTATTCATTAATGTAGTGAAAAAATGTATTTAAAATTCATTTATTTCATACTAAGTATACTACAAACACATTTGCATATGAATTTACTTCTTTAAAAAACCTTGCAATTGTACTTTAAGTATACTTAACTGGTATACTTAAAGTCTGTTGAATTGAAATCACAAATTATTGCATTAATTTTGTTCTGAAGTCTGTATATTGAAGTAGGCTATATGTGGTTGTGGTAAAGTGGAACTACTTCAAGTATAATTAAGGTACACTTATAAGACTAATATTACTCAAAGATCATACAATCCTAATCAATAGTGACATTAAAACACATTTTAGACCTAGCATGGCTTGTGCATTTGTGCAAAAGTATTACTCCAAATTATTATTATATCAATATGTAATCAGATATTATAATTTTATAAGTCCTGAGCGATATGTCAGTATATATGTTAAATAGATTTAAACTATACTTAGTATGAAATAAATGTATTTTAAATACGGTACATTTTTATTAGGGTAATTTTCATTATTTTTAGCGCTCAAACTGACCTCAAATAACCTCTGATACTATTTATTTTGCTAATTGATATTGATTTCTTTTAAAGAAATGTAGATATAGTCACAATAATTTTTTAGATAGGGCTGAAGGCTGTTTGATTGACCTATGACCTATTTGTTTGTACACATCTTGTTTATGCTGACCCATGGGTACTGACTCATGCACCGAAAACACCCTGCTTAATGGATCACAAACATTTCAGATTACTGTTTTCATGATTAAAAATTAGTGTGGGAAAATGTATACACCAGATGGGTTGACTTCCCATGGCCATTAACCTTTAATTGGTATGGCTTCAATCCATCATAGCACATTTCCTCATCAGAACTTGGCAGTTGTGAAAATCCCTGCTGACTTAATTTCAGCCAGATATTGCTGATCCCAATCAATTAAATTCTGTCATATTGTAGTCAAGGAGCACAGTGTAAAGTATGTAATGTAGCGAATGATTTGCATGTTTTTCAGATTGACAGTGTGCAAAGTCTACTGCAGTGCCCGAGCATTTTGGTTTGTGTGGGACGGGAGCCGTTCCACCCACTCCTGTTGGACAGCTTCAGGAAGAACTCTTACAACAAACTTCCAAGGCTGAACACAAAACAACGCTCTAGTGTCTGCAGTGATGAAAAAGGGGCCAAGAAAAGTGGTAGGTCACACTGCAAAAATATTTTTCATCTTACTTTACAGTAAAAAAATACTGTAATAACAAAATAACATAAATTAGTTTGAAGCTAAATTTGTAAACAGAAAGAGAATACATTTTCTATTCAGTTTAATAACATTTACTATTTAATTTAATTGAATTTAAATTGACTTTTTTTATTTGAGAAAAGTATTATATATTTGTTCATTAATTTTATGAAATAATACATATTTATGCTTAAAACAACACTGCAAAAATGTTCTTGTTTCTAGTCAAAATATTAAAAAAATCTTAAAGATACTTTTATTAGATTAGCAAAATTATTTAAGATATTTAGTTTTTCCCCCCTGGAAACAAGACTAAATACCTTAATAAAAGTATCTTAAAAACTTAATGTCTTATATGTCTTATTTATTTTTAAATAGAAAATGCTAAAACATTTATAAAACTATATGAAGATTTAATTTATTTGCTTCCTTACTTGTAGTCAACTTTGGACTCGAAACTAAGAGAAACGTCATCCATCCGAGGTGTGACTCAAGCAACAGATCAGCAAGACTATCCATCTCATCTGAAAAGTTGTTTCCCAATGGACTTAACCCATTACCACAAGGTCACAGAGGTGCTTCTCCTCATCCAGGAGAAAATATGATGGACGATGACATTGAAAAGCGAGTTCTGGTCAACAAAGACGGAAGCCTGTCAATGGAGATGAAAGTGCGCTTCCGACTTTTACACAACGAGACACTACACTGGTCCACAGAGGTGAAGAAGGCAAAGAGCGCTTTTAATGAATCCCATATTGTATCCGATGATGCTTGTTCTCTCTCACACGGCAGTGCAGAGAGCTGCTCAGAAGTTGATTCTCTCTCTGCTGGTGAAGCAGAAGAAACATACAGCACCAAACGTTACCAGAGACACTTTGAGGAGCCACATTGCCAGCACTGCTGCGCTCACTGTCAGGAATATGATATCTGGAAGAATCCTGTACCTCCTGATCAAGGATCTGTAAGACGCATCAGATCCTCAAGCTCAAGTGCGTCCTCGCGGAGAATAGTGTGCAAAAAGGCATCTACTGACAGCATGCGCACAATGTCCAGTGAGGAGTACACCGAGCATGTAGTGGAAAAGGCAACTTGCATTCAACGGACCTTCGGGCGCAAGGGGGACTCCACCGTTGAACAATGTACCATCAACCACTGCCACAGTCGAAGTGAAGTACGCTCAGTGTCCACAGAAGACAAGCCTGAGAGCACTTATGCATCTGAAAATGAGGAGAACAGACCTGATGTCATATCCTCTAACCTTCCTAAAGATCAATTAAGTGTTCAGATTACTCAGCCAGTGGAGGAAGAGGAGAGGCCTGTGTCTGTTGTGAGTTCTTCTTCTCAAATTTTAGCATCGCTGAAGGAGGATCAAGATGATGAAGATGATGAAGATGGTGACCTTCCTTTGAGCACCTCGAAAACATCCCATGGCCAGAGCAAAGACGCAGAACCAAACCCATGTTCTGCTACTCCCAGTAAATCTCCTGCATTTCCTGCACATTTGTCACCAAGACCACCAAGCAAAGCTTCATCTTTAGGACGGTCTAAAAGATCCAGAAAGTTGGTCAGTCCGGAAGTAGATGATGAAGAGGGCAGGTCTGAAGCATCTGCCTCCCCCAAAATGTCATCTGGACCCAAAAACCTGGTCACAAAGGACTTAGCATCTCCAGGGGATTCTGAATCAAATAATCAACTCGAAGATATTGAATATACAACTGATGTGCAAGATGAAGGTGTAAAAGAAGAAAGGGCACTAAGTGCACTGTCGGCCAAATTAGAAACTACTGTGAAGTCACTGTGTGAGAATGAAAATGCTGCTGAGTGTACTGGAGAAAACAGTGAAATATTAGAAGAGCGATCCTCGAGTGCTATCTCCGTAAAATCTAATATGTCTGGAAAATCAAATAAAACGGAGGTCCTTGAAAAGGATGGAAGAGCACCCAGTGCCATGTCTCAGAAATCTGATAAATCAAGAAAAACAGATATCTCAAACAATGTGACTGAGGAACAAATCTCTGAAGTAAGAACATCAAGTGCTATGTCTGTTAAGTCAAATATATCCATAAGGTCAAAAGTATCAGATATTGCCTTTGTTGAGGCTTTACAAGACAGTGTTGAGGAGAGGCCTGTAAGTGTTGCGTCATCTAAATCGAATATTTCCGCTATATCCAGTCAGTCTAAAGAGCCACAATCTGTGCCTGAAGGGGCATTAGAGGAAAGAATGGAAGAAAAAGCTTTAAGTGTTAAATCTGGAACCAACGAGGTGACAAATGATGATCAAACAGTGGAGAGGGCTCCCAGCTCCATTTCGATAAAATCAAATATTTCAGCAAGATCTAAAATGTCAATTGAGCTGAGCGAGCTTGAAGATCAAGACCGAGCCCCCAGCAGCATTTCTGTTAAATCAAATGTCTCACATAAATCAAAGTCTGACATTTCAGAAGCAGCATCTTTCCAAGGAGATGAATCTTTAAATTCAGTGAAATTAAATTCACCTGAAGCTGAAGCAGCTCCTCAAACAGAGATAGGGCCAAGCTCGGTGTCATCAAAATCAAATATCTCTACAAGATCTAGAACATCCAAAAATGTTAAGGTAGACCAAGATGAAGCACACGAAAAAGATGATGTTCAGGAAAGAGCATCAAGTGCTATTTCGGTAAAGTCTACTACATCTGTAAAATCAGGTAAATCTGAAACAACACCAAAACCAGAAGAAGAGACGAAGAAACGAGCTCCTAGTGTTATGTCAGTCAAATCAAATGCTTCCTTAAAATCGAATAAGTCCAAGATGGAGGAGGAGGAAATAGAAAACAGAGCCTCCAGTGCTTTGTCTGTTAAATCTGAAGTTTCCACATTGTCAAAAAAATCGACTCAGTCAGAGAAAAGACCATCAAGTGCAATATCAGCTAAATCAAATGTTTCTGTAAGATCTACAGGGTCCAAAATGTCAGAGGTGGCAGGTGCAGTAGCATTACATACATCTGAAACATCAAATAAATGCAGCACAGGACCTGAAGAAACCTGCAAAGACACAGAAAAGTCAGCAGACAAAGAGATAAGAGCACCAAGTGCATTGTCAGCAAAATCCAACAACTCTGCTAAATCCAAGAAATCCAAAATATCTGATATGGTTGATGATATTGCACCTGGAGACAGAGATGATTTGAGATCCGCAAGTGCAATGTCGTTTAAATCAAATGTATCTGTGAAATCAGCAGTCTCAGAATTGGTCACAGAAGAGCCTTTAGAAGCACAGGACCAAACAGAAGAACGGGCTCAGAGTGCATTATCAGCACAATCTAATCAGTCAGGGATTACTGTAAGTGAGGGAGTTGAAGTGGCAGAGGAACGGGCATTGAGTGCCATGTCATCTAAATCCAATGCTTCTGAAAGATCAAAAAAATCCAGTAATTTAAAAGTGCCAACTGCTTTGCCTCAAGCAGCAGAACACCAAACAGAGGAACGAGCACAGAGTGCATTGTCAGCTGGATCAAGTGTTTCAACAAGATCCAATAGGTCCAAGATTTCCCATGTTTTAGCTGATGAGTTTGTTGATGTGAAAGCCCAAGAAGAAGAGAGAGCTTCAAGTGCTTTGTCTGTTAAATCCAGCATTTCCACAAAGTCAAAGAAGTCAAATGCTTCTGCAAAAGACGTCAAAACTGAGGACAATGAAAAAGGAGGCAGAGTGCCAAGTGCTATGTCAGGAAGATCTGATATTTCTACCAAAACCAGTATCTCTGCAAAATCCAAATCATCAAAAGTTTCAGAAGTACCACCAGAAGGGCCTGATGATGACGCAAGTGAAGTAGCACCAAGCATTACTAAATCCAGTATTTCAGTAAGATCCAATAAGTCAAAGCATTTAGAGATTGCTGCTGAAGAAGAGGTTCTGAACACAGAGAGACCTCCAAGTGCAATTTCAGTAATATCTGATGCCACACATGATGAAAATGAAATCACAAATGATGGTGAAATCCAAGAAAGGGCTCCAAGTGCTGCATCTGCAAAATCACGTTCCCCTGTGAGATCCAGAATATCAAAAGTATCTGAATTAGTCATAGACGAGCCAGTAGAGAGGGCAGCAAGTTCTAGGTCATTGAAATCTGATGCCTCTGGAAGATCTGGTTCTGATGACCCTGTCAATGAAGAAAAGGAAACAAGAACAGAAAGTGCTATGTCCTCAGTTTCTGTAAGATCAAAGAAGTCAGGAGATTCAGAGATAATCAGCAATGTAGAGCAGAGAGCATCAAGTACAGCATCAGTTACATCTAAAACATCTGCAAGATCTAAAAGGTCAAACATTTCAATTGTTGCACCTAAAGAAATCGGAAACACTGATGTCCGAGCATCAAGTGCAATGTCTGCAAAATCTTGTGCATCTGAGAAATCGAAATGTTCACAAAGAACTACTGAGGAGGATGAAGAAGCAAATAAAGTGGTAGACAGAACAGCCAGCTCTTTGTCTGTGAAGTCAAATCCATCCATAACATCTGAAGCCACTGTTAAATCAAATGCTGTGCCTACTGAATCAAATGCTTCTGCAAAATCCCTCCTGTCAGAAGCTGAAGGGCCAAGATCAACAAGTATGGCTTCTAATGCATCTACGGGAACTAAAATGTCTAAAGCAGGTGTGAACACAAAAGCAAACCGTTCACCAAGCAAATTGTCAGTTAAATCAAATGTATCTACAAGATCCAAGAAGTCTAAAGTTTCTGAGGGTGAGGACCATACACACACAAACACTGAAGATGTAGAACTAAAGAGAAATGAGAGTCCATTGTCTGATCACTCAAAAGCATCTCAAACAGAGAGCTCAAATGAATGTAGTTGTGGTGTGGTAAACAAACCCTCAAGTCCAGTGGCATCTTCTGAAAAAGACTTCGACTATGAAGAGGTACCTGCAAGTCCTCTGTCTAAAAAGTCAACAAAGTCCAAAGTCAGTTCAGTTGGTTCTGCCTCTGAACGAGTTTTAACACCAACAAGCACCTCAGTTTCTATTGGAATTGTTGAACACTATGAGGCTGATGATGTTGAGGAAATAGATGGAAGTGCTGTTTCAGAGAACTCAAGAATATCTGCTTCATCAAAGACTGAAATATGTGGTGAATCTGACCAGTGTTTGTCAGAATCTCCAGTGCAAATCACAAATGAAGCTACACCAACACCAGAGGAAAGACCTAAAAGTTCAACATCAGCTAAGTCAAATGTCTCTGTTAAATCGAAGTCCAAAAGCTCTCACTGCAACTCTACATGTCCTACAGACACAATTCAGGACAGAGATGATGTAGCAAGCAATAAATCCTCCACAATAAAGTGTTTAATGACTTCATCTGAAAACCAACCATCAGCCAACAGTTCAGGGTGGCTGAGCTCTCAAACCCAAGAGATTCGCCCATCTAGCAAAGCTTTCGATATATCGGTACACACTGAACTCACAGGTCAAGAGAAAGCTGAAAGTCCAGATGTTACCCATAACTCTAAAAGTGTATGTTCAAAATGCAGTTCTACACAACAGAAAGGAAAAAAATCACCTGCTTCAAGTGCCTCAGCAATCTCAAACTCTGAGAAATCCAAAACTAAAGAAGGAAATACTGCAGAAATGACTGACAGACCAAAGAGTAACATACCCAGCAATAAATTAAACACCAAGTCAACACAGAAAGTTGAGGACAATGCACCCAGGTGTCATTCAACAACTTCTGTTAGATCAGGTAACCATCTAAGTCCTAGCCCACTGAAATCTCCTAAAAAATCCAGAAAACCTGTAATTCTACTTGGCAGCTCTAATGATAGCATGCAATCGCAGACCGTTCCTGCTCAAGAACTAAAAGAAGATTATACTGACCATTGGAATGCAGCAGCTGAAAAACCTCAGTCTTGTAGATCTGATGCAAATGTCAGTGAAATTAAAAGTGAAAAAAGTAGCAAATGTAGAAAAAGAATCGGAAGCGGCTCTTCTTGTCACAAGATGGATGATGACATCTCTGAACTCAGTCCTTCTTTCTTACCAAATGCTTCTCCAACTGAGGTGGTGAATGAATGGCTGAGGAAAATCCCATCAGACACCACCTTGTGTGATTTGGGCGACGAATTCCATGACAATTATGATTCGATAGAGCCACTTTGCACGTCACATGTGCCATCAGGAGATGATAATGAGAAAGGAAGTTTGCAGCCAAGTGATGTTACCAAGATTGAAACACAAAATGAAATGGAAGATGCTCATGCGGTGAATACAGAAGGGGCTACTGACAAAAAATCTCCTGAAGATGCTGAGGGTGATCCCTCTCAGAGAGGAGATGAACCAAAGATTTTTGACTCCTCAGTTTTGGTGATGAAAGTGTTGTTGAGCCCCAAACTCGACCGATGCAATAGCCTGCCCGAGGTATCTGCTGTATATGGACGTAAGCTCAGTGCATCAGCACAAGGTCTTCTGGATTGTTTGGCAAATCTTCAGTTGTTAGACTTTGGTCCTAGTGATGAAGACAGTAAAAAGGAAAAATACCAGGAGCTCATGAGCATGCTCAAGTCTCTTTGGCTTTGTGACCCAAAAGAAAGTGAGAAGACATCTGGGGAAAGAAACAAGCGTCTGGATGAGGAATTCAAAGCTAGGTCATCCTCAGGGGTAGATGTTAACAGTGGCTCAACAGGCTCAGGGAAAAGTAGTGTCAATGATGGCACCCAAGCCCAGATCTACACAGAATGTGAAGTCCTGGAAACCCTGGCAAAGGTGCAGGAAGTTGATGAAACAGTGGAAAGGGAAGCTTCAGAAACGCCAGGATCAAAACATGATTCAGCCTCTCCAGATTTAGCAAATCAAGCTCAGTTAACCCCAGAGACAAAGGACACAGTTGAAGAGAAGCTAAAAGAGGATGTCCCAGGCTCTGAAGAGACAATCATGAGTAATGATAGTCCAAGGGAACTCATTGAAACACCTCTTTCCTCAAACAAGAGTTCTGGGAATAATCCCCAAAAAGAGGAGACTGAATCAGACCGTCAAGAGGACACAAGTTCAGGCAGTGCTCCAAAACAACAAAGAGGTCAATTATCAAAAAGGCTTTCTCAAGACCCAGATCCTGTATGGGTTCTGAATTTATTGAACAAATTAGAAAAGCAATTTATGACACATTATGTTAACGCAATGGCTGAGTTCAAAGTCCGTTGGAATCTGGATGACAACGAGCAACTTGATGCCATGATATGCGAATTGCAAGATGAAGTTCGCAGACGGATACAATCGAGTATAGACAGGGAGCTAAGAAAAATCCAAGGCAGAGCTGGAAGACCAAGACCACCAAAAGACACAATGTCACGTGAATCTACCATTCAAACAGAGCAAAGGCGAAGACGTCTGAAAGGGATGCGCAACCAATCAGTTGATCCCCAACCTGCTAAAAGTGACGATGATTATACAATGACAGGGACCGATTTCAGCGACCAACGTAGCGATGATGAATATTGTCCTTGTGACGCATGCTTGAAGAAGAAAATGGCGTCTAAGCATGTGGTACCTGTGGAAATGCTGAATTCAGCCCCCGTAATGATGGATTTTGATTTAAGAAGAATTCTCCAGATGAAGAAATCATCTCCAAACAATGAAAAAATTGAGGAGACTGCCAATGAACAAGCAAGTGAGATGGAAGGAGAAAATGCAGGGCTTGAGGCTGTCAAAGAGGAGGATGAGAAAGAGGGGGCAGATAAAGAAATTCTTGCTTCCTTTGCTCAAGAAGTTGAAGATGAAAAACAAGAATGTGAGGATGAAATTGCTGAGGGGTCTGTTAGCACAATGACTCTGCATCAAGAAGAAACTGAGACAGATTTAATGGCTGTCAAAGAAAGTGCAAGTAGTTGTAAGATTAATGACTTAGATGAAGAGGTGGCAAATGATTACAATAGTGAATTTGATGACATAATGAAAACTGATGCACCAAAGGAGGAAGCATCTGAAGAACACACAGAGGAAGAATCAGAACAGCAGGACAAGACAGATGATGATGAAACTGCTGAAGAAGAACAAAATGCAAGAACAGAATCTATTGAAGATGGTAAGACCATTGTTGAAGCAGTAACTGCTGAAGAGACTGACATGGCTGGTTGTGACATGGCAGAAGGAGGTGGGACAGCTGAGGGTGAGACAGTAGAAGATGGACAAATGGCTGAAGCTAAAATTTCAAGAGATAGCGAGAGAGCCGAAAATGAAAATGCAGAAGAGGGTGAAACATCTGAAGATAAAACTTCAGAAACTGCAGAAGCAGAAAGCACTGCAGAAAATGGACAAATGTCTGAAGATGTAACTGAAGAAGAATGTGAGATTGTTAATGAGGACAGTGCCAAAGGGAATGAGATGGCTGAAAATGAAGTTCTGGAAGATGGACAAAATGCTGAAGATAAAACTGGAGAGGAAGGTGAGACCATCAATGACAAGATTGGAGAAGGGAATGAGACATCTGAAAATGAAACTTCAGCAGATGAACAAACTGCTGAAGGTGAAACTGGAGAAGAAGGTGAGACTGTTAATGATGAAACTGCAGAAGTGGAGGAGACTGCTCAAAGTGAAACTGCAGAAGAGGAACAAACAGCTGAAGATGAAACTGAAGAAGAAGGTGAGACCGTTAATGATGACACTGCAGAAGAACATGATGCAACTGAAAATGAAATGGCAGAAGATGGACAAACAGCTGAAGGTGTAATTAAGGACGGTGAGACAGGCAATGAAGACAGTGCAGAAGAGCATGAGACAGCTGAAAGTGAAACTGCAGAAGAGGGACAAACAGCTGAAGATGAAACTGAAGAAGAAGGTGAGAGTGTTAATGATGGCACTGCAGAAGTGGAGGAGACAGCTCAAAGTGAAATTGCTGAAGAGGGACAAACAGCTGAAGATGAAACTGAAGAAGATGGTGAGTCCGTTAATGATGACACTGCAGAAGAACATGATACAACTGAAAATGAAATGGCAGAAGATGGACAAACAGCTGAAGATGTAATTACGGAAGGTGAGACAGGTTATGAAGACAGTGCAGAAGGGCATGAGACAGCTGAAAGTGAAACTGCAGAAGCTGGACAAACTGACGAAAATGAAACTGGAGGTGAAGAGACATTTAATGATGACACTTCTGAAGTGAAGGAGACAGCTCAAAGTGATACTGCAGAAGAGGGACAAACAGCTGAAGATGAAAATGGAGAAGAACACGAGACAGTTGATGAAGACACTGCAGAAGAACATGACACTGTTGAAAATAAAATAGCAGAAGATGCACAAACTGCTGAAGATGTAATTGAGGAAGGTGAGACAGGTAATGAAGACACTGCAGAAGAGCATGAGACAACTGAAAGCGAAACTGCTGAAGATGAAACTAGAGCTGAAGATGAGACAGCTACTGAAGACATTGTAGAAGTGCATGAGACAGCTGAAAATGAAACTCTAGAAAAATGTGAAAATGAAGATGAAACAGGAGAAGAAGTTGAGACAATAAACAACAATAATACAGAAGAGCATGAGACAGCTGGAGAAGGAGAAACTGATGAAGATAAAACTGGAGATAATGGACAAACTGCTGAAGCAGAAACTGCTGGAGAGAATGAAATAACTGAAGATGAAACTGCAGAGGAGGGTGAAGCATCAGCTAAAAATGAATCTATAGGAGAGACTGCTGAAGCTGAAACTGAGAGCAATCTAGGTGATGATGAAAATGGACAAAATGCTGAAGCAAAACGGGATGGAGATGAGCAAGCAGAAGATGAGCAGAATGCTGAATCTGATGCCGACGAGGGAGATACAACTGATCATGAAGCTGTAGATGACAAGCAAACTGCCGAAGAGGGTGAGACAGCTGAATATGAAACAGAAGCAGAGAGAGATGCTGCGGAGGGGACATCAGTTGCAGAAAGAGGAACTGATGTACAAAGAGCCAGTGAAGATGAAGACAACACAGATGGTGCAGGAACTGCAGGAGGTGTGTCAGCTGAGGAAGAAGAGACTTCTGAAGCAGAAACAGCAGATGAGAGGACCACTGAAGCTGAGATGTCTGAAGAGAAAACTACTGTTGAAGATAGCAACATGGCTGAAGATGAGAATGCTGTGGTGGAGCTGGCAGAGCAAACTCCTGATCACGAGCCGACTGGAGAAGAGACGGACAAGAGTAAGTCAAACAATGAGGAAGACAAGGAAACTGTCAGTTGTGAAGCAGCAGAGGAAGATGTTCTTTCTAATATTGAGGACACTGTTGAGGTCATTGAATATGAAACACCCCTTAAGAACAATGGTGACATTGTTTTAGATAGTGTTGATGATAAAGATGTAGAAAGTGGAAAAGAAGATGAGGATATTGAGGTAATGGCAAACAAAGCTGGTTATGTGGCCAACACTGGTGAATCAGCTGAAGCTGGTGATGAAGCTGAGGATGACACGGAGCCAGATGTGGAAACAGATGAAAGAGAGCATAAGAGGAACAATTTACCTTTACAGCCTCTGTTACAGCCAAAACCAAACGATGACAAAACAGATGGGGCAACTTCATTTAATATTTTGCTAAAGCACAACTCAGAGCAGGAAGATGGTGCCGATGCTGATGTAGAAGACTCAGAAACAGAAGAACCCAACCAAGTCATAGATTTGAGTTCTGAATCTGAGAGAAAGCCAGAGAGGAAAACTGCACATAAAACCTTCAAGATGCTCATTCACACTCTGAATTTCCTTAAACTCTCACCCGCTGGACTACAAAAGAGAATGGAAGAGGATAATGAACATGAGGTTGAAGATGAAGAGACTCTAGAGGACACCAGTTATGATGCAGAAGAGAGCTCCTGTGTGGAGAAAGAAGAGGGGGAAGAGAATGGAAAGGAGAAGGGCAAACTCTCAGATATAACAGAGGACACAGCAGAAGGTGAGGAGGACCAGACAAATGAGACTAGTGATGATTCAGAGGAGCACGTATGGGAATCATCTGAAAATTCCTTGCAAAAGCAGATGACAAAGTCATCCATAGAATCTCAGCAAGGTTCCTTCGAGGAAGTTCACGGGGAACAGGTAAAAAATCAGAATGGTTTAAATCATCTGAAAGCAAACTAGTGCAATACTTCTTCAACATTAAAGAAAAGAACCAAAGATGCACTTTAGCATTCAAAAATGGTTCCAGACAGGGTGTTATTTCTCTATTATCCTTAGACTTTATAATAATAATCATACGTTTTGTACTAGCCTTTTGGATTCCTTATTTTATTTACCAAAGAGTAACATATATTGCACTTTACATATTATTCACTTATGATTTCATTATATATGCAGATTATATATATATTCATATATAAATGCAAAAGCACAGCATTATTGCTCAGGTACTGTAAAAAGGGAACTGCTTAAACTTGAACAGCACATAAATCTCTTCTAACTTTAGGGAAGGGAAAATTGTTTAGAATTGTGGTATATTTATGTAAAAACAACATATTTAATTGCAGTTACTTAAATAATTCACTCAATTCAAGGGACGGTTGAGAAGAGTTGATAATGTATCATAGTTACTGTAATATACTGTATATGTATGTGCTGCTATGCAAATGTTCCACAGTGTAAATGAAAAGTCACACATCATAGTGATATGTAATGGAAATCAGGGAGCATAAACTGTATTTATGAGTGCACGAGAATGAATGTATATTGAACATATTTGAACACTTTTAAGCAATATGATTGAATTAATTACCTAATTTACTTAAGTAGATTGTTTGTGGGAGAGCATACAAGTACCTTAAAAAATAAAATAAAAAAATGTTTTATCCTCGCAAAAAACACATAAGAGATGTCCATTGCATCTGACTTGGTAAGAATATGTACATTAATGCTTATTTTTAAAGTGCACTGAATGCAGATGCATAGGATTGATATCACCAGTCATTACAAATATACAGCATATTGTGTATTTTAAGGATTGAGGTGCACACATTAATCCATGCCTTAGATGTTTTGCCACATAAAAGACTGTCCATCTAATGGAACATATGGTGTTCACGCAAAACTCTAATGTGAAGTGATGCAGATGCAAATGAGGTTCCTTCATTGCAGTTACTTTTCTGCTGGCCAAACGCTTAATGGTCAACTTAAATACAATCAATTCCTTGTTACTTGAATGTACTAATTTCCTGCCTGAAATAAATACGGTATATTCAAGCTTAAATGGTATTTTTTTATGCATTTATTTAGCGTTAGTTGTCAACAAGAAAGTTGAGTTCTAAAAAAAGATATTTTTTCCAGTTTCAAAAGAAGGCCTAAATCTCTAGGATGTACTGTACATTTCTAGACATAGAATCCTTCCGGAGGCATGTTGCATAATTGAATTATGGGGTCATCGTTATTTAAGTTTGTCACTAGCCAGCATTAGCACTATAATAAGTATCCCTGTAGATACTTTTGGCCTAAGCCGATGGTGAATTAGTCTTTCATTACTCTATCAGTGGTACTCTAATCTCTCTATTTTCACTCTTCTTCCAATGAAGAACACCTGCCACTCTATTAACTCTTCACCAAATCGACTGGCAGAGAGGCCTGTTGCTTCGCTCACAGTGCCTTTCAGAAGTTTTGAATAAGAGAGAAATTATTTCAAGGGAGCTGACTTTGTCTCTGAACCTTCAATAGATCATACCATGACATTCGTGACACAATAAAAAATCCCCCCTGAAAATATTGAAGGTGAAAATCAGCAAACTATTAATAACCCGACCCACCTCATCCATCAACCACCTAGTTAAGAGTCAATTCCCAGCCAGTGAGACATCTGAAACAACCTGCATTTTGTTTTTGCTCTCTAACTTTGCTGTTTTTAACAGGCCGGCCGGTTCACTGAACAGGGGCAGAGCCCAAGGATCCCACGACAAGTCCAATTACTCAAGTAAACTCCCCCCAATATGCTGTCACCTGTCCAGTCCATTAGTCTAATATAGATATTTGTAGACTAAATGTTATGTATAATCAGGGACTTTTAATTACTGTCTCTTACCGACAGGTAAGTGTGTGGCTGGTTATTTGAAACTGTCCTAAGAGACTTCATTCCCTGCCTTTGCTTGCTGGAGTCATAGGTATATACAGCCCCATTGGACAAGTCTGATGGATGGTGCTCTCTTGTTGAGTTTCCATCCTCTGCTTCCGGAGGGAACGTGACATAAATAATTGGTGTCACTCCCATCGACCGAGTACCACACTCGAAGGCGGGGCTGAAGCCGCTGACAAAACACAGCTGTCTAATCTCACAAGATCTCACCATATCCTTCCATCTCCTTACAGAGTGTGAAACGATGAGATTTGCATTTTAGCAAATCTAGAGAAAGAACATAAATGCCATGCAGGCAATACAGAAGATACTGCTTTAACTTTATTTGTAATAGTACTTTGATAACTTAATACTCAAATGTTGCAACAGAAGCGGGCTAATTGCTTTCAGTCTCATAAGGGTCAAGGACAGAACACCTTATAAATTAATTTAGTCTTTTTTTCTTGTATGGAAACCTGTTTCCACAATGGAAAACAAATGAATACATTTCATTAAAATTAAAGTTTCAAGTTCAACAATTCTAAGTATAGGTTTAAGAATCCTGACTTGTTCCTCACAATCAAGAAAAAAAGAAAAGCACAGAAATTGCATATTTTATTTTATTTTTTTTATTTTTTTATGCTTCTAGTCCTGATATCATAGTGACAAATAAAAAGCTCAAGGATGTTATTCTCTATATAAAAAAATAAAAAAAATAAAAAATAATAATATACTAATAATATTCTAAAGTCAGTCAAATGTTGTACAACTAACATGCTGGAGGAAAAACCTTCATGATGTTTACTCTCATATTTGAAAACCAATAATACTCTTAAAAAATCTTGGATAATTTGATCTATAGCAAAACAAAAGTTTTAACTGTGCATTCAAGGTGTAAAACGTATTTTGCTAAAAATTAACATTTTCAAAACCATTCACATTAACATTTTTGAAACATTTGCACTAAATACTTTGAACTTAAACCTCAATCAGTGAAGTCTAAAATACATTGTAATTTAACCTATATACCATATGGAGAATATCATAACTCTTTAATGCATCATAATCAAAGTGAAGAATGTGATGAGCAATAGATAACAGTTGAAGTTAATTTCTTTTTTCATCCTCCCTCTGCCTGTGTGTCAGATCAGATCATTAGTCACTTTTTGGCTCTTGCTGGCATTAAGAGGCTTTGGGGCCTGAACTTGAGCTCATGTCCATGGTTGCCCAAACATGGCTGTAAATGTGGATAAATAAGAAGACTTGCTGGAGGAAACACCTGCTCCCTGACGGGGGGTTATTTCCACCCTCAACGCTGAGATATACAGACATCTATTCCGGAGGATAATGCGAGGGGTTTTTCCCTGTTTTTCCCTGTTTACTTCTGTGTTATGCCTGCAGCCAGCTGCAAAGACCCGCTTAGAGCGACTTCACACTCTCAGGCTTCCAGATGTTCCAGGAAAAACAAGTGTGCCAGCCTGTCGGTCAGGAGAAGAGTCATTTTAAGCTGTGTGCCAGGACTTCCTGCCTCACACTACACAGGTGGATGTCAGTTACAAGTGTAACACTTGTCCTTTCAGTATGTTACTGAACCCAATCATGCAGAGCATCGTTTATTCACAAGAAATAAAATCAAAATCAGTTTATTTATTTGAACCTAGTCAAAATAACCCAGCTGCAGTTTGCTTCAGTTTAACTGGAATGCACAATAAAAACATGATTTTTGAGAATATAACACATTTCTATTTCCATAATTATTATAATAAGGAACACTGATAACGTGAAATATCATTCCGGTTAATTTCAGGTATACCAGCAGTAATTCTTGGGAACACAAACCGGACACAAGTAGCATGCGAATGAGCCAATCATTGATCATTGTATCAATCCTGGCATGTCTTTTTACAGTAGGATATGGCTCCAGTGCCAAGGACATGTCTTTTCAGACCACCAAGTCCTGACAAAAACTGATTCCACAGAGGAAGTGCCATGTATAAAGCAGTCCTGGAAGCCAGGGCTAAACAACAGGCCCTTGAGAGCATTGTTTGGTTTACTGCTATTGTGGCCGATGTGTCCATGGTCTCATTTAATAAAGGACGAATAAATGAGTGAGTCCCTGTCCAGCTTGATGTGTGAGAGGGGCAGAGGAGTTTTCCCACACGGTGAGAGGAAGAGAGAAAATGTTCTCACAGTAGGCTGCTTTCCCCCCTTCCATTGAGGAAGCACCCTACAAGGCTGTGAATAGGGGCTTCTCTCTCTCTTTTGTCCTCAGGTGCTGCTTGATTGGCACAGTTAGGACTAGGAGCACGCAAACACTACGAGAGAGCAGACTCTTTCATCTACTACAGGCCTGCAGTACCTGTGCCTTTATGCACAACAGTTCAGAGTCTAGATGAACATTGCCATTTAGACTGAGATACAGTATGTATAATACAGACAGACATTGCAAAGTCTTAGAAGAACCATTTCTGGGTCCCCAGAGAGTAAAAAGTTCTTAAAAGAACCGTTTTTTTTCTTAGGGTTAAAATGGGTTAAATTTATTGATTGTCCTTTTACGCCATAAATCATTAGGATAGGAAGTAAATATTTCATGGAGATATTTTGAAGGATGGAGGATCCCCTTAAAATGTTATTAAAGTGTTACCCATGCCTCATTAATGACTGTGACTATGGGCCGCTATACATAAGCCCAGAGCCGTTGAGAATTCTCAATGGTCAACTTGACTTCATTTACCACAGCAATCATTGAATATTCAAAAGATGCCACAATACTGCAGAGCACGGCTCAACCAGAATTCTCAACGGCTCTGGGCTCAACGTCGAATGGTGAATAATATAAAGTTTCCAAGATGGCAAACATGTCTACCAGGGTTGCCATGTTTTCACAGCAAATCCCGCCAATTGCTACTCAAAACTAGCCAAAAACTAGCCTAATTCCTGTTTGGGGGGGATTCCAATGTAAAACACCTGTTCTGGTGGGGTAATATATATATATATATATTTTTTTATTTTTTTATTTTTTTTATTTTATTTTTTTAAGTCGGATTCTAGGGTCTAAATATCAGGTTATTGGAGTCGCTTCAACCCATGGATATGAAAAACATCCCGAAGAAGAGTGTTAAAGTAGCAACACTGGCATTGTACTTGGGCATCTATACGTGTCCCAAAATGAAAATTGCGACACAAGGATACATGTTCAACATCAATTTATGCTTGGTTTTGAATGAAAACAGCGCATGCTTGTGTCATGGCTGACACAGAACAGTTTAGCATTTTGTGGCCAGATGATACTCTTTAAAATGACACTACAGTGTCATGTAGCTGTATGTGAACATAAACTATCTGCAAGGGTGTGATGACGTTCGTTTTCCCACACACGCTGTAGCGGTAGACCAATCATAAAGGACTGCTCCATCTGACCAATCACAGCAATGAGGGCTCACGGGAGGGAGGAGTTTAGACAGACTGACTCTTCAAACTCTTCTCTGACTCTTCTCTTTTTTGACCTTGCATACATGTAAACCTGTTTTAAAGGGGTCATACGGTGGTACATGCACTTTTACAAGCTGTTTGGACTGAAGAGCCCCCCTGGAAAAGAGGGCGGAGTCAGCAGAGCTTATGAAGATTTAAAGGGGAAGTACACAGAACAGAGTGATTTCTAAAGAGCTGTTTTTGACAGGGGAAAATGAGCGTTTTTACACTATCCTTGAGAAATTTTAAAGCAATCTATATTACAAACTTTTCATTAAGATCCTAAAGAATCATATTAGCTGGTGGAAAATTGCTTTTTTTATGACCCCTTTAAAAATTGCAAGCTACGAATGTAAAATTGTGAGATGTTGTGAAATAAAAAGAAGTCACCCACTCTTCCACTTTTTATTATTTCATCCCATTGCGTAAACAGACTTCAATACTTAACTGCATCCTCCTGACTTCTCCAAGCTTCTTCTGAACAGTATTTGAAACTCTGACTCTTCTCATGGTAATGCTTCATTATGAAACAAGTCCTTTACCACTTTTTGTACGATAACCTTTGTATTGCACATGACTGCCTCCAAGCCACTAGGTGTCAGTGTGCATTAAAGGCAAATAAAATGTCTGTCTGTGCAGAAACATAACAAACAGTGCATATTTTAGGATAGTCACAGACTGGCATCATGTTCAAAAGTCCATTCTACAAAACAAAATCGGACCATTTGCTCAGCTAAGCGAGTGGAAGTCATTCAAAGCGATGAGCTGAATCGGGCGGGCTCAGTTATTCTGGCCTCGTTTCTCTTCCTGCCCCCTTGTTTGGTGAAGGTGGCTTTACCTCAGACCTCAGCAATGTCTCTACAATCAGTTTGTTTGAACAGGCACGTTCATAAGCCTGCCAGCACAAGACACACATTTCATACAAATCAGTCAATGACAGCCTGTTTGAACTGCTATTATGTTTGAGATTTCATCCAAACCAGTGGCCTTCCTTTTCTTTTACATTGAGATTAGACTTTGAATCATACATACATAGTTGATTAAAATACAGATACTGATAAACAGATCTCAAGGACAGCATTGAGTGTTTTTCACAAAGTCCCAGAAGTGGCTGTTTTATTTGTTTAATATAACATTTACAAAGAAGGTATTTTGTGCCAGTTTTCCTTGTTTGGGGATTGTGTGGTTGGAAACGGCACGTTTTGGTCAAAGGCCCGCATTCCCACATGTGCAGGAATCCCGCTATTCCTCCATCCAGGTAAATAAAGATGGTTGTGTGGGATAGACTGAGATTGTGGACAGGAAATCAATGAATTGGATTTCAGCAAACTTTCTTGTTTTTGGGAAAATAGTCTCAAGTGTGGTATTTGTCTGTATTGGAAAACCGACTTTGAAAAGAAACTGGGTATATGTAAATATCTAAATGCTTCAGGATTCATAGGGATTACATAGAAAAAAGACATATGGTGGTCTTAAACAAATACATAATAAAAATAATAATAATAATAATACATTTAATTAAATAATATCAAAACACAGACTCTTTCGGACTTTCATTTCTGAAACTAAAATAAATAAATGCCTAAAGAAAGCAAAACTTCAACTTTTTCAAAAAAATTTTTCAATTTTATTTTATAGATGTGTGCAGAAAAGCTGATATTTCCAACTAATGGCAACATTATTTGTTTATTTTGTTATTCTTTATTCAGGCCAGGATTATTTTAGTTAACCAAACTAAACTAAACTAAACTAAACTAAATGACTGACTAAAGAAATAAATAAATATATAAAAAAATGTAAATATAAAATAGTTCAGCTAGTTGACATGGCAGTAGTTTAAACAAGCGCAAACACACACACACACGCACACACACACACACACAAATACATAGTCCTATATAACATCTCAATTTGTCAAAAACACAACCCCCACAAAAAATTTCCAATGCTTATGAGAAAAAAATAACTAACTAAAAATATATAATGATAAAAAATAAATACATAAATACTAGAACTTGCACTGGACTCTTCTTTTAAATAATTATAGCTAGCTATATATATATATATATATATACCAGAGTATGGAAAAATCTCTGTAATAGTTCAAATCATTCTGTAAAATGATCTTTGAATTAAAAATGTGCATGCACAAATGCAACCTATAAATAGTAAAGCATTTGTATGCGTGACTAAAGTGTCCAAATCTGTTTATATATATTAGAATATAGGGCCTGAAAAATGAAGTGCTGCAGAAACCTCGCTGCCATTGTCGAGGTCTCTGGTTAGACTGAAAATGTTACCACAGGCCTGCTCTGTATGCAACGGTGTTGAGGAGCAAAACGACCTCAAATGTCAAGAGAGTAGTTAAACAGCATGGTTGAGTCATTTCAGTATTGACTATCAAGCAGACATATAGAGGGGGACATTGTGTGTCTGCCCCCATGGAAGGGACTTTGTGCTCAGCGGATGTCGGCAGCACATCTGAATCATGCTGTCCCTCATTCAACTGTCAGATCTTAGATACTCTCAGATGGAAAGAGCAACGTACAGTAGGCCAGATTGTTGTTTGAACCTATCCAATGTTCATAAACATCATTTTAAATTTCCTACCTTACGTATTAGCACTAACACGTGGTTCCAGATAATTGTAGCACTGGGAAATATAAATCTAGCTGTTAAAAGTCTATCACGAATTTGAAGCACTTTATAACCTTTTATCTGGCATTTAAATGTCAAATTATTCTGTTTAATTAGACGACTGGAATTAATTCTTATATAGGCTAACATGTACTGTTAAAAACTGTAACACCCTTTTCCATGTTTGCTAGAACAAAATCAAGAGCTAAATACATGCATACATTTTATACACACTCTGGTAATTCCAAACTATGGAAGCCTTTTTCTGGGGCTTTTTGTGACTTTTTATCTCACAGTTCTGACTTTTTTTCTTTATTTTCTCTGTATTTCTCTTGTGAGTTATAAGGCCAAATTATGAGAACAGATCAATCTTTTTTTTCACTAAAATTGGACTTTATAACTCTCAATAGCGACTTTTTATCTCACAATTCTGACTTAATATCTCCCAATTGCAAGAGAATAAGTCAGAATTGTGAAATAATAAAAAAATAATATATATATATCATATTTGCTAAAAAAAAAAAAAACTTAAAGTAACAATAAAAGTAAGTAAATACATTAATAATCCTTTCTTTCTTTTTTCAAAACTGTATTATTTAGGAAATTTTATGTGTACTCTTGTATTTTCAAACCCATATAGCATCATGCATTTAATGATAAAAATCTAATATATTAAATAAAAAAAATAAAAATAAAAAACATACATACAAATAAATATAATAAAAGAAAGAAAAAATCATAACCATTTATCAACCAGGTCACTGAGTCAGTATCTCGAGAACCAGATAAGTGTGGTTTGATAATATAGACTAGTTTAGTGTGAGCTGGAACAACTGAATCACTTAGAAGATTAAAATCAACTATTTCATTTAGTTTTTTAGTCATTGTGGAGGCGAATGATAGCATACATTTTTGTCTGTTTCTCACAGAAAGCTAGGATGGCCTAAAAAGACACTTTTATGATATAGTTGTATATATGTGTTATTTCTTCAAGCCTTATTTTCTTCATTAATTTTAAAATCACAAGAATGTTCTTCAGAAAAAGACATTTTAAAATAACGTGTACTAAGAACAACAAAAAAGTGAGTAAATAATGTTATTTGTGTTTTATTTTCAGTTTACTATTCGTTTAACAACACTTTGAAAATGCACTTTAAAAGTTATTTATTGCCATTGATGCTTCCATGAAGAACCTTTAACATCCGAGTTTCCTTTGCTCAGAACATTCTTAAAAAAAAAAAAAAAAAAAAAAAAAAAATATATATATATATATATATATATATATAT
>JAUCMU010000043.1:7449279-7464966 GCA_032275025.1 Enteromius treurensis
AAAAATAAATAAATAAATAAAAATAAATATATATATATATATATATATATATATATATATATAATTAGAATAATTAAAACATATTTTCACATATAACTGAGGTCTCTGGGAAAACTCGTTTTTACAGCGGAACAGTTACCTATCTGCAATTTGCTTTTAGGCATTAAATCGCCTGAAAAATAGGCTTTGGTGCTCTCTAGTGGACGTTCCGGAACACAATTTTTCATCAGTAAACAATTTCATATGTTTCCGCTTTTCAGTAGAAGTGCAATAAAGTATAGAGGTCAGCTCTGGTTAGGTGAAAGACACAGGGCAGTAAAGAATGCTCTTATTAGGACTGCAGAAGCTATCAAGAAAAACATTTACAGAAAAAAAAATACTGTTGTTGAAATTATTAATATGCTGTGGTATGCCTACAAAATATGACATAAACTATTTTAAAGTTTGAATATATGCTGTAGTTAAAATGATGACTTGCTCACTTTTCAGAGCGCTTGGTTCCGGAGTCATGCTGAGGTACTTTAGGAGGCGCTAAAGTAGAAAAGAAATCATATTTTTCTTTTAAAAAAAAAGCGCTTATTCACTTTGAAGTCTATCTAGTCTGTTTTTTTCTTCACGCAAATCAGTGAGCTGCTTTTACTTTATTTTATTTTTTTCAAATTTTATTTTATTGTAGCTTGATGATTTTACACACACACACACACACACACACAAAACATGACCATGGTTCAGGTTTCTAATTACCCTGCTGACATTTTTTCACTGGCCCATTGTTAATATATATTACTCTATTATTATTATATTAATATATATACTCTATTGTACGTTTTAAACAAAACAGTTTTTTACATGTACTTTTTTATAGCTGAATCATAGGAAATCCAAAGATAGGCCTAGGCCTATGAATATGATATCTTATTGAAAGCCTCGTTATTTTATTCATTTATTTTGTAAATAAAGTTAAAAATCCATAACCTACAGTCACAATATAAATAGCAGATGAAGAACACAACATGACATTTATATTCAACAAAATATACTTATTATTGTGTTACATTTCAGATAGTTTTTTACTGTGCTATAGTGAGATCTCAGAGGGAAGATTGTATTGCTGAAGCAAAAGACCTGCGCTACTTTTCCAGATGTCTCACTTCAAAATCAGTATCAAGATACATACTGCTTTATTTCTTATATTTCACATCATTTGCATTCATACAGTTATCTTATTTCCATCATGACATTCGCTGTATATTCCAAACGTCAGTAAGTTGTTCCAGAAGTAGGCATCATAATTATGCCGCCTCATAAACATAAATCATTAATGATACGCCTTTGGTATTAAGAAAAGGAACGTCTATCTAAAAGAGACAGAGTAAGAAAAGTAAATTTTATCAACGTCAAGAGCAAACTGGACCACAAAACCAATCATAAGTGTATATTTTTTGAAACAGAGATTTTCATCTTAAAATTAAATAAATAGGCTTTCCATGAAGTACACTCCCCAAAAAAAGGTACAAACCTGTCACTGGGGTAGAACTATTTCAAAAGGTACATGTTTGTACCTAAAATATTCATTTTGATACACTTAAGGAACACATTAAAGTGTACATAAAAGTACTAAAAGTGACCCTAAAAGGTACCACAGCTTTTGTACCTTTATTTCTAAGAGTTTGTAAGGACAGAGGACAATATTTTGGGTGAGATGCAACTATTTGACATTCTGGAATCTTGACGGTGCGAAAAATAAAATAAATGTAAAATATTCAGAAAAAAACGCCTTAAAAAGTTTTAAGTAATGCATATTACTAATCATAAGTGTTGATATATTAACGTTAGGGGAATTCACTAAATATCTTAACTGAACACAATCTTACTCAATATCCTAATGATTTTTGGCAATTTGACCCATACAATCTTGGCTATTTCTACAAATATACCCTTGCTAAATAAATGATTTTTTTTACTCCAGAGTCACATACAGACGTGCTAAACGTGGAAATCAAAAATGTACTGCAGAGTTAAATGAACATGCAAAAGGTAGAGATGAGATTAACTGCAGTTTAACTGAAGAAAACCACAGTGCCTATAAAGGGAAACGTCTGTACGGGCTAGTCAACAACATCCTGTGTCAAAGCTGCTGCTGTGAGCTAAATCTTACAGCATTTTAAGGTCTTCACTCTCCTCATATTCTCCTTCGACATGGGAAAATTTTGAGAATTGATTTCTATGTAAATTTCTATGCCCGCGAAACAACACAACTTCCCGAATTTACTGGAAAGATATTAAAAGGTTCAGTTTCATGAAGCCTATTGACATGTTTGCTATCGTTATTTCTGCATTTCTAAGAAATTCTTAGGCTTCCTTGTTGGCGAACAGCACAGAGTAAAAATAACAGGCACAGCAATAACACCATAACTAAGAATGAGGATGTTAAATGTTGTGGACGGTTTCAATGTCTGACATCACATGCTCATCATATGTGTGCTTAACCTAAGGCAGGTTTGTGAATTAAGCCCTGCCAGAGGAAAGAGAGGGAGGGGTATGCTAAATAAACATCTCTATTTATCTCTTTCAACTAATGCAGTCTCTCAGGGCACATGCCAATTGAGTGCGTGTCTGTGGTGTCCGTATATATGTGTGCGAGAAAAAGTACTCGTGATTTACTTCAGAAATTAAGAACCTGAATTTGGATTATCATTTAAATGCACTGAGGACACACAAAATGTAAGTACACACCTATGTATTTATTTGACCTTAAATGTTTTTTCTTTACTGTAGCAGACATTGCTATGATATATAGTGGCATCATTTTGTAGTTTTTCTAACTTTATTAGTAGCAGTATTTTAAGCTTTAATATTTTGACTTATAAGTAGTAGCCCATTCATTTGTAATTATGCCTAAATTTAGTTAGAATGGAAATTATTATTTAAAAAATTGCATATTTGAACCATTTTCATATTACTTTTGCTCAATTTAATTTGCAAGGCTGTTAAAGGGATAGACACTTAAGAAATCTTGTTATCTTTTGCACTAGTTCATATTTTCATCCAATGGAATCTGTTTGTATAAGGGTAAGCACTCTTTTATAAATATTTTAATATTTGTGTCTAACTATATACAATAAATGGAAACATTGCTGATTATGTTTTTATAGACTCATCACCAAACTGTGGTAAATGTTTGGCTCATGTGGTTGAGATTATTTCTTATTTTATTCAGCACCCAGTATGAGGCCTTTCTGGACCATTCTGGTTTTCTTCTGGACTATTTCTGATCTCCGTGTAGAGAACTGGGGAGATTGGCAGCGGTGAATATAGGTGTGATTACAAGAAATAAACGGATTTGTTTTTAAAAAAACATAAGTGAATGAACACTGGTTAAAAAATGGTTATATTTTATTTTTAAGGATGGGTTGTGCTTGTAGTGACCAGAAACATCACAAAGATGCTAAAGGCCATGAACATTCATCAAACTCTAGCAAATTTCATGTAAGCACTGCTGATTTTAATATTTTTTTAATGCTAGAATTCTATTGAAAAAATAGTTTTTACATTTCACTTTTACTGAGCTTCACAGTGACAAACAAGACTATTTTCAGTTTAGTTTTTTTGAATATTACTACAATTTATATTACTGCAAATGTATATTTCTAATACACGTAGGTCATTAATGAATATGAAAATGAATTATTTTATTTACAGTTGTCAAGAGATCCCAGGAAGCTAAACAACCATTCAGGTAATATGTTTTAATTTTTGGCATGTCAGATTTTAAAATAATTTTTCTTTTCAAAATCAGTTTGGATGCATTATACATACAGTAATAACGTTGCTGGGTGGCGGTTTTGTTCTTATTAAAAAATAAGAAAACAAAGAGGCCAGAAACTGTGACGACATGTTATTTTCACATGTTTCACACCAGACAGAAATGCTCATCAAATATTTGTATTGCATATTTTAACTTTCTTCTCAGATGAAGATATTGTTGTTGCTCAATATGACTTCCAGCCTGCCAGTGATAGTGATCTTCAGTTCAAAAAAGGCGACAGACTCAAGATTATTAAAGAGTGAGTAAACAATACAGATACTTCTTTGCTAGTATGAGGATAAAATACGGCAAAGACTTCCAGCATTTTATTTTAAGAGAGGACCTCCGCTTGTAAATGTTTACAATAAATACAAATTTAAAAAATCAGTAAGATCTTTGTTCACTTTATAAAGTGTGAATTGCTCAGTAGGCACAGTTTTCGGCTTATAAACTTTTGCTTTTCTTATTCCATATTTTATTGCTGCATGTCAATGTCAGCTAAAATAATCACGCACAAATAACACATTCGAAAAGATTGAAGAGCCGAATGATTGCAGCGATTAACTTGTCCCATGTTTTTCTCAGTACTGGTGAGTGGTGGTTGGCGAAGTCCTTGGTCACTGGTTATGAGGGATTTATTCCGTCTACATATGTGGCAAGAGCACACACATTGGAGGTGGAGAGGTACAGTAGGAACAAATATTACCATTATATGGATATGTTTCAGTAATAGCGCATGTTGTTTGGTATTCTGAATATTTCACCCGAGGGAATGAATGTTCCAGTGCTGTTACGCTTAATAACGTAAACATTCTGGGAACGTCACTCGTAACTAACCGTTGTGTAATTGGTGAAGCCTCTAAATAAAGGCTCTGTTTTGTGTTTCAGATGGTTTTTCAAGGACATGAGTCGCAGAGACACAGAGCGTCTTCTGCTAGCACCAGGAAACAAACCTGGAGCATTCCTTGTGAGAGAAAGTGAAACAACCAAAGGTCAGACACCAGTAAATTTCATTCCCTGTATTTTCACGTGATCGCTGAATGGCTGCTCAAGCAGTTCGCTTCCACACAAAAAGTGCACATCATGGCACTGGCTCCAAAACGTTGTCACTTTTATTTGATGTCGATCAAATCTTTCGCTAATAAAGTGTGCGTATCAGATTTTTTTTTCAAAGATTGCAGAGTCTCATTCGCTGCTCTTTTTTAAGTTCACATCATGCAGAGAGCATAAAGAGCAAATAAACGTCAACTACTGAGATCTGTGCTTTGCTTTTAGTAGAGATATTAATAGCCTTTTTTAATTTTTTTATGTACTTGAGCGATGGAAAACACAGAAACTAGTCTTCACTTGAACTTTTTTCATCAACTGAGCTTTCTGAGTGTATAATTTGACCCCAATGCAAAACAACCAACAACCCCCCCCCAAAAAAACTATTACTTATTAATTTATTAATTAAAATATTAATTTAGGGTAAAAACAATTATTTTTCTTACCTCATTTTTTATAGTTGTAAGCATAAAGTCACTTGCTTTTGATACATTTTACAAACCATACTTGTTATATTAAAGGGTTAGTTCACCCAAAATGAAAATTCTGTCATTAATTACTCACCCTCGTGTCGTTTCAAACCCATAAGACCTTTGTTAATCTGCGGAACACAAATGAAGATATTTTTGATGATATCAAATAGCCATCTGACCCTCCATAGACAGCAACACAACTGAAATGATCCCAGATCCAGAAACATTCAGTAAGACAGTCCATGTGACATCAGTGGCTAAACTTCAGTTTTGCAATAAGAGTAAACAACATCTGTTACGTTCATGCATGCTTTACCTCGGATGTAAACATGGCTGATAATGTCTCATACACTAAAGTGTGCTGAAGTTGATCCACTGATGTCACATGGACTGTTTTACCAATGTATTTATACGTTTCTGGATCTGGATCATTTTAGCTCTGTTGCTGTCTATGGAGGGACAGATGGCTATTTGATTTCATCAAAAATATCTTCATTTGTGTTCTGACGATGAATGAAGGTCTTATGGGTTTGGAACGACATGAACTAACCCTATAAGCAATTTTCCTTCTTGAGTTAAAGTCTCTTAGATGTTCTGGAAAATGAAAAACAAAATGATTAGAGTTTAAATGCACTGTTAAATCACTCAATAGCCATTTCTCCAAAGACAAGCGAACCTGAGGTGTGAGAAATGCTGAACATACGATATGACTCAGAGTTGTCATAAAGGCATTGGATGCTTCCCTGTTTACTAATCTTTTTACAGAGCCTAAATCACCATGTTATTTAACAGCTGTTTCTGATCCTCTGCAGGTGCTTTCTCTCTGTCTATAAAAGACTCCACCCTAGAGCAAGGTGATGTAGTCAAGCATTATAAGATCCGAGCTCTTGATAACGGTGGTTACTACATCTCTCCCTCCACAACCTTTTCTTCTCTTCAAGAACTAGTAAAGTATTACTCCAGTAAGTACTCCGAGCTGACTGACGGTTGCTATATTAAGGACCATTTCTGTTTCTTCCACTGTATACTTTCTGTGGTCGTAGCTGTGAGAACATGACAAACAGTTGCTTTAACCACCAGATAAATAGGTCAGCTTCTGTCTCAGCTCGTATTCTGCACCCTCGCCCCATTTTGGTTTGTTGTGTCTTTTTATAGAACTGTTTACGAGTACCAAAAACCTTTTTCCACATTTTGGTTTGTGCTTTTCTCTAGACTCAATCAAAACCAGCAAACGTGCTTTCATTTTAAGTCAGATTGGTCGATTCTAGTCTTGTTTAATTCGAAATTTCGCCTGAGTTTGTGATATATTCTCCTCTGAACATTTCTCAAACGTCTTTATTGTACACAAAGGGACAGCGGATGGTTTATGCCAGAGGCTAGGAAGTCCCTGTAAATCTGCTGCCCCTCAGAGACCCTGGGCTCAAGATGAGTGGGAGATTCCCAGAGAGACTCTGAAAATGGTGAAAAAACTTGGTGCCGGCCAATTTGGAGAAGTGTGGATGGGTAAGAAGCGGAAGAAAGTTCAGTTGCACAATGTTGCATTTGGGTATCAATTCATTATTCTTCCTTTTCTGTCACAATGTGCAGACAACACCTCATTTTTGCTCCGTACCATATAATTGGAGTTTATTACAAAGTGTTCTTAATTTTATGTAATATGTAGATTCAATATCTTGATTTCAATGCTACAAAACCTACAGTACAGCAGTAGTGACACTATAAAATCTTTCAACTTAATTTCTTGTCATTGTTGCAGTGTTGCCTTAATGTAATATACATACAATTATTTGTCAAAATTTTATTAACACTATTTATTTATTTATTTTTATCAGAAACTGTAATCAGATAGAGATCACAGATTTTTGTATAGTGGCTAATACATTTATTTTATACATTTAATATACTATTAGTTTAGTGAGACTATTAACCAGTTGCTTATTAGCATGCATACAGTATTATTAACATATTTGCACATATTCTGATATTCTACATCGCTAATCTTACCCAACACCTACATTTTACAAAAACCTTACTAATATTTAACAAGCAGCAAATTAAAGAGAGTTTATTGTGGAAATAGTCATAGTTGATTTAATGCAAGAATTGGGCTTTAAAATAAAGTGTGAGCGAAAATGATTTTGTCTTTGTATTTATCTGACTTCAGAGTACATTTCTCAGTATACTGGCCCTGAGGTTGTTTGTTCAAAGGTGCAGTGTTTTGTGTGGTTTTGTGTGATATTGTCACATTTTAGCCACATGAATGATAATTTAATTGTACATCAGATGGGTTTTGCCACCAGGGTCAGCACTAATCGGAAGATGCAAAAACCTCCATATTCACTGTACAATATGTGCTTTTGCAGATCTTAATTTTTTAATACATGCACATTTACTTGAGAAGCAGAGTGGCATGATATTTGTTTTTTTTATATTCTAATTATTATTATTTTTTTTTTTTATTCAGTATATTATTTCTTTTATCCATTTTATGTCAAATTGTAAATAATTTTATTTATGTTATATAACTATATTTAGCAAAGTATATGCTTAAAGCAAGAATAGATAGTAAATATATCTTGTTTTAAAATAATTTTGAACTTAAACTAGACTGATTAAAACATGATTTTGTATACTTGTGTCAATAACTTATAATAAGCCCTTTCTTAAGAATCTAACCATGAGATTAAAACGATTTGTGTCCTAAGAACTGTATTCACTGAGCTGCAAAAGATCAATGAGTTTTTCTTCATTAGTTTATTTGATAAAGCTGCATGTGCCTGTGGCTCTTGTTTGTAGGGTACTACAAAAACTCCCAGACAGTCGCCATCAAGACTTTAAAGGAAGGCACCATGGAGCCAGAGGCATTCTTACAGGAGGCTAATCTGATGAAGCAGCTCCAGCACGAGAGACTGGTCAAACTGCACGCTGTAGTCACCAAAGAACCCATATATATCGTCACAGAATACATGGCGCATGGTTGGTATTAACACCACATTATTAGAGCTCTAACTACTTGTAATTCAAATTATGAAATGACCATCTAAACTACACACTTGTTCTTTTTCAATTAAAGGAAGCTTGTTAGACTTTCTCAAGACGGATGATGGCCATAAATTAAAACTTCCCAAGCTGATTGATATGGCTGCTCAAGTAAGAATAATTAAATCTTTATAGTTTAACAGCAATGAATTATTCCTCTAGGACTGCAGATTTTAAATCTTAATACTTTTAAATGCACTGCTTGGAAGCCTGCACATTAATTAGAGTTAGTTCATGAACCCCTGTACATCAGTTTCAATTTCTGTAACTATTTTTAGTTGTTTTGCACCACACATGGACATGTAGAGGAAATGGTCTTCAGTAGCGTAAGCTTATGGTCTGAACATTTTTAGAGCTTAAACACTTCTAGCAACGACCACAAATTCAGATTAATATCTTCAGGCAGGATATTGCGTAATATTTTCCATCGACCTGAAGCCCCTCACATACTTGACTGAGATCATGCTCTCTGTCAAACTTCCTGTAAGAGCCCTGTTGCTGCTAACCTTTTTTTTTTAAGTTCATCATGAAAACATAAATCATTTTGCATTTATTTGTTTGTTTTATGCCAAATCGGCTAAAACAAAGACAAGAACAGGCTAGAAAAACAGTTATGTTTCGGCCCCGTTCTTACCATTAAATAATATCCTTTGATGCTGAATATTTTAAATAAGATCAGCGACAACCAAAATGTACAGTCCTTATTTATTTATAATTTTTAGAAACTTTACCATGTATTCCACTTATAGCCTATATTCAGTTTAATTTCTCTCAGATTTCAGAGGGAATGGCTTTCATAGAAAGGAAAAACTACATTCACAGAGACCTGCGTGCCGCCAATATTTTGGTGTCTGAGACCCTGCACTGTAAAATAGCAGACTTTGGCCTTGCCAGGATCATAGAAACCGAATACACCGCACAAGAAGGTGAGTACAACTAATTTCTTCCCACAGTGCACTGTTTTTTTCCACTGCTGCAGATTCGTTGGCACCAATCAGTGCTGTCATTTGATTTCTAATGCGACGTATCTGACCTTTAATGTTGGGTACCAGCTACTGATATTCAAAAACGGCTTCTTTCCGTCATGAAATTTCCATTTTGTCTGTTTTAACCACATAAAGGCAGACTTTTCTTTACTTTAGGCTTTATTTATAGTATTTTTCGTTCATTAAGACACTTCTGCAAAAAGTTTCCATGCACACCACCTTTACAAAAAAACTATTCATCGCATCTTTTTTACCGATCAGGTGCAAAGTTCCCTATTAAATGGACGGCTCCTGAGGCCATCAACTTCGGTACTTTCACCATCAAGTCAGACGTGTGGTCCTTTGGAGTTCTTTTGACAGAGATTGTCACATACGGCAGAGTACCGTATCCAGGTAATGGGGTTTTCTCTCTTGGGGTTTAGTTTTTCATTCAGAACAGCGTAGGATACAAGTAGATGTTTAATGACTTTGTGGGGCTTTCCTCACAATTTCAGGCATGACGAATCCAGAGGTGATCCGTAACCTTGACAATAACTACAGGATGCCCAGTCCTGATGGATGTCCAGAGGAGCTTTATGACATCATGCTGAAGTGCTGGAGGGATAAGCCAGAGGACAGGCCCACCTTTGACCACCTACAGGACACACTCAATGACTTTTTCATTGCTACTGAGGGCCAGTACGAGATGCACCCATGACCTCAATGTAGAACCAGTAGACGAACTGAAAAGAGGATGCACAAAAACATGGAATGATTGGATGGACTGAATTCCGGACCTAAATATGGATTATGGGGAATATTCTAAAGCAACATAATGTATATCAGTATTTTATGGTAGTTGTCAGTGTTTTGTTTTTTTTGTGGCTTTTTTTAAGTTCTATTTGTTTTATCTTGTGGCCTTCTTAGGGTATTTCATAATTCTTTAAAGGTAAGTGTGCACTTTTTTCCGATAAGTTATTTTCTTCTATTTCATCTGTAATGTGCACATCCACAAATGTGCAACGTTTGTTTGATTTCCTTAAAATACTATGGCTCTGTGCTGCAGTCACGTGCTCTGTTTGTTTGAGCTTTTGACCAGCCCAGTACAACATCATTGGCCTAACCAATGGTATGAGATTGGGACGGATCTATCAGTTTATCCGACCAATTGGAAGACCAAGGGAGTGTTTTACCAGTTATTATTTATAAAGTTCAATTTGATTATTTTGTTCACAGAAGTACACACTTCAACTCTCCGATAAAGCTTTTTTGGAAAACGTAGAGTTACGACACACAATGTTTTTTGACACCAAGGAAATATATTAGTCAGAAATTTCAATAAAACCATGTACAGATATTAAACATTATTTCTGCACATTTCTGCACCTACTGTATGACTCACTTGAACTTTGAAATGATTTGAGGGTGTTTTAAATGAATTGACTGCAGGATCACTGAAGTTTCATGCAGGAAACCATAAAATGAACACAGTCATTAGTTAGACTTCCTCCTGAGATAACAGACCGTGAATGTTCCGTTCATCACGAGTGGATTAAAGAGTTAGATAACACAGTGAAGGAGTTTGTGATTATACACTACTATTTCAAAATTTGTGGTTGGAAAGATTTTTGAATGTTTTAGAAAAAGTCTTCTGTGCTTACCAGGGCTGCATTTATTTGATCAAATATACAGTCAAAACCGTAACATTGTGACGCTGTATAATAACTATTTCAATATATTTTAAAATGTAATTTACGTAATATTATGGTTGAACCAATATGTCATATGGACTGTTTTACTGATGTCCTTGCTACAGTATGTTTAAACGTTAAGTTTAAAATGTTCAAAGAGCAAGACCACCCTAAAACAGTACGGAAAGATTTTTACCCTCCTTTTTAGCATACAGCAAATGTAGCTAAAATTATCCAAAACTTTCACAGAGAGAGAAAAAAAAATCCATCATGTTTTTCTGCTAATGTTTTGAGAACATTACTTAAAATTGAGATTTATACATTGATGTATGGTTTGTTTGGACAGTATTTGGCCGAGATACATCTATTTGAAAATCTAGAATCTGAGGGTGCAAAAAAATTTAAATATTGCGAAAATCACCTTTAAAGTTGTCTAATCACATTTTTACTAATTACATTTTAATATATTTACCACAGGAAATTTTTTGCATAAAAGAAATTATTTTAACCCATGCAATGTATTAATGCTACAAATTTACCCCAGCGACGTAAGACTGGTTTTGTGGTCCAGAGTCACATTTGTTCATAATTTTGAGAGGACACTGCCAAGGTTCTGAGAACATTTCCTCTTTTTTTCAGTCACATGATTCTTCGAAAATGAATTTTATATACCGATTTGGTGCTCAAGTGCCGCTTAAAACGGATACATGTGTATCATTTTGATAAATAGAAAGTTCAGAAGAACAGCATTTATTTACTTTTTTTTTTGGATCAAGTTAATGCATACTTGCTGGGAAATTTTGTTTTACAGCCCCTTAACATTTGAACAGTATTGTATAGCATCAGTCTGATTAATGTACTGTACAATGTGTTAATCCTTAATTAATTTCATTTCACGTTTAAAATGTTTGCTTAATAGAAGGTAAATATTTTAAAAAGCACCTTATAAATTTAAAATTCCTCAGTGAAGCTCTAATCCTGGTGTCTCGGATGAATATGAGAAATGCTCAGCATTCACACAGCTCCACTCCCTGCCTTAAACTCACCCCTGGGGCTTTATATGTTTGTAGATAACCAAGTGAGAACGCAACCAACACCCAAGAGCTGCTCCTGTGGTTTCCTGCCTGCCAGTCTGCAGTTGAAACAGGAAGCAGTGAGTCAGCATTCCTCTCAAGATAAGGACTCGATGGCTCAGAATTCCAAACATGCTGCTGAAATTTTTTTTTTCTCAGCATTCATGCAAAATCAAAGGTGACCATTTAAGCTAGATATTTCTGGGAAGTGCATGCTGAAACCAAGTTTGATTCATTAGTGCTCTCAAGCTGCGTTAATAATGCAGGAGGTACTTACGCAAGCTTACTTGACATCTGTTCATATATTAAGTAATGTTGGTTTGATGGAAGGATGATATTTAACAGAGGCTGATAAATTGACTGGCTCAATCAGGGATGTTAGTGGCTTTGTTGACTGTGGCAGTGGAAATCAATCATTACCCAGAGTGCATTTTACTGTCATACTCCTTAATTATCATTATCTAGATTTTCACTGCTATATTAGATAAATGCATCATTAGATTTGTGAAATGCACGTGACTGCATTTTTTTTAGTAAGACTAATAGAAAGGTTAGACTTGGAGTCAGCATGCTCTCTGTGTTGGCCAGCCCTGTAAGATGTGTGATTTACGTATAGAAGACCAATTATTCTAATGCATCATCACAAATTGCTTATCTGCAAAAACCCATTATAAAGATTACAGAAGAAGGTTTCTCTGAGAAAAAAAAAAAACTATTCAAACATCATTGTTGGCCATGATCCATCAGGCTGCAAAATCACTTTATGGTTCCATTCACTCAACATTATCTCTTGGCAGAAGAAAACCGCCTAATATTGGTTAATCAAGTCCCTGCAAATGTGCACGTGAGGCCAAAGGTGTGCTTTTTTAAACTCCAAAACTGTAAAATCTGTTTGTTCGGTGTGTCATCAGCCATTTTTAACCCTTAAAGTAAAGAGCAGTTACAAATTATTATATTTGCAACACAGCTTTGGAGCTGTTTATCTCCATAGAAGCTTTGACAACTTTAGTGGTTCTAGTTTAAAACTTTAAATACATTTCTGTTACATTTTAGATGTAATTAAAGCGTGCATTAGAAAAGACATCATTAACCTCAGTCAGAAAAGGCTGAGCATTGTATTCTGTTCTGTTTAGTGGTATTCAGAAATGTGTTCTGCACCTACTTATTTCCTCTTTCTGTCTCTCTCAGTCATTTCCACCAGGGGGTACTCCAGCACAGGACAGATTGTGTATTGCTTAAAACAACGAACATCTGTAGACCGTGATAATATGCCAGATCACACAATAAATCATATCCCAGGTCAAACACTGCACTTTTCTTCAGAAACTATCTTGATAAATCATTTGCCTCAATACCTTTTAATTAGATGCCGACCCGCGCACTGTCTGAGGTTAATCATGCCAAAACTAACTAGTCAGCTTTTCAGTATGCTCTTTCACTCAGCCATCATCAATCTATATCAATACTGTATCTATAACAATATTATAATTCTGATGATGTTCCCACCTATCACGTGTTCTTAAAGCAATGCCCCGTACCTCAATAGGCCTATAACATCATGATTTAATCCCAGTTTTGTTAAAAGGGATAAATGCGAATTGTGTCACTATTTATTTACCCCCATGTCCGGATATCCTTTCTTCTGTAGAACAATGCTTTCAGACAAAAATATTGCTTTTAATGATGAATCGCAACTGATGCTTTCAAGCTTCAGAAAAGGTATCAAAACCACAATAAAAGTCTTCTGAAGCTGTGCGATAGATTTGTGTGAAGGACAAATCATTACTTAAAATGAATAATAGAATAAATGATTTTATTTGGGAAAATGTTACTCACTGACCAATATTCAGGACAGAGTCGTTCAGTTGGAGGAGTCAATCTGATTCGATTTGTGCGTCAATCACTGAATGGTTTTGTGAAATTGATCAACAATTCATCAAAAAGATTAAAACGTCGTTAGCTAAATATCCGCACTGAAAACAAGAACTCTTTATTCAGAATGTCAGTTCTGACATACACAGGTTGAGTAAATCAGTTTTCATTTTGACAACCCTTATTATAGTAAAAGTTAAGTAACTATTTGTATTACCTAACTTTTACCATGGTTAAACTATGGTTATGTAGCCAACCTGTTTGTTAATTCGTGGCTCATGTTACTATATAGATGGCTGACTAGACACCTGGCCTGAATTTATCTTCTGGTTTGTGTTTGTTTATTGTCTGGTTAGTGCTGCCGGCTATATTTGTGGTTATTGTTCTCTGGGACGTGTTTCCCCTATATTTATTTATTTGTGGTGACCTGCCACAATATTAAAACTGACCGATTTTCCAAAAGGCTTTGTTGAATAAATATGAGCACGCAATCCACGTTTACAAATCAAACCGAGGGGTGGGTGTCTACCGGAAGTTCAGTTAGGGCCACAAAAGCAGGCATGCGCAGTAACATTAATGTTGTTGAAACTGTCTACAGCCTATGTTTCTTGGTTGGTAAAACCATGGTTAATTTTCATAAAGGAAATTCTCATGTTTGTATCATATGTATGTGCAGCTTAAGGGTGGTGGTCTGTCTGTGAACTTGAGTCAACATTTGCATCCTCATTTTGCTCCACAATTCTTTGCCTGTTCTGATAAAGATCACTTCAGGGCCTCTTACCTCCCTCCAGTCATTTTTCCTTGCAAACAGAAATACTCTTGTGTCATGTCTCTATATAACATTGTCTAAAAATTGCTAACTTGCAGTTGAGTCAAAACCACAACAAAACAAAGATTCTGACTGACATGTTTACAATCAAAAATTGGGGACTGCAGCAGACAGAATCGCAGATATTTTTTGTGTCATACCAAGGGAGAAAATGCACTTGTAAAACTAATTGCTGTTATTGTTTTCAGATGAGACAAAATTATAAAAGATTGGACAGACAACAAAAGGGTCTCTGTCAGATGCATTTGTTATAACCTCTGCCCTTGGGTTGACTTTGCTGTGCTGTGCTTCGTTTCATTTACTCACCCCAAATGGAAGACCAAAATATTCTCCTCACAATCACTTCATCCCCCCCTTCTATAGTCACCATCAGTTGAAAGAGGGTGATATGAATACAAAACAGTAAGAAAATAAAGAGGAACAAAATCGGATTGTTTGTCCCAGTCTAAAGATGGATCCAGGTGGGTATTCTATTCTTATTTAGAAACCCTAATTAAACTGACCAAAACCTCCCTTTGACTAAAGTGCCTTCCACAAGACTCAATTTAAAAGTAGTTTGTATATTTTAAAAGTTGAAAGTTTAAGGTTACTCATAAAAAGTTCCTAAAAGTCAGATCTAAAAACTCTTAGGCCATGTCCACACTAATAAGTTTTCGTTTGAAAACGCAACTTTTTCTCTCCGTTTTGGTCTTCCATCCACACTGAGACGGCGCTTTGGCGTCACAATGTGGACTGTGAAAACGTCTAGGTTACTATCGTAACCCACGTTCCCTGAAGGAGGGAACGGAGACGTTACATACGGGAACTCGCCAGAGAGACCGATTTGTCTTTGAGCTTTTACTAAAGGCCAATGAATATTGGCGTGTACTGATTGCGCTCAGGTGCGGCTC
>JAUCMU010000043.1:7472367-7490623 GCA_032275025.1 Enteromius treurensis
AGGATCAGATGGCTCTAAGATACAGTATCATCAAAAATATCTTAAATTGTTTTTCGAAGATGAACTAAGGTCTTATGGGTTTGGAAAGACATGAGGGTGAGTAATTAATGACAGAATTTTCATATTAGGTGAACAAAACAATACTCCACAAGTGCAAAAATGAATTAAAAATGATGCACTGTCAGAAAAATGTGAAAAACTAATTTGTGCTTTTTAACTCCTGTGGTTTGTGCAATAGTTTTAATTTATTCTTTTCGAAAGTTAAGTTGTTACACCTGCATGTGGCAATATGTGACCATCTTTATGAGTGAGTACATAATTACAAAACAACCGTACTGATTTATTCCAAAACTTGAAGTGAGTCATTTAATCATTCACTCAATCGATTTGTTCAAAACCGCTGAATCATTAAATGAATAGGTCACCCCAAGGTTTCCAGGTTACCTCCATATACAACATTGTAATTGAATGGTGCTCAAAGTAGAGTAATTGATAACAATAGTCTAATACACCTGTCTCATTTGACATACAGTTATTGTTGGTCAGGTTGTGTGGAGTACTCTGAAGCTGCTGAAGTTTTCTTTCAAAATCTTAATTTCTCTTTGGCTGAGAATTAAAGACTTATTGACTGGAATAATACACCACTATACACTTGGGGTAAGGTAAGCAAGCAGGATACACACACACAGACATCCTTACAATTGTGTTACTCTTGGTTAAAAAGTATCCTATTCTTGAGTTCTCCATCTTGTCCTCAGCAAACCCATTGACTGTTCAAGGGCAGTGTGGGGTGTTCTGGTGTTACAGTGACACCTCGCTCCATCGGGAAAGTGCAGTGTTCCCCTGAGGCTGAGACGCTCTCCCCATGCGGCTTTGTGTTGATAGAACACCCTGCAGCTCCATCTGTGAGTGCATTGTCTATCCTGAGAGGATCAGACAGATTTCACAAAGTCTATCATGAAGAACTAACCCCTTACCAGAATCCGTTGAATGCCTGGAGGTCATCAGAGTATGAGATAACATAGTGATGGACAGAGATGCTGCGTGAGAGATGCCACGTGTAGGCTGTAAAGACAAATGACTTGTGTTGTGGTCTCTTTATTGCATTCACCAAACAGACCTGCATGCAGCAAGAAGATTTATTTAAATCCTCAATTTGGACAAGAAAGCAGTTGTTCAAGCAATCAATATGCAAACTGAGGTTGGGAGGACTTGCATTACTTAACATTTAAAGAAAACATTTTGTAGTCTAAAAGTGTATTTTAAGCTATAGGAGGATCATCAAAGCCGTTGCAAATTCTGACTCGAGCACATATGTTTATTCTGCTTTCATACTTGAGAGTTGTGGGTCGAGACTGCATGTTGAGGAACAGTTGAAGTGCTGCTATGTGCCTGTTTCCTGAGAATTACTCTGACAGGATGTCTGTGTGTCTCGTGTGGCCTCTTGCACAGTGTTTTACCCAGGGTGACCTGCGCTCTTCTATCCGTTAAGTAACAGATTGGAGTGCATCTGACATACGCTTGAGTGGCTGAGACATGACTGAGATAACGATAGACAATCTTTATTTTACATAAAATGCATACTTGCATTTAGTGGGTTTAAAGGATTAGGACATCTACTCACCCTCGAAAAATTAAGATTTCGTTTTCATCCTAATATCTTTCCACTCCATTTTTCTTCTTTGAACAAAACATTTTGAGAACTTAATAAGTAAGTAAGATTTAAGATGTAAAGTATATCATATATCATTAAAAATAATATGATCTATATGCAGCTTAGCAGTATATATATAACATACTGTATGCAGAATAAAAAACGTAATGCATTGGAAAATACAGTAATATTAGACTGAAATAAGAATGTCTTTATTTATTTAGAATGTATATTTTCATGGTACCATTATAACTTCCTTTATGTCTTCCTATATCTAAACAAATACTTTTCCACATGCCTGGTCATGTATCACAATTTATTTGAAGCTACCTTCAGACACGTGTAACCTCTATTACTTCAAGGACAATGAGCTCTCGCTGGGAAAGAAGAGTGATGTAAATGTCATGGCTAAAATGACAAAAACCTGATGAATTGTTTCATAAGAGCTTTCTATTCCTGGTCAGTGGAGAACGTTCTTTATATTAAGTTAACATATTGAAAAAAAATGGCAATTCATGATGTGTCGTTAGTACTTTATGGACACTGGCATCAAACTGTGCTGTTAGCAGAATGTATTCTTTAGTCACTGGGAACTGAAACATTTTGTTCAGTGTGCAATTATTAGCTGTTTTCTGTGACAAATTATGAGTTGTAATGATGAGACATAATTGAACAGACTCTGAAGTGCAAATACGTTTGTTGATGTAGAAAAACATGACCCTAGCAGATGTTCTCCCATGATATCAGTCTCTGAAATCTTTCATTTTTCACTTCAGTGAGCATCTGCTGGACAGATGGAGTGAAACTGGCTCGGCATTTAATGTGTAACAATACGTTATAACGGTTTTCCTCTTACACAAATAGACAAAATTTGCGTTTATATTATCTTACAATTTTTCTGCATTTTTTTTTTGAAAGCTAAAAATAGTAAATCTGAGTGAGTTCAGATTCGTAAAATAAGTAATTCAAAAGCAGTTATTTATTCAGGAAATTTCAGTTAGTCGTTGAATCATTTACTCGACAGATTCGTTCAACAAAGCTGCTTAAGCTGCTTGCTCTAGGTTTGTTTCCAACTATTTTCATTTGCAAATCAGAGAAGGTTATGCATGTATATTACATGAAATATAGAGTCTGGTCTCATGAACATGCGTATAAATTGTACGGCAAATGAAAACAAAAACTCATGGCGTTGATACGCAAAAATGGACTTTGGAGTATATATGAAACACATGTGTTTACTGTGCATTTGATATGTTGTTTTCACGTTTATGTGATACACAGATTTCACATATGATATGCTTTTAACAGTAATCCTACCCATAGTGTAGCATGACACACACCAAAGTCAATTTTTGCACTTTCATGAGATCGGGGTGATTCTCACATTCATGTGGTTTTTCCTTGGGTCCCTTGTTTGGTGAATATTTGGTGATGCAATGTATTGCCCATTATATTTACATAAAAACACTATTAAAAAATACAATAACATAAAACAAATGTTTTTTTGCATTCCGCTTGTGCCTATGTCTTTTGCAGCTTCTCATACATAATGTGGTGTAGTCATGAGGTGCTGGTTCACATTTTTTAAAAAATCCTACAAAAAAAGGTTTAATCTGCAGAGATGGCCTTGTTTAGGGATACAGCGATCTGACTTCTAAATAGTGATGGTGTTTTTCAGCAGTAGTGTGCACTTTTCCAGAGAACAAAAGGGAAATATCTCCATAAAAGTTCTTTGTGCATTTGACTTTTTCCTACTTGTAAGAAAATGTGTATTTACTGTTTATTCAAGTTTTTAAATGTATCTAATATTTTGATACTTCATTTCCATGATCTAAATATTTTGTTGTCAATTGAAAGTGTGTAGGCATTCGTGGCATAAAATGGTCTTAAAATGACAATAATATCGCTTATCGCAAGTATTTATCGCGCGATACTCTATATTGTACAACAAAAATGTGTTATTGTGACAGGCCTACATGTAGTATTGTTTATATATCTTACCTAACATATAACGGCCAGAGTAGATATAGAGCTCATAATAACCTCTTGCACACAAAATTACAGAAAAACACAGATGTAGCTGCAAATCTGGAAACTCATTAAAATAGAAGGTTTGATGCATGTGACTCGCTGACACTTTGATTTTGCAGTCCTCCTTCACTGAGGTGGCCCTTTCCTTCTTCAAAATGATTATCAGTGGCACCGAGATGGAGTCAGGCCTCTCTCCCTCCAATTTACACAGCCATTGCTAAGGGCAAGAAAGACCAGCATAATCAGCCATGACCCCTATTGTGTATGATCATAGCTGCATGGCGATGAGTGCTGCCATACAAGTGACCTCCTAGGGTGTCAACACAGGGCATTGATTATCAGATACTGAGCATGAATATTCAGCATTGTGATGCATCATGGGTTTTGTTGCTGGTGATTAGCGTTGGAGTGTAGCAGACAAATGACAAATGCAGATCCAGGGTCCTCTGCTTGCTTTACTGCATGCTATATGTCAATTCTCAATAGTGATGTCTTTAAGTGAATATCAATCTATCTATTTAATTATAATTTATCACAGGTGACAAATGAGAAACGCAATGGCAGGTGTCGATTTAAAAGTAGGACTTTTGCCAGGCATTGCCTGAAGATATATGTGTATGTAGTCTTTCAGAAAATAATCCAGTTATTTCTAGTTACTTTAATTAATGCTGTACCTGTATGCTTTATAGTGAGAACAATAAGATATCTTAGTTAAACTAATATTCAGTTCATTATAATTGAAACAGTTTTGTCCCTCCATAATAACTAACCTTAGCTCAATTTTCAAAAAAAAAAAAAAAAAAGGTACAAACTGTATGTCGGTAAGCTAACGTGTACACTACATAAACTTCAGGTACTTTACTTACATCTACTTTTACAGTAACCTACCTTTAAGGAGCTAATATGTTTAAATTAGGGGTAAAAAAGGTGTAACTTTTAGCTGTTGAACCTTTTACCTCTGGATACCACCCCAGTGACAGCTTTGCTTTTTAGCTTGGAGTGTTATAATTATAAAGTCATTACTTATATATATGTATGTTTGAATGTGTGTATTTATTATTTATTATATACACATAAATATATATATATATATATATATATATACATAAACATACATGTGTAATCATTAATTTGCATTAACATTTAATAGAAACAAAGGTTTGTTTAACAAACATTTCAGGTATGTGTTACTGTTACCCTATAATGTATATTTTTTCACAAGAAATAAAATAATTTTTTAAATAATTTTTTTAATGCCTGGAACTGATTTTCCTTTAATGGGGGGAAAAATGGGATTCAGGGATTAATTGGTTAAGTGCTTGTTAATGTCGTGGTCCTTTGGCAAAGATGCGTCATACAGATCTGGAACTGAAACGCTGTGCAACAAGCAACAACTCGTTTCAAAACAGCCGTTATGTAACTTAGCTAAGAGACTGTATTTGTTATTGTTGATGTTATTGCAAGGGTTCGGGTACAGGAACAAAAAAACACCCCTTCCCCTTTTTGCAATCGCCCCCACACAAACACATAAAGTCCATTAGACCACTGCTCAGAGGAGATGCTCGAAAATGCTCTTGCAGTTCAGTCAAGTTCATCGCCTTTCTATTTTCTCCAGAGCGACAGGCATGTGCAGAAGTATTGAATATGCCACTTTTCTCCTTTTTGCTTTTTGTGAGACTAATTAGCTCATCTATTTCTTCCTAAATCATGATCGAGCACCTTACAGCTGAGCTGAATAAAACAAAGGACCCACATAAAAACCTGATATAGAACACAGTGTGCTGAATTCAGTCACTTTCAGAAAGCATTTTCAATAAAATAAAGCAGATCTTTTTTGCTGATATCTTTTATTTCAGTTGCTTTTTGTTTTCATGTTTCTTTGATTAAATCCTTAGTCATTTCTGCCACTGTCGGACTGATTTTGGTTCTGTTGCCTCCAAACGCCAACTCATTTAATCACAAAAGAAGTGGTGAACTGGTAATACAGCAAACAGCATAATGGACCCAAACTATTTTCAAGCTGCCAATTTAAACATGTCACCCGGAGGGGATGTACTACCATTAAGGGAAAAGAAATATAGCTTTGCATAAAACATCTGAGGCTGTTGTAGTGGGTTTGCTTTTAGAGAGAGCTTCAGCCCCTCGGAGAGCTAGCCGGTGAGAAGAGATCAAGCCACAGAGTAAATGTTTTACATCCCAAATCTGATTGGTCAGATTGGAAAGCTTTCTTGGCAAACGACTCAGACAGTCTATAAAAGCAAAGCAAATGAAAACAGAGCACAGCAACATATTTCAAACCTGTGGATTAGTATTGTGTATGAGAAGGTAATAGCTTGTGCATGACAGCATTATTGTGCAACAGTAATTTATTGCTTTAGTAGTTTTCTTGAAAACATGCATTGGCTGTACTAGTTTCTGCACTTACAATATAGTGGAAATATCATAATAAAATACAACAGAAAATGGTTTCTATCACTATTCCGCTATAATTAATAACTTAGGTTAGGTGTTCCTGATAATGGCAATGAAGCCTGACTAGTTATGAATTATATGTAAATTATGACAATATATGAACTGCATTAATTTTGTATTTCCAGACCGTCCACCCGCTCCAGTTAATGTGTCAGTCATGCACCTGAGAGCTGATTCAGCAACTGTGTCCTGGGAGGTGCCCGAGGGTGACATCATCATCGGCTTTTCCATCTCCCAACAGGTAAATCACTTTTCTAGGGAATACATTTCAAAATATTACACAGAATATAAACAGTCAGTTCTAATATTTCTAAATACTGTATATAGACAGCTTTTAGAGAGACAGAAATAGAAGAGACATTTACACACAGTTTTTTTTTGGATTATATCCGAACAATTGTATATTTAATTTTATATTTGGTTCTTCCAATTTTCCAATTAATAAAAAAAAAGAAGTAGAAAAAACTTGTAAATTACTTTAATTTGCTTAAACACCTGTATAAAATAAAACACCTGTTTCTTAAAAAATATTGAACAATCTTTTAATTTTTAACAATTTCATAATAATAATTTCATAGTCCAAAATATTTTGTAAAATAAAGAAACATTTTTTCAAAACTTTCACTTTTCTTTTACTGTGTCCATAAAGTGTTTACAAAGTTAAATCAATAACGTGATTTAATTCATGCCAGTTTTAGTATAGCTGGAACACAATCAGAATCCAGGACCAGAACTTCTCTAAAACTTCATAAAAGTTTTCATACAAAGAAGCCTTAATACTTAACTTTTTTTTTTTTTTTAATTGAGTGAGCATTAAGTGTGATAATTAGATGTAGATTTGTCGCATCCTCACTGAAAAAGATTAACATTGTTGAAACGTATATCTGTCAATCATGTTATGCAATGTGTTGTCTGCATGTCTGTAAAAGCTGTGCAGGCGACGCTCACAGATTAATACATTTTTCATTTAGCCAAGGACTTCTATCAGACTCCTCCACACCTAGAGGCTGTTTCAGAGCCCAAGGGCAGAGGAAAGTGCTTTGGATCTATTTGCAGACTTTAAAGACCAACCAAGGCAAATGCAACATTAAGTTTGAGGGCAGAATTATAGCTGAAATGAAAGGCTGATGTGTTAGACTCTGGCTTCGAGAAGATTCTTTAGTGACCTAATGTGTGATTTATACTTATTAGGTGACCTCACAGAAAGCGCTTACTATTACTGTACTGCTGACCTCTAGACAGCGTAAGCCATTTGAAATGTCAGCAAAAACCAACCTAAAGTTGTAGGTGATGTTTCATAGTTTGCAAATTCTGCAGAAACTTTGGAAAGTTTTTTTCTCTCTCTCTCTCAATTTTGAAATACATTTAAATATATGTAGTTTAGACTTGGGACGAGCTAAGACTAAAAAACACCCCAGGATCAATGTGAGCCCATCACAACCCATAGTATATAATTCATCATTACAAATGCACTCTTAATTATTTGATTCAGGTGTTTAAATAATTTTTTTTAAATTTTTCTTATTAGCATGCTTATTACTAGGTTATTAGCCATTTATTAGTGCTAATTAAGCACATATTCGACATGACCTTATTCTACATCCCTAATCATACCCAAAATAGCTACCTTTTTAACTTTTAATAAGCAGCAAATTAAGAATTTATTGGGGGAAATGTCATAGTTAATAGTTAACAAGTACCTATTCTAAAGTGTAACCAAGTTTACAAACGTATGAGAAAAAAATAGGTCATTCTGAAGATCTCAGTGAATTTGAGATTGAACGAAGAGGTGTAAATCACACCACTGCTGGAAAATGATAAAAATACAAATGCAAAAGTATGTTTTAAACAGCTTTATAACACTCTTTGAAAATGTTCATATTTATGATTTTCTGTTTTATGGTATTTCATATTTATGATATTACAAAATCATTATTATATGAAAATTACCACAAGCTGAAATTACTCTTTTATTTTTTAATTGCTTTTATATAGCATTAAGCCTCAAATGTGAACTTTAGTATAGAAACCAATTCTCACTATTAAGTAGTTGATTATTAGGATGCATATTGGCATATAACATATTGGCTGTTTATTAGCACTTATGAAACACATATTGTGCATGAACATATTTTGCATCCCTTATCCTACCCAGTAACTAAAATAAATTGAGACCATTTCTTCAAAACAAAAAAGTATTATAATGTTCTGCTAAAAACTAAAATTGAAACGATGGAAAAAAACCTTAAAGGGGTCATGAACTGATATGATCTTTCATATCCTTGATCTTTTGGCAAATAAAAGGTCATCAGTAATTTTCAAACTCAGAACATTGTCATTAGTCTAAAAACAGTCTGCCAAAACGACAGCTATTGAAATGTTATACTCTATGATGTAATAGTGTGGATAAGCACCACCTCCACAGAAGATGATCAACGCCTGCTTCTACATCACTGCCTGTTTAGCCCCACCCTCAGTAAGTACACACAAGTGTAACTGTTTTATTACATGATCACTATTGCTGTGTCTCTTTTTACAGAATGTTTAATATGTGTTTTCATGCGTTTTTGGCCTAACCCACCGCAGCATCCATCTATGAGGAATGTACACTGGCAAACATACACAAAGTTAGCCGATCACAGCAGTGGGTGATTACTTTCGAGTCTAAAATTTGCCACGCCTATTCAATCAGAGCATTCATATTGAGGGGGGTTAAACAGGACAGAAAATAGCCTATTACTTGTACAAATAAAAAACAAAAAACAAAGGCAGTTCATGAGACCTTTAAGATAACCTGTAAAAAACACACATGCACACATATCTGAAGCATGCAGGATAATGAAAGTGGAGTTTTATTCATTTATTTATCTTTGAAATTGCTCATTTGGACAATTACTGTACGTGATTAGGAATTGATTTAATTGTGCAGCCCTATTGTATGTTTTCAGAATACAATTTCATTAAAGTCCCTGTTAGTGTAATGGTCTGGTGTCCTAATAGGTTTGTTTCCATATGGTGTGAGAATAGGTCTCTTGAAGCATTGGAGACATGTTCTTCTGGATTTAGTCTGTCTCAGTTTCTCACAGACTGGATCATGATCAGATCAGATCTCTGTGTAGATCACTGGCTGTTGTCAGACTTCTTGTGAAGACAATAATCTCACTGGATTATTACAATTAATGGCAAAATGTTTGGAAATATAAACTGATATTTTCTACTAACACACTACAGCAAAAGATATAAATAGCTGACCTCAAACCATTTTTAGCTGGTGAAAATACCAGTGTTGGAATTATTTTGGCCACAGCTGGATATGCTTCTGTTCTATACCAATGCTGGTTTAACCCTTTCAGAGAATGGATGGCAAAATGCAGAGGTTTATCAGGGAGGTGAACACCACCAGCAGATCCTGTGTGCTGTGGGACCTGGAGGAGGAGACGGATTACTTTATCCAAGTGCAGTCCATCGGCCTGTACGGAGAGAGCCAGCCCTGTAAACGTGTCCGCTTCAAAACCCTGAAGAAAACCGATCGCTTCCCCTCAAACAGTTCAAACCAAGGTAACAGCCCACTCCTGCTCTTACACAAGCAGTGCTATATCATTCTTCCTCAGTTTTTGATGCAGGCCTTCACAGCTTGACAACGTGTTAAAAATCTGAGACGTCAAACAGCGTACTGACAGTTCACATTCTCGGAGGACTCCGCCATTGTGTTCAACAGTTCCCTTTCCTACAACCCAATTAATTATTGATGAACGCTTCATGCATGGATGCAGGTAGACCTTGTTACGGCCTCTCATTTTCAGCTCCAGTTTCTAATCAGCTCGCTGCCTTTCAGGGGGGGTATGCTGTATATTGGCGCTGTGCGGCACAAGCGGGTGGTCCCTAATAGCAGGCCAATTGAGTGCATGGATTATTAACAGCCATTTCAATGTGTTGATACGAGATGTTTTTGAGAGATTTTCTCTTCTGCACGAAATCTAGCACAGCACTGAAAACCAGATAAATCAAGTCGCTTTTAACATGAGAGTAGCTATTTTTGCCAGCCATGTTGAGAAGAACAAAACATCCAGTTTTATGCACACCGACGCGGATAGTGCGCTTGAAATTAATCATCGGAGCATTCAAGGATGCACGCTATTCAGAAACACACTCGAAATGTCATTAATGCTCTCCTGCCTTGAACTGAAATAGCATATTCAACACATTAAGAATGGATCATCAAATTTGTTTTGAAGACATCACGTTTGATTCAGGAAGTGTAATTCAGGTTCCCTGAAATGAATTATTCTGTAGAGCTTCAGTTTAAATAGACTACATTTCTAAAGCTCCTTTATGATTGAATAGGTGAACAAATTCTTCCGTATAGCTGCTGTTATAGAATTTAGCTTCAGTTAGTCTTTCAGGGGGCACCCTAGCCCCAAAAGCAGGGTGCCTGTTGCGTAAAAGCGATTTGCTCAGGAGAGACGCAAAGGTTGCTCCAACGTTGCGGAAAGGTTTTGCTCAGGAGGCAGTGCAAGCGTGTCAAACGTTGTGTGCAGAGGCCAAAGGAAATATTTCGTGCACACCATAATCCGTCCCTGGTAAGGCCACAGTCTAAACTCATCCAAGTGAAGAGAAAAAGCCTATCATTAGGATAGAAGAGGCCTGAGCAACTCTCCAATGCTAACAGATCTTTTTTGTTTTATTTTATAATGGCTAAAATGTAAAACATCTCTCATTGTCCCTGTACTCTTCAACAAGTTTGATCTTTCTCATTTTATGAAGTTGTTCAGTTTACAGTATTCAGAAATAAGGGTCATAGTTAGAAATTGGTCTTAGAAAAAAACATACTTACCTATAATAGGGTTGGCACAAGAGAGAGACTTTCTGTATCACAGGCTATCACAGAAAGACAGAGAAAGCGCGTGTGCGCCTGGAAGAACCAATAAATGAAATACTATACTTTCAAACTAAATGAAAAACAAGCTACAATGTCTTTTTAGTTAATGTGCTGTGAAAGAAAACAAAATGCTGGGGACGATGCTGTTTCGTCATGTTCATTCATAGCTGTTAAAGATGTCTAAAAGATGTCTCTTTTAGCAATAATAATTAGCAAATAAAGGTTTACCGTCCTGCAGTTAAATTTTGTTGTGGGTTTAATTTTAGAATCTGTTTTTAAAACATTTCCAATGAGGAGGAGGAGCCTTGTGTATGTGCGGTTCAATAATGGTAGCCCAATAATAATAGGCCGCCTAATAGTAATAATAGTTTTATACATTAATAGGAGAATGAGCCCAATATGGACAAAAAAACACGGTACTACAGTATCGTCTATCGACACAACCCCAACCACTAATCTGAATATCAACTCTTAAAAGTTCAACATCTTCAACATAAAGAAATACATTCATTTTCTCAACGTACAAGTTAAAGTTTCTGCCAGAGAAAGAATTTAACAATGCATCATTCAATTCTAGACATTTGCATGATCGTGCCCAGTGATTTACTGCATGTCCCAATTAGTGTAGTCTCTCTCAATGCATCAGTGCATCTTTCTCTGTTCCTACAATAATGAGTCTTATCATGATGCAAAAACAGATCAATTCCAATTCTCCCTCTTCTATCCTGTGGTGCATAGATTTGAAATTAGAAGCAATAGACTTAGCAGGGATTTTTTGCCATCTGCTTAAAAACAGGAAACACAATCCAATGCAGAGTTCTGGTTTTCAACTCTCAAAGTCAGCTTGTCATAATCGCCCGAGGAATCTGACCAATATCCAAACAAATCTAAAAAGGAATATCGTCATCTTCATAAAGATAAAATGGAGAGATAGGAAAAGTGTGCCACGTCATTGAGTAATGTGTCTTGGTTTGGGACTCTAGACAGTTTCACTTGCATCTCAGAGGTATTTTTGGCTAATGCTTCTCATGTGCTGTCAGACTGCGCTGAAGATGATTCCCATTGGACTCAATTACTGTGATACTTCAAAGAACTGCGTCTGTAAAAGCTGAGTCAATATCAAAGACCAGGCCCTGCAGGTCTAACAAACAAACCTGTGCATCCTGATGAGGAAAGACCTATCACATTTATGACTAGAAAGACAATAAACAACTTGCAGCAAGCACAATGCTGTCTTTGTGACGATCCATACAGATCCGCTTCGCCTGCACTTAAAGGGATAGTTCACCAAAAATTACAATTCTGTCTATACATCTATGCAAAAGAAGATGCTTTGAAAATGTCTCTGTACATTTTGTTCATGCAGTGGAAGTCAGTGGAGTCTGAAACATTGTCTTTCACTGTATGGGAAAAATGAAAAAGAAATAAAGTGGGGGAAAAAAAGGGATAGTTTGCCAAAAAATGCAAATTTTGTCATCAATTACTCACCCTCTTGTTGTTTCAAACCTGTGACACCTTCACTCATTTTCGGAACACAAATTAAGATATTGTTGATAAAATAAAAGAGTAAGGACTTTGTTAAAATTCATGTGACCTCACTGGTTCAACCTTAATTTTATGACGCCATGAGAATACATATTGTGTGCAAATAAAGCAAAAATAATGACTATATAACTATTTCTTCTCCTACATGTCTCTGCCGCATATATTCACAAGAGTACCACACAGGTCGAAAACTGACATGGTAAAGAAAGTATTTTTTTAATAAAGTTGTTTTTTTTTCTTTGCACACAATAAGTATTGTGTTGCTGTCTGTGCATGGTCAGAAAGCTCTTGGATTTCTTTAGAAATATCTGAATTTGTATTCTGAAGATAAACTACTGTAAGTTTGGAAAGACACAAGTGTACTTAATGACAGAATTTCATTTTTTTTTTGTGAGTTATCCCTTTAAATTGTTCCGAATCCCTGTTTCTTTCTTCTATTGAGCACAAAAGGAGATATTTTGAAGGTTGTTGGCAATAAACAGTAGACGGGCAACTGTCAGCGTCCATATTTTGGAGAAGATCAATGCTGTGAAAGTTTGTGGCCACCAAAATGTTTCAAAATATCTTCTTAAAACACATAATATATAATGTTCAACAGAAGGATGTATCTCATTCAAGTTGGTGATAGAATATGATAGAGCTTTCAATTTTGGTGAACAATCCTGAGACCTAAAAAAAAAACCTTTGTAAATTAAGTATTTTTTCATGTCTTTACATTGTTTAGAGCCTTAGAAAAAAAATGGAAAACTAATTTTTTTTTTTAAATGATAATTTATTCATATTCTATTATATGTCCTCTGTAGAGAACACTAGGACTCAATAAAAACAAAATGGCATGAATGAACATAAAATAATGGCATAAATAAACCTCAAAAAACATCATATCAATTTTTAGATTTCAGGATTTTTTTATGCCAAACTGTTGTTCAAGGCAGTTTTTTAAATATGTTACAACAGTATTTCATATGCAGTTTTGTTTTATGCCATACGTGTTTAAAAATGTCCTTAAACTGGTTTTCCCAGTATGTAACCAATTTACATATTAATGTGTTGCTGTGGACAGCATGTTGGAAAAAAGATTTGCCATAACGGGAGTAACAATTGAACTGATTTTCATGATAATATCTAATATTTCCATAAAAATATGAATATAATTTGTTTTCCTATTCATTTGTTACTGTATGTCCCCTAAAATGTACAATAAACATCCTTTTAGTCATGTTGTCCTCTATACTGTGGACATGCATGAAATTATGTCCTGTTTCATAAGAGGAAGTCATATTTTGATTAAAATCCCTTTAAGGTTTTCTTGAGATGTTGCTTTATGACAAACAATTTGACAATTATTTAGATTTAAAAGACAATTGCAAAATATAATCACATTTCCATGAAAAAAATTTCACTAAATTATTTCTAGCCATATTTAGAGACCTAGGAGAAGGTGTGGTCGTGGTGAAACTTTCAAACATTCGTTATCTCTGAAAAGCCCTGAATGTGGTCTCTACAGGACACCAGGGCTCAAAACTGTGACGTGAGACATCCACAAAAAAATAATGTCCACTACAGAGGACAAAACTCCATAGCTGAGTCTCAGGAGGTTAAACGTAAGGTTCCAAAAGGAATAGCAGAAGGGTCCCCCAACCATTTTTATATCTTAGCACAGAACAATTTGAAGACTCCTTTTCCACTATAAAAGTACATTTTGTGCTAAGGAAAAGTACCATGGATGTTAAAGGTTTGGAACATCATGAGTCAGTAAATGATGGCAAAATTTGTGCATCTGCAGTGATTCTCTTCATGCTCTTCATGAGAATGTCACAGTACATGTGCAACAGTGTCTTTGAACTGATTCAGGCTTGTAGAACTAATGAGCAGATGTCTTGCTTTGGATCCTTTGGACACCAAAGAAGACGCGAGAAAGCATTATGTTGTCTGGCATAAAGCAGCTCTTTTTTAAGGGCTCTAAAGAGCTTCCCTGTTGAGCATTTGGAACCTAACCAGTTAAATAAACAGCACTGTGTCCCACATGAGGCTCTTATCTCTGTTGAGAGATGTGGCAAGGGTATGTTGAACCTACTCTTGGAGGACAGGCAGCATTTATTTTTCACACATGAGCGAAAAACCTCCACACTTGTCGTTATAAATATTCATGGGGCTGATGAGAGGAATGTTTGCCTGTCTTCTATCCTGAGTGTTCGGCGGAGAATGTGAACGAGAGCGAGGATTTATCTCAATACTGTAAGACCGATAGTGGAAATCACGACAATGCATGTGATATCCAGTAATTGGCTGAGTGTAATATCGACCCCAACATTTCTTTTTCAATTTATGACAGCAGGTGTGTCAGTGGCATTTCTGCTTTAATCCAGAAAGGAACAGCAATTGGGAAGAGTGGTGCTCTGGACCAACTCCACACAGGTTAAAAGATATTTGGAGGAGGAATTGGGCCTGAATTCAAACCCTTTAACACTGGATTTATAATGAAGACAGATGGCTGGGTGGATCAGGCAGTGGTGGGGTGGTGGTGGTGATTGGGATGCTTGGAATTCCTCCTTAGGGCTTAACAAAAGTTAAATTAATCACATAAGTGGCTGGCAGACTTTTTGCATAATTTTTTCCCTCTTCAATTTTATGCTATGTTACTTTTATCCCTCTAGTTGAAGCGTAAAAATCCTAGAGGAACATTGCAACGTAGCGACGTAAACATGCACAGACAACCGACAGGAGTGTAAAGTTTCCAATGAAATTCATCCCGAGGTATACATATTTATAGTAATTGAAGATAAAACAATAACGCAGTTGAAAAAAGGTCATACTTACTTTAAAATATGTCATTTTTAAAGATATATATACTGAAATGTATTTGAATTTCATGCTTAGTATACTACAAATACAGTTTATTTTCATATTTACAATTTCCATGCATTTGTACTTTTGGTATACTAAACTGGTGTACTTAAAGTCTGCTAAATTTGAACAACTAATCTTATACTTAATGCTCTTTAATTGTGCAGAAGTACAGCTGAAGTCTAGTTAAACACATACTTAGTATATTTGATTGTGCTAAAGTGGAACTATTGCAAAGTATACTTTATAAAGTACCTATAGGTACACTTTGAATATTTTGCAGTTTTAAGGCCAAAATTACACAATCCTCTTTAAAAGTGACATAAACACGCATTTTAGGCTTATTAATAAGAAATATGGATTATGCACAAATAATACTCGAAATAAAGTTTAATAAAAAAATGTATATCAGTAGGTCTCGAGTTATCTCTCAGTAAATATGTTAATAGATTTGAACTCTACTTAGTATGAAATAAATATATTTTGAATATATTACTTTTTTAGTAATTTAAGTGTAATATTTTAATGTTTAGAAACTTCTGCTATCCTGGTCTACAATTAATGTTCCTTAAAAATTGTGTTTATAAACATTAAGTTGTTATTTTCTCTGAACGATTAATGTTAATGGGTTTAAATTATGACAAACACACACACACACACACACACACACACACACAGGGAGTATGTTGTTATTATTCATATTGTTTCATTTTACACTTATTTATGAATATTTATTTATTTAAATATCCATAAAAAATTGGGGGTCATTAAGACTTCTTTTCTTGTTTTTTTTTTTGTTGTGTTTAGTACCTTTATTCAGCAAGGATGCATTAAATTAATCAAAACTAACAGTAAAGACATTTATTACGTTATGAAAAATTTCAATAGTAGCGCATGGAAAATTTATCATCACAATGTCTGACCCATGAACCCAAGAATGAAAATTGTTCACTTTTAATTCCAGTGTTGGCTCAGTGATGACTGTATCAGCTACAAATGACCGTTCAGTTCTAAGTGCAATCAATCATAGATGACCCTCTGTCTCCTCTAACAGATGACCCGACTGTCCAAGGCCTGGATAAATCTCGACACCTGCAGACAGGAGAGATGATCATCATTGTGGTGGTGCTTCTGATGTGGGCAGGTGAGACCGCTCAAAGTAAAATGTGTCGACTATTAATAACGTCCAAGTCCTGGAATTCTGTTCTGACTGTTTCTGCCTACCGAGAAAAACCATGCTTGCAAACATTACCTTACGAATTATTAACCTACGAGAGAGATGAAATGCAAATGAGTTTGAGAAAGAGAGAGCGGATCATAATTTGTCTTGGATCTTCTAATGGTTATAAATTTTTCACCTGAATAATTTCAGTATCGCTTGAAATAAGTGGTGCTTAAAATTCCACTATACATGGCAGCGCTAAAAGCCTTGAAAAACCATGACATGCATTAAACTGATAAAATATGAAATGCACTAGCTGAATATTGAGAAGGGCATGGGAAAGAGGAGCACTTCTCTGCTTACGTAAGGCACTGAGCCAGTACTGCCTTACTGTCACAAAATAATTCATGCGCTCAATTGCAACTGCCACTCCAGCAAACAAGGAATGTCTTTGCATCGCTGGGCTTTGACTACTGAAAGGAATTCTGTCTGCCCCTCTCAATCCAGAGGATGCTGAACGTGTCCAACATAAAGAGCAGGGGTAGCCCCACTCCCTGATTTAAAAGTGATGCCATCACCATGCATTTACACACAGAAACGATAAGATTTATATATTTCATCAAGTTGAAAATGATTCATTGATAGCTTTAAGAAAATGGACTGATATACAGTAAGAGGCCGAGGTGAAATGGAGGTAAAGCTGGCACAGTTGTGTCTATTCAGTAGTTATCATAAGGTTGGACGCTTCAGCGACTCTGCCTAATCAGTCTGTCTCTCCAGAGCTTTGTAGAGTTACAGCAACTCCATGTCACCATGTCTTTTCTGTTTCTGCAGCCGTAATTGCCTTGTTTTGCCGGCAGTATGACATAATAAAGGACAACGATTCCAGCAACAGCAAAGAGAAGGTAAAACCATCGTCAGAGAGAAGCACACCTGAGCATCACAGCGGAGGACTGCTGCGGAGCAAGGTGGGACATCGCTGAACCATTTTCTCAACATCAAACCACCTTTTCTAATATTCACGCTAAACCTGCTAAAACTTTCTTCAGTGGAGCACAAAAGAAAAAGCTTCAAAGCATCTTTTTTCTGCACAATGAAACTGAAAGGAGACCAAAGGCTGTCAAGCTCCAAAAAGGCTAAAACGCATAATGAAAGTAGTTCTTCTGACTATAAAGTCTTTTGAAGTTATGTGATATTTTTGTGAGTCTTGTTTATTCAATAGAAATCTTGCCTCGCAAGTACCTTGGTCACCATTCACTTGCATTGTGTAGAAAAGGGGAGCTTTAGTACACTGTAAAAAAAAAAATTCTTTTTACGGTAATATACCGGTATCTGGGGTTGCCGAAATTCTAACGTTAAATGATGGTAAAACCGTTATTTCTTTTACAGCAAAAAACAGAAAAATATAATATTATTAATTTTTGTTTTGTCAATAGTTTTACGTAACCGTAATATTTTATATAATGTTAATATACCAAACTGTTAAAACAAATTAAATCTATGTTGTTCCTTTGAAATACAATGATTATTACCAAATGCAGGTGGCTATGAGAAAGTGACATGATGAACCAAAGTTCATCACAAGAAGCTTTTAAATAGTAAAACATAAAGAAGGTGCTGAGTGTCATTCACACAAGCACTAAACGCCATCATGGTAAGAATTATT
>JAUCMU010000043.1:7490723-7502788 GCA_032275025.1 Enteromius treurensis
CCCCACAATTCCCCCTAAACCTCAGATTGAGTTGAAATTGAGAAATCTATTTCCCTGTAAAATTCAGACACCAAACTTTCCATTAGCTCTTAATGAAAAGCGTAGCATAAGCGTTTAGAGCTAAGAGGACAGGGAAAAACAACCCAATCACTTTTAACACCTGCAGAAAGACTAAGACGGAAAGGAGAAAAGTATTACGATTGCTATCCATCTCACTTTTCACAAAGACTCTCTGCCCAGGAACTGCCGATTGACGAAACCTCTGATTGATAAAACCTTTTTGTTATTTGTCGGATGAAACCTGCCAGCGGTGAAGGATGAGACCAAACACTATAATGTCCAGAGCATCAGTCTGTCAGCACTAGGACGGTCCTGCATTCCCTGACTCGTGTGAAAGGCTTCAGGGTCTCTCTCTGTTGTATCTGTTTTGCGAGATCATAAACTAAGCCTATGGAGCTTTATTTTTGCGCAGACATGCTACAATTCACTGTTTGGCATGTTTTTGGCTCTGATCAGTAATGCTGAACAGTTTGCAAGAGAAAGTGTGTCAGTGTCCCAGAATCATTATTTTTGTTTATAAATAGTCCGATTGGGCTTTGATACAGATTTTGCCATTCACAAGCACCGTGAATGATTTGTTTCTGGTTCATTTAGGTGTGCTTCATGAAAAATTAGTGCAGAGAGGTTTAACCGTACACTGGGACTCATCAGCTGAAGTTAAGATTATAATAAATTATTGAATTATAAGCACAAAATAATTCTTACTTTAACACCTTTTTACTTTTTTACTACTGTAGATCCACTCTGGGGTTAAATACAGATTTAACTCATGATAATCTTGCTTTGGGAAAAAACTGTTAAATATATATACTGTATACATAACCTCAAAAGGAAAATAAAACAATTATTGAATAAGCATGTAATCTATTCTGTGTCTGAAACATTTGTGTAATATATTTTAAAGCAGTCAGTGCAATTAAATACGTATGTGTGAATATATTTGAATGCTGTCAAATTATTCATTGCGATTAATCGCATCCAAAATAAACATTTTTGTTTACATAAAATATGTATATATAATTATACACACATGCATGTATATATTTAAGAAAGTGTGTTATATTTGTATATTATATGTATTTATAAAAATGTAAATACATGCACAGCACGTTTAAATATATGTATATATTTTCATGTGTATGTGTTTATCACGCATATTATGTAAACAAAAACATTTATTTTGGATGCAATTAATCACAATTAATTATGGGACAGCACTAAAATAAAGTTATTATTTTGCCTTGTGGATCATATGTAAACATTTATGTGAATGCTTATTCCGGGCAGTGCTAAATAAAACATAACATGCAATTTTAATGATGCTCTTGATTAAAAAAAAATAAAATAAAAAAAATACTAACATCCCCCATATTTTGCTAGGGGTATGTAAATTTATGAACAACTGTAAATCATTAAAACAATCATTTTAAAGGGCCAAGATTGTTAAGCACTGTACAAATACATTTATATGTAGAAAGACCAATTCTGGGAATTTAAGAATCAATATAAAAAGTATTCGCAATTAATCTGAAAAACAATTATTTTTACCTTATAATTAAAAGAATAAAGGTCATCATAGTATTTACTACTTTCTGTAGCATCCCTGAAGATGAAAATATCATGCATGACTCTTCATTTTAGAATCAGATACTTTTTAGCATAATCAATTCTGTGGATTATACGCCAGAGCTACTGACCTACTTCTAATAGAAACCATCTCAGGAAAACCACTGTGTGCCTTTGATCCTTCCCATATTCCTGTAGCTCTTCACTTGGCACTTTCTCAGAGCGATAAAACAAGGACAGATGCTTCCCATTTTGCTGGTTCCCCTATGTGCCACCAGTAGTCCTTATAACGCATCAAAACCCAAGCCTTTCACATGCATCAGACCCTTTGATGATGTCATCTCTTGTACCAAAACCCTAGTGGCCTCAATTTCGACACACTGCACTGCTACAGAGCAAAAAATGTTGTGCATTTGTCTCCGTGCACATTACATCTTAGTGCTCACAGCCATATATATACAATAATCTCAAGCTGCAAATGCATCCAGCGGCGTTCTATCCATCCATGTCCCAGACTGCCACACAAACCATCCCAGGCCCCTCAGAGGAGAATCTCTTTTCTGTTACTCTCTCTCTCTTTTTTTTTCTTTTCAGTTCCACCAGTCTGTGCCATCGATCAACATCATCGAGGTGTGATGGGAGTATCGTAGACGTCAAGTCATGCCCTCCGCCGCAGTATCAGGATGACAGTATGTCGACCCTTTCATCACCACACGGTCAAAAACCCATCAGCTACACCACTGTATTGGCCCACACATATACACATATTAAAGCAATCTACTGGGACTGTAAATAACGGCTGTTGCGTATATGACTGGAAGTCTGTATTTTATGATGGATGGAGAATTCCCAATACTCTAACTGCAATATATCAGACTCAATCAGGGATTTTTTTCTCTTGTATAGAAAAGGAAGGAAAGTGTATTTTTGTAATGGTACTAAAGTATGACAGGGTTTCTATTCTTTATTAGCTTGTGTTTTGTTTGTACATGCAGCTCTCGTGGTCTGATAGGATGTGTTCAGAAGCAGGTCTAAAGGCCTTTTAAAAATGTAGATAAGTTTGTTTCTCCAGATTTGGAGAAATTTAGCTTTGCATCACTTGCTCACCAGTGGGTCCTCTGCAGTGAATGGGTTGCCGCTGATAAAACATTACAATAATCCACAAGTTATACACATCTTGTAAAGTGAAAAACATTCCAAAAATGCAAGGGATAGTTAAAACTTTCTCTTTACAAGACACTGATGGACAGGAGTTGGTGTGGGTTACCTGTGGATTATTGTGATGTTTCTATCTGCCCTTTCACTGCAGAGCAAGTAATGGTAATGCTCAGTTTCTCTGCATCTGTTCTTGATGAAGCAACAAACTCATCTTTATCTTCAATGGCCGGAGTTTGCGTTTACTTGCAAATTGTCAATTTTTTGGGTTAACTGTTTCTTTAAGTTTGTGCTACTATTTTGATTAGTCTGTAAATGTTTTGGAATTGCATCTGTTCTGCTTATTAGTGAGAACAGACTTTTACCAACTCTCTCTGCTTGCAAGTAGTTTCATCTCTTTACCTTGTTTAATAGTTTTTATGTATCTTAAATGTGACTAGTGATATTTATTTGCCCAGTTTTGATTCACTGTTATAATCATAAAACCTTAAACATGTACCTACTGCAAATACTAATATCACTGTGTGTATAAAAGAATATCCTGATTGAATCTGAATTATTGTTGTTTTAAAAATATAAAGGCGACAGCACCTAATAAAAAGTGCATGCATAGTTTTAAATTTATGCTCTCAGTTCATGACTAATTTGAAATTAATTGATTCAATCTATTTCTCTTTATCTGTTTTAATAAATAAAAGATAATGAATGACTTGATGTAGGGTTTTTTTTTTCTTCTTCTTCTTGCTTTCTTATTGCCATTATAGCATATTTGGTGTATGAGAGAAGTACAGAAACCCAAACCTAATGTTTGTTTCAACACAGACATGCTAATGAAGTGGGAAGTCATTTATTAGTGCTTTCAACCACCAAAGAAAGTACATTAAGAGTCATTAAAATTGTCAAGACATTAATTAAAAAATACTTTATCCAAAACAGAGACTCAAATGTACACCATCTCTATATAAAAATATCCTTATGGCACAACGGCTAAAATCACAAGATATGAGACTATTGTGTATTTGAACAAATATTTTATTATACATTATTAAATAATTTATGCAAATGACCTCTGCAGCTCGATTATGGTTTCATGATGGTTTAAATAATAAAGATTAGTATGTGTACAAAGCCAAACATAGATTGCATAGATTTTTAAAAAGCACCAAATTTTACTTTAGAAAAAAATAATAATAATAAAAATAAAACGCATCTTAAAATCACACACAATATTATAAACTGATGACATAATATAAAAGATTACATAAAATGTTTTTACTGTTAAAAATGTTTAAAAATATCCTTCCACAGAAGTGATTTTTTTAATGAAATGCATAAGCGGTCAAATCAGGACAAACATTAATAATTTACCCACTGACAGATTTATTAAAATAACCAAAACACCACTGAACTGAAACCTTTAGCTACAGCAGACACTGCTATTACACTATATATTATATCAAATTAAAACTTATTCCACTTCCAGCAGGAAAGGAAATAATTTTAAAAATGTTGATCTGTAATGTTGAGGGGAAATACTGCATATTCAAAAATGCAAAAAGCTGACAGAGCCACTGAGGCTCAAAGACTGAGCGTTTAATGATTTGAGAGAACGATGAAGAGATTTCTGAGTGTGCACTTTATTATAACGTAAAAAGGGCAGAATAACAGTAACGCTAGCTGCTAGACACTGATTGGGACTCACGGGAAAAAGATTATTTCTGAGAGGCAAAGTGTAATGTTCTTACAAAAGCCAAGAAATGACTGAACCTATGGAAAAAAGTAAGATGCAAACTGTTGTGCCTTTTCTACTCAATATTTATTTGACAGAATGATGTTTATTTTACCCAATTTATTAGTGATTTTGAAATCAATAAAAAAAGAAAAGGGAAAAATAAGGTTGCATATATTTAAAAATAATTCACTGACAACATTAATAATAATAAATCAAACACTTGTGGCTGGAAGCCAGCGTGAAAGAAAATTACACAGGAAAATTTTAGATCCGTAAGAAAGAAATTCAGAAGTGTTTGATGCCTTTGTAAAGTATTTCAAAATACCACGATCACAGAAACAAATTCTGTAATGATAATGATTGAATTACAGTGCTTCAGAATGTCATTATATTTTGTAATTGTTCACTATAGCTCCCTAACACTCAAGTACTGTACATCCTCTGATCCTCCCCCAGTCTTGAAGAACGCAGGGCTGAAGGACAGACATCTGTTATTTGTGGAATGTACTGTACATTTGGTCTCCCTTTCAAGTACATGTTTTCAGTTTAATTAAATAATATTAACCCAAGTATCTACAATATAGCACCAATGTGTTGAAAAGATTTACACTTTTTACATGATATATGTAACAAACGCTTGAATACATTATAACAATATGCAGGTTCACACATGTTGTATTGTCAAGTACTTACTGTACCCTCAACTTACAGTATTATAATGTAAGTACATTGGCATTCAAGAGTTGAATCATGCACGACTATGCTGCCGTTTTGTGGTATTGTTGCTGTTTTCAGTGACAGTTGTATGAATGAGTCCATCGCTGAGGCATACGTTGCACGTTGTGTGCGGTGCTGGGGTGTGCTGTGTGTTCAGGACACTTTCTAATAGGCTGGTGAGAGTGAGGTGTGTGTGTGTTCAGTCTGAGTCTTCACTGCTGAAGGACAGGAGATCTTCTTCCGCTGGACTCACAGCTGCATCCTCAGACACGGTTCTGCTGCGGGATGTTGCCAGTCTGACGGAGAGAGGACGAGTAACAGTTACTATTTCTCATTTTGTGTTACAATGTGTCCTTGTTTTTATTTTTATTTTTTAAATGTATGCAAAAAAAAAAACGTTTTATTTTGTGGATTCAGTCGGTTTTCTAAATATATTTAAATTGAAAGATGTAAATGTTGCACATGCAAAAAAAAAATAATAATAATAAAATAAAAAACCTTTAGGGAAGACAAGCAGGGTCCCCCAGTCTAAAAACCTGGAAATTGTAAGGAATTTCAAATTTGGAAAAATTGTTTTATTATAATGTATTTCTATGCATTTATTTTTATTTGTTTTAGAATTTAAATGTACACTTTTGCATGCACAGTCCTAAATAATGTATAAACTACAGTACTGTTCAAGAGTTTGGGGTCAGTTTGTCTTTGAAAGAAGTGTCTTACAGTATAAAGGCTGCAGTCATTAAACGAAAAATACAGTAAAAACAGTAATATTGTAAAGAAATATATCATCTAATAATTGTAATACTTCAATGCTTTAATTAGTGTTGTGCAATGATTAATTTCATCTGAAATCAAATATTTTGTGTACAAAATATATGTGTGTACTGTGTATGTTTATTATGTATCTGTATATACACACATTAATGTATATAAATGTATGTATATTATTGTTTTTAATATGTTTGTATATTAAATGTATTTATATGTAAATCATTTAAATATAATTCATGTTAATATTTTCTAAATAGATACTGTATGTGTCTGTCTGTCTATATATATATATATATATATATATATATGTATACACACACACACACATAGTGAATTTTCAATGTTTCAAGAAACATTATTATTAACCCAATTATTATCAGTTGTGTAATTTTTTGGTGATACATTTTCTGAATAATTCAGTGAATAAAACATTTAAATCAATAGCTTTTATTTAAAATAGAAATCTTTTTGTGACATTATAAATACCTTTACTAATACTTCTGATAAATTTAATTCATCTTTGCTGAAAAAAAAAAAACCTACTGACCCCAAACTTTTAAACAGTACTGCAGATATAATGGACAAGCAATAATATGAGAGCAAATCATGTTTTTGATTCTTTTCAGTGAATCGTTCCGACTGATGCAGAAAGTGAACAGAATCATTTATCAGCAAATCAGTCTGAATCAAAACAATTTTACTCATTTCTATCCAGTAATCACGGTGATAGTTGACTGGGAACCCTGTTGTATGTTTCTGTGTTGAAGTGAAGGACACTACTGTAAGTGTGAAGCTAGTCTGAAGTGTAATGATATTAGTTTCTGGCTGAGGCTTGATGATAACTGAGGCTCATCATTAAGCGGTACGGGTTCTCTCACCTCACTTACCTGCGTCCATCTCCTCCACCTCCATATTGCTGCATGGCAGGTGAGAGAGAGCATCACACATGCTGACAGTAGACTACAGTTAAAGCATCACATGCTTCCCAGCATTCCACTGTACAACCTACAGCAGTATTTGTCAGCAAATGAAGATCTAGATCTATTATTATGTTTTTTATTGTGTTTTTTCTTCATGCTCAGTGAAAGGAAAGAGCTGACTATTAGGATTCGCCTCATCTGATTCACTTAGAGAATCATGGTCCTTGGGCCCATTACATTACTTATAATAATGGATTCCATTGGCGGGATGACAGTGTTGTTTCTGACCTGCTGTATGAAAGTAATGAAGTCACAGTAATGCATTGGCATCACAACCCGTTACAACTTTATGGCAGTAGAGAATGTGAACGACTTGTTTCAGGTTAAAGAAACACTGAATAGAAAGCAAATCCCTGCGCATATGTACATAAGAATGCATGTAACTTAGTAAGCAATCAGTTCCTAAACATTAAACAATGAAAGCACTGATGTTTTTGATTTAATTGCTTTGTAAAGATGTCCATACAAACAAACAGTGAGATAAATTCAAAAATATACCAAAAAACCTACAAATTCAATTCAATTAAAACAAATAATAATTGTATTTATTGAATTAATTAATTAATTTAATATGATTAATAATTGTATCTGAATAATTATAATGAATTAAATGTTTATTTATTATAATTTATTCTAAAAATATGCATTATTAATAACATATCAATTTATTTTATTTTAGTTATAAAATTCATCCAATGACAGAAAAGATTATACTTGCATAATTATAAAAATATGTATTATTAAAATCATATATATTTATTATTGTATTCTAAATATTAAATTAATACAATGACAAAACGGGTAATAAAATTATATTATAATTCCTCTTTATATTATATTTTCACAATTAATAAATAAATTAATGTTTTTATTATTTATTATAAAATTAATATTTGAAATATCAATCAACAAATGTATTTTTTTATAATACAAATTCATCAAAATCCATCAATTTTATAAAATAAAAATTTACATATATATATATATATATATATATATATATACACATTATTTGTATATTTTTTAAATAATGAATTATTTATAAAATGTTAATTAATTTATTATAAAAACAATATATATTATAAAAAAAATGTATTATTAATAAAATACAAATGAATTGATTCATTAATTATTGTAAAATATATGCAATAACAGAATAGATTCTATTTTGTTGTTGTTGTTGTCTTTTTTCCACTTTGCCAATTTCACTGTTAATCTGGGTAATAAGAACATATTTATTATTTTGGTCATTCCAAAATTGTTTATGTATCTAACAGCTTGAACTATTCACCAAAAAGCTTGAATGAAGTCATTATGCACTCTTTACAAGCCATCTGCTGCTGTCCTTGGATTCTAGCTAAACGTGAATAACTCCAACCTATCATTGCACTCATTTCCAGGGCTCTGTTTGAATTGTTATTAATAACTGTGTATGGAGAGACACTCTCCATAAAATGATTCTCCACGTCCATTAATCTGAACCAGAGCCACTGCAGTTAATGTGTTTCAGTGCTCCTACTGTGTGCTGAATCTCGCTCCATCTCCACTTTATGAGACATAATGTCACACCTGAGGGAGCACAAACACATTAGCTGATTATATGAGGCAAATATTTTACAAATCGTTCCACAACAGCATACAGATGGCCTCAAAACTAAAACAGAGACACACATGAATGATGCTAGAACAACCCACATTTTGATTTCTTGGTGTCTTTAAGAAAGCAAATCAGCCCGTTCTCTCTTGCTAATAAACAAAGAATTTTAGTGCATCTCGAGGGAAATCATCTCTTTTTAAATGCTGTTTTCAGACGTTTCCTGAGCCGCATTGCAGATAAGATGCTCTAAGATAAACGTGAATGAATACCATTAAAATGTTTGGGGTCTGTAAGATTAAAAAAATAAATAAATCTGAAAATAATTTAAATTGATAGTAAAAGACATTTAGAATGTTTAAACAACATTTATTCCAAGTAAATGCTGTTACTTTTAAATATTTCTTTGTCGTTGTTGTTAAAAGAATAAAAAAAGTGCCAGTGATAATAATTAGTGATTCTTGAGCAGAAAATCAGCACATTAGATAGATGTATTAAAACAGAAATTTCATCTTAACTTGTAATATTTCTGCATTTTTACTGTATTTCTGATCAAATAAATGCAGCTTTGCTGAGAATAAAAAAATCTTAGAGACTCCAAACTTCTGAAAGTATTTATTTTTTTCCCTCCACAGTCAGATTATATATATATATATATACACACATGTATGTGATTGTATTTTAAAGGGAAAGTAGTGATCAAAAAGCACTACTTCTCCGAAAAACACTGTCCTTAGGATCAATCTGATTTCATAGACAGGTTGACTGACCTTGAAAATGCATCATCGAGGCCATCTTCTGCATCCTGAAAACAAGACAAACACAGATCAAATCCATATCTTACACACAGATGCAGAGAGTATCTGTCAGCACCAGCATCTCCAGTATCTTCGGTGACAGTCATTATCTGAGGTTTCAGAACCTGCCTGAGCAGTGAATGGAATCCAATCACAGCTCAAAATCAATTAACAAAGACACAGTTGAGCACAGTGTGCAGAAAAAGAGCTTGACAGATCCAATTTCATAAAACAGACCCTGGCAAATGAACTGGAATGGGCGGCTCTCCACCTAGTGGTCGTGTGTTTAATCAATAATGTTGTATTAAAGCAGATAACGCCACTTAGTGGTGACTATGCGTTATATCAACAGGACAGGCTCTGCTGACTGACAATATAATGGCAATTAGCCCATGGCAATAGAGTTATTACTGTCTTGGCATGCTCTTTGGTCTCAAAACAACTGACCTTCATTTTGGAGCTGATACTGTGTCACAATAATGGCAGTCTTTCGGCAGATTAATGAGGATTCAGGTCAAACCAGTTCCACTCAGAAAGACTGCCTTGCACTTCAGCCATATTTTATCAAAGAATACAGAAATAAACTCCTGCATGGCCTTCTGAGAAGGTGTAAAAATTAAGTGTGCTCTAAATTGTATTTACATTTACACATTCAATTAAAGGGAAAGTAACGTTATAGTAGTATTTCTGAACACTAGAGTAACGGCTGCTAAAAATTCAGCTTAACCATTACAGCAAAAGCCTACATTGGATTTTACAATATCTTAAAAGAGAGAAAAAATATTTACATTGTAATAAAATTTGACGGATTTACTATTTTTCTGGTCACACATTATTTTAAGGTCCAATTTGTCTTTAACAATATAACGATGACTTTTACCCCAATAAGCTTCTAATTTGCTGCTTATTAATAGTTAGCAGGCTAGTGGTTCAGTTCAGATATTATTAGGGATGTTGAATACGAACATGCAGAATATGTGCTTTATGAGTTGAAAAATAAACAGCTAGATTGTTTATAACAGGCATGCTAAGAAGCAGTTCGTTAATAGTAAGAATTGGTCCCTATATAAATCCTTTCGTCCGCAAACTTGGTGTGTAATAATAGTACGACGGCATACCCAGGAGTCATGTTTGATTGGTCGTCTCCTAGCTTTGCTGCGTGGAGATGGTGAAAGGAAGGAAGGGAAGAAGGGCTTCCTAAGTTTGTGCTCGATCAGAGCCTGAGTCGTCTTCTCCTCTGACACAAATAAAGAACACAAATGAAGAGTTTTGCCAGGAGCTTAACCAAATGAAGACAGACACCCTCCAAACCTTGTATCCAAACTAATAAATGTACCTGAAACACTGTTTGCTTCAGATTTAGGCTGAGATTCAGGGTCTGAACAGGTGTAGCATGTGCGGGTCTTCTTACTTTTGTCTGCAAATGAAGACACAGGGATATAGGCCTGTCTTGTGTTACTGGCTATATATTCATATATATATCGACGAAGGGCAAGAACCTCACCTTCCTGTGCGACCTCCCACAGATCCAGAGCTACTTTAAACGCTTGTGCAACTGTCAGAGTCACAGCCTGAGCCTGTGGAGGACACATGATCGCACAAAAACAAAAGAGAGCTGGGTCAGGTTTGAAATATTTATGCTTTTGTCCACTAGATGGCGCTAGATACCAAATATAGATACTGATCAAGAGAAGAGACTGTGGCTTTCGCAATAACACAATCAGGTTGTCTATTATAATACAAAAAAACAGCTGCTCATTAAGTAGGCCTCAAAGAGTCCAGACATTTTTTCAAATGAGGATCTGAAGAGACTTACTATTTTCTTTTTTTGGCACAGGAAGGCATGGCACTCCAGAGTTTCGTTGAACTGGCTTTGGGAGACGTAGGCAAAGACCTTATCCTGAGTTTTGTCTGTTGTGCAGTAAGATATTCTGAAGAAAGCAAGAAATACAAGCTTTTAATCAAACAACATTTCCAGGAATACTGACCAGGGTCTTGATTATGATTAAATATTTATCTTTTAGTAATATCAAGGAAAGTGAGAATCGCCAGCCTCATGTTACAGAAAAACTGCAAACTAAACAAGCTGCCTTGAGTTCAGTGATAGGAAAAAAAACTGATCTAATATATCAAGTCATTTGTATCCTTTAAGTATGTAGGTCATACAGTGTAAGGTCTGTGGACCAGCCAAGATGATTCCTGTCAAAAACAGGGTTGTGCTATGAAAATGGGGGTGTAATCTCTCAGATGCACCAAAATGTTCTGTCATCATTGCTCCAAACCTGTATTATTTTCTGCTGTAGAGCACAAAATGACATATTCTGAAGAATATTTACACCTCTCTTTTCCATTCTGTAATAGTTTCCTCTAGCAGAGTATGGCAATACAAAGAAATACATACATTAGTATATATAATACACTCCCCTCCAAAAGTTTGGAAACACCCCTGACAAAGTGTGGTTTTGGATGATATCAGCATAAATCCTTATCATATTTTGGTACAAATACATTAAATTTGGTTGATTTTGGTAGTCTTCTAACACGCTACAATCAAACACGCTTCCTAAGATCCCAAAACGTTCGGGGTTCAGACACACTCTCTCTGTTTAAATCTAGATTAAAGACGCATCTTTTTAGCCAAGCAGTCGAATAACGCATCTCAACTTGTCCTGCCGTTATATCTGTTCAGATGT
>JAUCMU010000043.1:7522085-7538383 GCA_032275025.1 Enteromius treurensis
ATACTCCTTGTTGAGTGAGCTCTCAGTCCGATGGGGCAAGGCTCTCCCTGATATAAATAAGACAGGGAGATGGCTTCAACCACCCAGTGAGCCAACCTCTGTTTGGTGACAGCATTCCCTCTCTGCTGGCCAAGAGGGCAAGAGGTGTGGTCTCGGGGGGTTCACCCGACGCGCACTTCGCAGGAATCAAACGATGAGCTGATGCTTACCGAGGGACGCGCCCTCCACTGCATCATGATATGCGGCTATGGCAGCGACATACACTTTGAGAGTCGAAAGGGGACAGCCTGCACTCCAACTTCTCTTGCAGGAAAGTAAGCACCGCTGCAACCGTGCAGCTCTGTGGGTCCTCTCCACGGGAGGAACACCAATCGACGAACAGACTCCATTTCTGAGCGTAAGCCTGCCTCGTGATGGTATCTACTACAGCACTTGGAAGGCTGGTGAAGTCTGCCTCGGGTGCCATATGGTGCCCATCCCCTGAGAAAGAAGGTCCTTCCTCCAGAGGATTTGACAGGGAGGGGCTGCCGCGAGGAACGTGAGGTCTTGAAACCACGTCCGCGTTTGTGACGAAGCGTGCGAAGAAAATGACGCAACGCGAGAAACACTGCCATCAGCTCTAGGCAATTGATGTGCCAAAGCAGTCGGATGCCTGTCCAGGTCTGTGACCCCTGAGAGCGAGGTCGGTCGCAGCGCGGAGTTCGCGCGTCACCCCTTGGTCTGGACCGCGCTCGTGCAGCTCTTTGAGAGCCTTCGCTTGGTAGACTTGCAGTGTAGCGATAGCGTGCAAGGCGGTGGCAGCCTGTACAGCAGCACCGTAAGCCTTGCCCGCGAGAGCGGACGAGAGCTTACAGGTCCTGGACGGGGGACAAGGTTGGCCCGCCATGAAGCAGCGCTGCCCGGACACAGATGGGCCGCCACGGCGCGCGACGAGGGCCAGAGGGCTTGGGCGCAGGCGTGACGAGTAAGGGCCTCGCCACGTTCTGGTCAGCTCTCCTTGCACCTCCGGGAAGAAAGGCACTGGAGGAAAGCGCGACGGCCCTGCCGCATCTCTGACCCCCAGGAACCAATCAACCAATCATCTCAACGTGGCCAAGATCATACGCTCGCAATGAACGCATGAGCCTTCCACAAACGCTGACTGTGCATGTTCGCGGCCCAGACACGACAGGCAGCGCTTATGACCGTCCGCAGAGATGAGGAAACTTCCGCACTCAGAAACGCACGGCCAGAGTGACATCCCGCTACAGAATGGCACACCAACCGTAGGAAAAACTTGCTCTTTCTCCTGGTCGCCCAGGGAGACCCAACCCGGCAACTCCGTGCACTCAGGGGTCTTTGCTCACTGGATATAGCAATAGCTGGCACAGCCCGCCTTGAAAAAGGCGACCAGTCCGCAGGATCCACTGACAGTCGCCCAGAAACGCTGACAGACGAGAGAGCAGGATTTGAGGGAACTTCTTGAAGATTAAAATCGATCTCCACCACCAAACACTCCATCAGGATCACAGCAGGGGATAAATCGAGCTCCACAGGCAACGGCTCTGAAGCGAAAATCTGCTATATGATCTATATTACGATCTATATTATCTCTGATCCTTCCGTTTATGACCATCGTCTTTTTTTGAGCCCGGCAGACCCAGGAAGTCCCATAACTCATTCAGGACATGCGCCAGGGCTTTCCTGACACACCTAGAACAGGGATTGCCATAAAACTGGTAATTTTAGGCTTTATTCTTTTTTTAAATTAATTTTCTCATTGACTTCCATAGTATTTTTTCCATAGAGATCATCAACTGATCAACTGTTATCCACAGCAAAAGAAAGAAACTTGTGCAGGTTTGGAACAACATTAAGGTCTGTAAATGTTGAAAGGGGGTGAACTACCCCTTTAACTCCCTTAAAGTTCTAAGGGTAATCATTTTATTTTTCTTCAGACCTAAGAGTGTGTTTTCACTGAACTGAATGTCTGCCTTGAACTATGACACTAAAGTGAGACGGCCAGTCACAGATCTAGTTATATATGATATGAATACTGCATACATAACGGTCTCATTTACGCTCAAAAGTCACATGAATACTCAAGTGTGCTGAATCCCAGTAAATATAATGACTGCATTTACATGATGAAATGATTAATTAAAACATGAGCTCACACATGGACACACGGGCAGGACAGTTGCCCATAGCAACGAGTAAATCAAATGCCTAGATTCCTGGAATGATCCTGCACTAGCGTTTTTACGGATCACGTACATAATGTTGAATGTGAAATACCTCAGACTTGAATGGTTTGAGCCATCAAAGAAAAATAAACTGTTTTACTTCGTGCTGACAGCAGCTGAATAAATGGCCTCTGATCTCTGCTCTGCCATTTAGTGTCTAAATAATGAGAGTTAGGAAGAATCTAGGACATTACCTTGACAGAATATAGGACATGATACGGCGGAGAGGGAGGGAAGGGGAGTTTGGGAATAGAACTGATTTCATCAGCCCAGAAGTGGAATTCACACTAAAAATTAAAGTTGCTGCAAAAAACGTCATTATTTGCTGTATCCACTTAAGTTGAGTGATTACAGATGTTCTTAATGTTTCTTGAAGTAATTGGTGGTGTACTCAAAGGTTCCCATCTCACACCAAGCTCTAAAACATTGTTGATTCTGTTTAGGACCCTTCGGTGAAGGAGACTTTTCAATTACATGTGCATTGAAGCGGAGGAATAACAGGAAGGTGTCAATATTTAATTTTGTGTTCTGAGAGCCGGAGCTGTTTGAGCTGTGCTAAACATGTTATATTTTCATCAAATTCTTCTGATCAGGACAACCACGCTAGTGTCAGACCAAGCGCTGTTGCCTAGCAACAAAAGTCACTGGGCATAAGACAGTCCTACAAAGGGGGGGATGTTATTAAACATCAGCCAACACTAAACTCTGGGAAAGAATTATAATCATCAAATCGCATATATAACAATGTTATTGCATATTTTCTAAATGATGAGACAGCAGCTATAGACTATTAATCTAACATATTGTATTATTGTGCATTAATTATTTTATCTAGATATAATAATGCTGCAGACATGAAAACCATACAAACATGAATTAAAAAAATGGGAAAATAATACAAAACTAAATATAAAAAACGTACGCTATAGAAAATAAAATACTTGCTTTCTGTGAAGCAGATACAAATGTAAAAAAGTTTATAACTGATATAAGGTTAAAAAGTAAGATAAAATCCAGTTTTTAAGAATATAAATACAGAGCCAGAGTGACTTTCTGATGATTAAACTAAATAATTGGTAACACTTAACTATTAACATTTCCCTCAATAAATTCTTAATTTGGTGCTTATTAATAGTTAGTGAGGTAGTTGTTAAGTTTAGGTTTCGGATAGGATGAGGGATGCAGAATAAGGTCAGGTAGAATAAGGCATTAATTTGTGCTCAATTAGCAATAATAAATGGCTTAAATTCTAGTAATATGCATGCTAATAAGCAACTAATAGGTGCAACTGTAAAATAAAGTTTTAATAGAGAATTATATATAAATAACCCTCATTCATCTCTGCTCAGTTTCTTTTACTCTCAGAGGCCTGTAGTTACGAGTGTTATCACTCATATTCATGACAGCGCAAATGGAATTAATGAACAGAACGCAAGGCCTGTCTTACAGTATGACTGAAAGAAGAAAGACAGCATCTTCTGCCTCAAGGCGTCAAGGGGAATTTTATTCCAAATCTCTGCTCGACATGCCAACCAATGGGAACTAGTGTAATGCACACTGGCTGCCTTATCAACATAAAACATTTATGTACAATTATATTTTTTTAATTTTTTGTGATTTTATTGTCCTGATAAAGATAATTTCATTGCTATGTTGCACATGAAAAGTTAATACAAAATGACTGCATACGTAATATTTGAAACCTAAGTAAGAATAAGTCATTCTTCCTTCTCAAGTTTTACTGAATGTTCACAACAAAGCGTGAACATTTATCATACAAACGTTTTTAACCTCAAATCCTCATGCATAAAAATGTGGATGATTTGCTTTTTTGATCTCAAAGTAATCCAAACGCAATGCAAAATATTTCTTTCTCAAAATCACAGAAGCTTTGAGTCTTATCAGCAGCGCAACAGCGCCTCAGTCTATGTGCTCTCAGGTTGTGTTTATACTGAACAGCATGCACATTAGCATTCGGTATTAAGAAAGCATAAACACGTTTTGTATGTCACAAAAGGACTTTCTCCTCTGTTGTATCTGAAGCCAGACACACACCTTTAACTGAATACATAAAACAATGCATGAGATTTTAAGAGTTTAAATACAGGTCCAATTTCAAAGAAAATATCAAATACATTTTTTTGCATGGCTTATTCTAAACTCTATGAGTGGGTGCTTCCACTTTTTATGGTTTTTGTAAGGCCTGTAGTAACAAGTGTTATCACTCATATTCATGACAATGCAGATGGAATTAATGAACAGAACGCAAGGCCTGTCTTACAGTATGACTAAAAGAAGAAAGACAGCATAGACAAGGTGTCAAGGGGAATTTTCTTCCAAATCTGATTGATCTCATTGTCCGGTGAATATTTAGATACACCATCACCAGAGATTCCTTCCCTAAGAACCTACAGTAGTAATAGAATAAAACTGTATGGGCTTAATGCGATGATGTCTAATTATGAGAAACAGGCTGTATATCACAGAGCCTCAGCTGGTGTGTATGTTGTAAGTGGTGTCCCATGGGGGTTTGGCACTAATGCAGCTCCTCCATGTGCTGCTGATTGGTGGGTTTCGGTTGGTTCTGAGCAGCCATTCTGAACACCCTGCCTGCACTCAGTAAGCGCTGAGGTTAAAGGTCAAAGCACTGAATACACTGCCAAAGGATAGATACAGTGCAGTACAGTTTCTTGCCAGATTATTGCCACATTTGGTTTGAGTTGTGACCCTGTGACTTCTGTAATAGCAGCACAACGTGGATAAATGCAAAATTATTACTATGGTCATCTTCATGTTCATTATTTGTTTTTTTTGCTTAATGCTTAATTGTTTTATTTTATTTTAATTATTACATTGCTTTAGCCGGATTCATTGACACCAAGCATATAATATATATATACAACAATACATAACAAAAGTTTTTATTTTAGTTTTTTTGTTTTTTTTTGTTTTATAAAGTTAAAATGATATTTTAAAGTTTAATACTGCTTAATATTTTTTTTCTGAAAACATATTTTTCAGGGTTTTTCAGTGAAGGTTCAAAAACAGCATTCAATATTAATATAATTTTTAAATTTTTAGATCATAGGGGTCTCTGAAAACCCAAAGTCAAAGGAAAGAATTTACAATAAACCTCATATCTCTGAACACTCTCTTTAATTCAGTAAAAATAGTTTTGTACAGCTTTACATACAGTAGTCCAAATGTTAATAATAGGAAAGCTTTATCAGTTATTAATAGAATATGTGTATGAAACTTATAATCAAACATAAAAGTTGGTTGAAACTAGCAGGCGGCTCATCAGTCTGATCAGCTCTAGTTTCAGGTTCAGTCTGACTGAGCGAAGCCGTTTGAATCCCACTGAGCCCAACAGCACTGATAAAAGACACAGAGAGCAAGTGTAGCTGAGTGACATGCAGACGAAGAGAGACTATCAGTGACAAGGTTCACTAGGGGTAAAGGACTAAAATAGAATAAAAGAATGCTTTTTAACAAGGGAATATTTTATAGGAAACGGCAAGCACCTAAAATCAACAGCGGAAAAGAGAGCTGTCAGACGAGCAGGAAGGACAGAAAGAGAAACAGAGGCAGAGAATGAGAAACAGGAAGAGAGACAGAACGAGTGTCAAATTTCTCCCTGATGCATGTCCAGGTTGTCAAACAGGAAGGTAGGTTTGGATGTCACGGATCGCTCTGTGGGAGGATGTGACGGCTCATTCTCATGCAGTCAGTGTGTTTCTCTGCATGCCATGGGAGAGTTGTTTCTCAAGAGGGAAAAAGTAATAAAGTGTTTGCATAATTTAATTTAAGAATAAGAATATAATGTTATAATCTCAATGCTTGTATATGGTAAAGGATCAGTAATCTCATGCAGGTGTAAAATGCTGTTTACTTTTGGTGAACATGAGGAGAAAAAAGAAAATCAATATTTGGAAGGACTGTATCATTGACCGCTCTCTCAGTCTATCTGAGACGAAGCAGGTTCAGTTTACAGAATGCCTAAAAAGAGACACTTTCTATTGTATTGTATATGAATTTACAGCAAAGGTGTGTGCGTTGTTTGAAGGGAAACTCATATGATAAATATGCAAATGTGCAAATGCATGCATTTATTAACTACACCCTGTAAAATAAGATCCCCTTTATTACACAACGGAAATGCTCCAGACCCCTAGGGGGCAGTTGGTCTGCAGAAACGGCTATTGTCAGAGGTAGTCGCGGGAGCTGTGGGCGGTGTTGGTAGTAAAACTTTGTTGGTACGACCCACAAAATTAACAATACATCGAGAACTGAAATAACAATCAAATCAGGTCCAGACCGCCAGCGAATACTCGTGACATGCGCACAATGGATAATGAATAATACATTGATAAAGCCTACATTGTTGCCATGGACGATGGTGAATGTTAGAAAATACTGTATCTAACCACTGCGTGCCATAATGGACCAATCAGAATCAAGAGCCACATAATGTAAATTTACTTCACCATCTGTCTATGGCAACATATTGTTGTTACTTTTAAATCATTTGTGATCTCTCACTAAAAAAATAGTTAACTAAGTAGTTCACAGGAAAGTAAGCTGAACTACAGATTAATAATTTATAACATTTATAACAACTGTGTTAGTTTTGTTGCTGCGTAATTCTACTCATGATAATATCTGTTAATATTCACTTAATATAACTGCGTATTACATGAAAGTTTTAACTAAGTTAATACATATATAATGTGATCATTTTTTTAATATTTCATTACCGTATATTCCTGTACTCTGATTTGCATGCTATTTCTTTCAGATCTACGATTTAAAATGACGGTGTACATGTTATTCACAATTACATGTTATTAATTACAGTATCATTACATCTAATTGTAAACTGTAACATGAATGCAAAGTTTCATTGTAAAGTGTGGATTGTGTCTTGAGTGTGGCCGTACACACATTGTGCATCCGTTTCTCTCCCCAAAATCCTTTTCTCCTCTTTTATTCATAACCTGCAGCGAACAAACCACAGGGAGCCTCTATGCTCAAAGACACTAAGGAAAAATAATGACAAAGGCAGAAGAACCGAGACACAGATAGGGAGAGAGAGATCTATTCTGAGGTCTGAAGGGATTTTGCTTTTATTTGTTAGTGATTTGAGAGATACATAAACAAATCTAAATAAAAGGGGGAAAACAGAGAGACTGGTTCATTTGGTTTAAAAAGAAGGCATGGGAAGCTAAATTTTTCTTTGCTGACAGATGTGAAAGCTGGCGGATCAAACTGAATGCATTTATACTTGATCCAGGAAAAAAAAAAACTGTCAAAATGTAATATTCACTTTACAACACATCAAAACAGCATAGCTCATGGCACTTCAAAAACTGACGTCCAGATATTCACATCCACAGCATTAAGACAATTTTTTTTTCTCCAACCGATGGCATGAAGTGTGTCTATCGAACTTCCACATTATTGCATCAAACAAGGCTTTGTTATGCCATAACTCTTTTGAAACGTTTCCAAATGTCAATGGTTTGGAGATAAGCCAGTGTCTTCATTGTTTTTACCTAATCTCAAAAGGTTTTAGAATGTAGACATGTTTAATCATATAAAAACACATTAATACCACATTGATTTAATGTAAAACATGCAGGTATGGTTGGCGATGTACAGGTAGACACGATTAACCGGTAGAAATGGTAGAGGGGCCTGTCCTCCAACAAAAAAAATGGCGATAGATTGTTTGTGCAAGTACCTTATTATGACCTATATTTACGCTTTAAAGTTACGTGCCCTTTAGTGGGCGTAAAAATAATGACATCTGTCGTCATGAAATGACGTATGTCTGCGCTTACCAATCAAAATGCGTGTTTTGTTTAAACGCAGTGCACTTTTTACACTGATCTCATGGTGATTAAAGCATATTTTACTAGGCGTCATTTGTACGAATGCCCACACTAACCCACCCCTAAACCTACCCGTTACAAAAATTGCGCAGAATCATAATTTAGAGGGTTTTATGAGCACATGCACTCACATGATCGCGTCTTATAACGCATCTCTCTGCAAACTGAGCTACACCAACTCTAAGCCGCATGGCAGATAAAATAGGACAAAACATTAATATGCAAATGTCCTGTTGCCGATAGGGATGCAATTTTAGTATACGCTCTTATGGGTAGTATTTCACCGCTATTGTATAAACGACCTATACAGGTGTATTGGTTGGAGGACAGGTTGTTTGAACATTGAGCATTGCATAACAAGGGATTTTAAGCCGTTGAAGCACAATAGGCAGCAAAAGAGAAGTCATTTTGCTATATGTGTGCTATATGTGTGACAGTCCTCATAGAGCCAGGGAGCATTGCGTTTTTTTTAAGGATTGTCTATTTACACTTAGTGCACATAGACCGCCTTGTTGGCCCTAGCTCCACCCCCAATGTGTGATTGGGCTATAGTCAACAGCCGATTAATTTAGTGGCTTTATTTTTACTGCTTAATAGACCTTGAACGGTTAAATACAAACACTTGTAAGTGTCTTTGTAAGTAACCCCATAAACACAAAAGCTTAGAAAGAAAACACATGTGCAACAGTATCTGTGCAGCTCTTAAAGTGACAGCAGTCTAATATTCCTGCTGTCTGTCATTCGTGTTAATCAAACAAACGAAAGAGAGAAAATCTCTAAGTGCTCTTGATTATAGCAGATCACTTTTGTAAATGTAATAATTAAATGATAATTTAATACATTTATGTTCGAATTTTGTGCAATGCCACATCAGCAGCATGAATATTATTCATATATATAGCCACGCGCAATGCAAATGCATTGAAGAAAATTCTGTTTATTTAAATAGATTGCACATGATTAAATCAGATTGCATTATTTCATGTTAATTAAGTAAATTGAGCAAGCGGCAAATTTATGTTAATTGAAAAGTATGAACATCTGTTCGTTTATTTAGGTCCTGATTCTGATTCCTGATTTTGTCACCTAGGGCATATGGTCTAATGTCTTTTTAAAGAAATTCCAACCTTTATTGTTAAACCTGAGCGGCCTTTGCTGAGACACGACTAAAGGCAGACAGGCTGTTGAACACGGCTGTCACAGCGTCTGAGGGTGATCACAATAACAATGTTTGAGAGTCACCGAGGCCAGAAGTAATAAAGAATAGAGCCTATTTCTCTCTCTCTCTTTCCCTACGTGCCTTCCGGGTCAGAACTGAGTCCTAATTAAGGGAGAGGAAAGATAGTCTCAGTCTTCATAGAGCTGTCCATTGCTGGACATACTCTGAAATGAACCCTTTTGAAACCTAATAGGGTCTTTTCACACAGCATTGCACACTCTTGGTTTAGAAAAATGGTTGTGAGTGTGCGTTTTTCACCCAATTTGTTTGAACGCTGATGCTTATTGTGTGGAAAAAGACTACAAAGACTTCTTTATTACAAGAGCTCCCATCTGAAAAATCTAACAACCACCTCAAGCGCACTCAGAAAGCACACAAAACAGCCTCTTTATAGCACATGAAACAAAGAATTCATAGAGGAAACAACTGCTTATCAGCTAACCTTGAGCATAATAGGTACTCTTGAGCCCCGGCTACCAGAAGGAAATAACGAAACATGAACTTGGTGCAGATTTATATTTATACAGCAATCATAGGCTGAATCTTGTATCAAATAAATAGCTTAAGTGACTTTTGAACTGTGTACCTGTGCATATGTAGGCCTATGTGCATCAGTGTGTGTCAGAATATTCTTTCCACGTTGTTTGTGTGTGTCGGCATGTGCGCACGGTCAGCTTATCCACTTCAGATAATTGAAAATGACACATAGAGAGAGTTCTCTGATGTCAGTGTAACTTCCCTGTCCTTCACACTGCGCTTTGTCACAATGTGATAAATTAGCTGACATCTTTCCTGTGACTGGTTTATCCAAAGTCAGAATGTCTGCTTTACTTAAGCATGCACTGACACGACTGTACCCGCTCAGAGGGTCTGACATACTGATTTATGATCGAACAGTAAAGTATTAACAGCAATTGTGTTTATTTCTTTGTGTCTACATTAGATATGAAGGGAGGGCACTGCTCAAACCTGCTTCCACGCAGAGGTTACACTGGAAATTGCAAAACCGGGAAGGGCACGCAACACTTGCAGCAACTAATGTGACCTTTGGAACTGTCAATGTTATTTTAATGACACAACGAGAATTGATGGTGACATCTTTTTTTGTGCATCACATTACACACACACACCAAAAAAAAAAAAAAAGACAGCATCTATAGTCCAAACGTGATATTTCAGTTTGAACTTTCTCTTCTGGAAACATAAAACATGAGATTTCAGTTTTAATGAGTGCCAGTGAAAACTCTGACCTTCATCAAGTCCAACGCGCACTTGAGAGACAACACCAGCCTCCCATGAATATTCATCAGACCAGCACAAAAACATTTCATTATTCACTTGTTTGTATGCTGTACTAGAATCTGCTCACCTTTGAGTTAAAAAGAGATCATTCATTTCACTGTTGTTTTCTATGAAAGGACAAAAGTAAAAAAAATAATAATAATCGGCATGCTCTGAGTGTTTGAAAAACATTTAATTTGAAAAACGTTAAAATGTGAAACATTATTTCTATTTAAAAGTAATATATTTCTGATGACAAAACTGAATTTTCAGCATCATTGCTCTAGACGTCTGTGTCACATGATCATAATAATATGCTGATTTGCTGAGCAGCTTTGTGGACACCATGATACATATTGTAGGAATATTTGATCATTTAGCCTTTATTTAAATTGACAATCTTTTGTAACATTATAAATAAAGACCTAAATGCAAAAGCCTCTAAGCACCGAAATGCACCTTCAATTTTCTTATAAAATGACCATTTTTCTTTTAATGGCAATGAAAAGAACCTATTCATTGCAAATCCTGAACCTACACAGAGGAGTCAGACGGCCGCGGCTTTTGCATCTGAGCTGTTCAAATGTCTTTAGTGTCACCTTTGATCAATTCAGTGTCTCCCTGCTAAATAAAAGCCTTCATGTCTTTGTTTTAAATCCTAATGACTTTTATTCACGTACAAACATTTTCAAAATGTCTTTTTTATGTGTTCAACAGATGAAAACAAACCCACATACAGGGTGAGTAAATGACAATCAGTTTTACTTTCTACTATTCCTTTAAAAAAAAAGTTACTAAAACTTGATGATTTGTGAGAAATCTCGCCAGCAGTCCAAAAAGTGATCTTTTAGTCACGTTCTCAACAATTGACGTTTGTCCTACTCACTCTGTCTCTGAAATACAAAGCATTGCTAGCAAGACAGACAGCCATTACAGATCAAATCATTAAAATTTAATCTGGAGGGAGCACATCTAAATTCCCAAGACACAACTGTTGATTTGAATAATTCATTATGCTAATTTTCTTGGTTTTTAGTAAATATACACACTCTCAGCAACAAGAGACAGTCGGATTTCCTCCAGCTGTACGCCTGGCACACAGTTCAGGTGGAAATAGGGATGTTTTGTCCCTAGAGTGCCTCATGAACTTCACATCTCACACGTCAGAATGACAGCGCGTCGAGCCTCAGGCTCCTGCCTGTCAATGCTGATGTGACACGGGCTGTCTCATAATAAAACCACTGCCCTCTTTTCCATACAAGAGCACTCCATTCTTCCTCCTGACAGAACAAAAGCTGACAGGACCGGCCAACTGATTCAATCATTACAGCATAAATGGATGAAGTGTGGTTTGGAGTCAGTGAAAGTGTGAAAGTTGAAACTGTGATTTTCTTTGCACAGCATGGCCAGCTGTCTCTCCGAGCCAGACCAAGTTTCAACACATTTCATAAAGCCAGTCAACCTTGAACCGTTCAGTGGTCACATCTATGAGATCTAATTGGATTTTTTTTTTTACATGCATGGGGAAATAGTGAGAAAAAGATCTATTTACAGTAACCAGACTGTTATCAATAAGGTCAGGATCCTTATAATACACACAATTCCTAATTGGAATTAACTGTGATTAAATATACAGAAGAATAAAATTAAAGCTAACTACACATTAACAAAAAGAATGGTATCTATCTATCTATCTATCTATCTAACAGTGAAACGACAAATAAAAGGTGTTGAGGTAGTTTCAGGAAGGCAGTGTTATCACAGCACTGATGCAGTTGTATTCAGTAGCGCAACGTAAACAGAGACAGACGCAGGTTACTCACTTTCATGCTTGGACGTTCCCCATGTGTGCCGCGGAACTCCAGGACTTTTGATCATTGCTCTTCCGGCGGATTTTAACGCATCCATGCTGGAAGGTGTCTGCAGAGCAGGTGCAGAGCTCTTCTTTGGTGCTCACTGTGGGAATAAGCAAAGTAGAGTAGCATGCAGCGAGTAATGGAGCGAGTGGACACGAGCAGCCTATAGACACCGGCTCACAGTCCTGTATCTGTACAGTAACATTAACCCCTGACTGCCCGACTGACGGAGATCCACGAGCTGCTCCCGTCACACCCGCTGACGTCTCAGGACTGATCAAATGAGAAGAACAGTCACACGATACTTAGAGCCAACTATATATACTATTTGTGACCAACGAAAACAAAGACAGTAACAACGTGACTGTATGTTATTTTCGGGGTTTAACTATTATATTGCCTATTATGTTATCTATTTATATGAATAAAAAAAAAAAAAAACAGATTGTGTACCCATGTTGTGCGTCAAGACTGCTCACAGTTTCCTCCCATTAACATTTTCCATAAACCCTAATAAAACACCTCATCATGAACTGCATAATACTTTTAAGATGTGAACTTTCTTGCAGAAAGTAATTGTTTTTCTCTTTTTTATGACTTGTCAAGTACTTTTTATGATAGTTGTGCAGTAAACAACTTTTCCCAAATGAACATCAATATATATATCAATATATAAATAGAGCAAACTCCCCTTCCTGTCATTTCGTTCTTTGCATGCCTCCGCCGCCCCTTACTTACCCACCGGAGGGGCTCGGGGTTCGGGCCCGGTGCCGAGCTCTGTCCCCTAGGGCTCGGCCTCTCAGCCCTCTCCCCGAACAGCACGCCAAACACACTTATTTTATTCGATTATTAATGAGGAAGTGTGAATTCGCGAAATATATATATATATATATATGTGTGTGTGTGTGTGTGTGTGTGTGGATATGTATAATTTACAATATATATATATATATATATAATATTTGCATATATAATTTTTACATTCATTTTCTAATAAACTCCTTGTAGTGTCACAAACTTGAGTACTGATAGAAAATATACAAAAAGAACTAAAAATGCTGTTATTGAAATGTTTAAATATGATTAATTATAATATCATATATATTGCAATAGTAGATTTATTATTATTATTTTATGCCCATTGTAAATTTACTGTGAGGGTTAAAACTTGGGCACAACATGAAATGATTTCACAATGAAAACAAATTGAATCTAGTGGCTGTAGGTCTGAAATATCTATTGAAATAACTTATTTGCTATGTGAAAAAATATTTTTATGCTTTTTTTTAATGAATTCATTCATTTATGGTGTTGTTACTGTTTTGAACCCATTTCCAATGAACAATAAAATAGTTAAAGGTTTTCATCACCAAATAAAGAATCTTTATTTTATGCCCCTAAATCATATTCATGTTATGGTTTAGATGTAAGGTATTCTAAAATTCTGAATTATTTTGAATAACAGCCTTTTAGAGGTAAACATATAACTATAACTGCTTGGATTTCCTATTGGTCAGATTCCGCAGGTCATTGATCCAATGTGTTTTTAGAGCTCTAGCGCCCTCTGTCTGTGTCTTATAAAAATGCTGACAAAAAAGTTTGAATACAAACTAAGTAAAAGGTAACATACCATCCCACCAAAAATTTTAAATGAAAGATTTTGAACAAATGAGAATGAAACATAGCAATTCTCCAAGTCGCCATTCAATACAAATCTTTTTACTGACATACTGTTACATTCATTGTTTCCAACCTGCAGTTCAGCTATGAAGGTTCAGCTTTGGAAACTCCTGGAGGTCTTTCACACTTTAAACAGGACTGTCCGCCGCTCATTTTTGAATAGGACAGGGGGTAAAAGTCTGTATTAGAGGCCTGATCTAGCATCCTGAGTTCCTCCACTGACACTAAATGTCAAAAATTCCAGTAGTCTAGACATTAAACAACTGTTGGCTCTGGTGTACCAATACAAGGAATTACTTAGTAAGCTGAAACTGTCAGTGTAGATGTTTGAGATAAGGTGCTCTCTTGTTAATGGGCTTTTGACCTCTTGATTATGTACTCAACAACAGCAGCAAAAACAAAAGCCTTTACTGCAGAAATAAAGATCAAAAAGTGAACAGAAGGAAACAAAATCGTCAGTTTTTTTTAGCATAACTCGTGATGTTTATGCTTCCTAAGATCATCAGTTTTGATCTAAGATTATCATAATCAGGACATATGTGACCCTGAACCACAAAACAAGTCAAAAGGGTCGATTTTTTAATTTTTTTTAATTGAGAAAGGTGAATTAAAATGTAGAATCTGAGGGTGAAAATATTGGGAAATCATCTTTAAAGTTGTTCAAATGAAGTCCTATGCAGTGCATATCACTAATCAAAAACTAAGTTTTGATATATTTATGGTATGACATTTATTAAATATCTTCATGGAACATGATCATTACTTAATATCCTAATGATTTTTGGCAAAAAAAAAAAAAAGAGAGAAAAATCGATAATGTTCATCCATACATTGTGTTGTTTGCTATTGCTACAAATATATGGTTATGTGGTCCAGGGTCACACATTAAAAACAGCACAATGCTGAAGACTAATTCTACACCAAAATCCCACAGATTTTGTTGCTCCTTCATGAAACTGCAACAGTTATGTAAAATAAAATTGCATAATTCAAATGAATGAATACCGCGAGGGAAAAGCCCATAAGCCAAAATAGCATTAGCCTGCAGTACAAAACTTAATGCATTTCACCATGTTCCTGTCAGGCTAGCAACTGTGGCAGATTTAACCATGCTATTAATCCGTAGTTTAATTCTTTTTTATTTTTTCCCTACGGATAAGTCAGGAAAAAAAAAAAAGCCAATTGAATAAATCAACCAGACCAGCATCCAAATAGGCAATGTTTCCTATAGACCACAGTATAAAATTGAATAGCACTCCTCAAACTCCTTGACAAACATGCGCTTGGTCATTTGAGTTTATACGATCGTCTTTAATCCCCTCCGTGGCACTTTGGCCCTGTCCTCTCATCTTCATCTCTCCCTCTCTTTTTTCTTTCACGCTCTCTGTGTGTTGGTTTCCATGTCTCTGGCTCTCTGTGTTTGCAGGCAGAGGCTGGAAGCACCCGGTGGGAGTGTAGGCGGGCTGTGGAAGCAGTGGTTTGCCAGGATTTGCTCAGACGCTGTCTATCTTGGGAACTGGCACGGGGTCGGTGCTCCCTGTCTGTTGAGAGGGATGCAGAGGTTCACGGGGCTGGCTGAGCGATTCTGCCGAAAGGCTCTTGCTAGACAGAATACTGCTGAGACTCGGCTTCCGGCCGTCCCGTGGCTGGGCCTCGATCTCCACACGGACCTCAATATTAGTCCCTTCTCTGCTGTATAAATGACAGAAAAAACAAAACTTTAGGAAAAATTACTTACCCTATCTGACAATTTAAAAAATCACACACATGATCATTTTGTTATATCTCTAAGGAAATATAAATATCAGGGCCATCTCTCCAAATCCTGAATATTTAAAATAAAATAGTTGTAAATTACAAACCAAAAAAACAACAACAACAAAAAAACAAGTCCCAGGAATGAGGCATGATGGGCAATGGAGTTCGGAAGCGAGGGATTCAAAATTCGGGGGACGGTTCCCTCTGGTGGTGCGGAGGAGGCTGTACAGCAGTGTTTGGTGTAATATATATATATAATATATATATATTAGCGGTGGGCCGTTATCGGCGTTAATTATCGCGCGATAAAAAAAAAATATCGCCGTTAATCTATTTCCAAAGTTGGGTTGGAGTCTATACTACAAGCTATGGTGACTTTCACCTT
>JAUCMU010000043.1:7554343-7580227 GCA_032275025.1 Enteromius treurensis
CTTTGTATCACAGGAATAAATTACATTTTAAAATATATTCACACAGAAACCAGTTATTTTAAATTGAAATAATATTTCACAATATTACCGTTTTTTCCCTGAATTTTTAATGTAATAAAAACAGCATTGATGAGCATGAGAAACATATTTACTTACTGCTGCATGCAACTTACTGACCCCAGATTTTTGTACAGTAGTGTACATGTACTATTTAATTTATTGTTATGTAATACTATAGTACCATTTTATTAAATTGCTTGTTATTACTTTGCTATTATTGCTATCACTCAAGTCTCAGAATGACAATAATATTAATGTGCATATTTACTACACAAAAATAACAACTATTTAGTATTTTCTGTAACACATTACATTATGTGTACACTATTAAGCATTAATTAATGTTCAAACAATACTGAATTAATGTGTAACTTATGATTATCTAAGCTATTCATTAATGATGGCAGATTTTATTAGTTTTTTTTCTGGATTTTTAATCTAATAAATGCAGCCTTGATGAGCATAAGAAACATCTTTAAAAACCATTAAATATTTTACTGACCCCAAATTTTTAAACCCTAGTGTATATGTATGTATATATAAATACACGCCATATATTACATTGGACTGTGGTACAACAGACGTTTGCTACAGCACGAATAGTATAGAATGTTTTTTTTTACGATGTTGATAATGTTGTAAAATAAATATATAATATAATATAAAATAGCTAATATAGGCTTATATAATAATCAGGTCATAATAATTTTATACATATGTAACAATTATTCATAGCCTGAAAATGAATTAAAAGGCTTTTCTTTATTTTAGTAACATTATCCTCAACATTCCATAAAAAGAGAAACGTAAAAATAGCGCAGCTACGTCCCCGGAAACGCGTAGCTGAGAAAACGGATATACGCAACGAAGCGGAAGAAAGTGTATACAATGGCAATTTGGAAATCAATTAAGTTATGAAAAAAGAGCATTAATTGCCTTTCTTTGTGGTGGCAGTGTTTCGGAATGGCGGACTGAGAGCAGTAGCGCGCCGCTGGTTTGCCTCGACAGGAAACGGTTATTTGACGCGTCGGGCAGAAAGAGCAGGTAACGTTATATTTATGACATCTGCTGAGTTTGACAAGATAGCTGGAGCTGAGTGTTTGGATTTGTGGGGTGCATATATCGACTGGGTTGCAATAAACACACATGCTGGGCGGACAGAGTCATGCAGTTCAGTACACAGACACGCATCCCGTCGCGCTACGAGTTTAATAGGTCTTTTATTTGCTGTGAACGACGCGAGTAAGTTATCTTTTATGCCACTGTAAGATTAGCATGCTAGCTCCTAGACGCGCCGCGAATCTATTATATGGTTTGTGTTCACGTGTGCTATGTCAATGCTTTTAAAGGATACTTTGGAGAATGAGTTGACTGTTTTCGAGGGAATCCAGAGGAGGTTGCAAATAAAAAGGCTAACTGGAAGATGCCAAGAAGAAAACAACAGAATCCACAACCAGTCAAGTGTAAGCACCTTTTTCTTCTAATATTATTAACCAAAATATTTACGTTCCTCTCGTTTGGCTTTGCTTTGTATTACTAACTCATCGTGTGGAGTTTTTAATCATAAACAATCCCAAATCACTGAATGTTAGCTGTCATATTGCATACTTTTTTTTTTGTTATAATAATATCAGAGACACACAGAGTTGTTGGTTAAAGCATTATAGTTAGTTAATAATATAATTATAAACTCAGGGTTATAATTATAAATAAATAGAGACAATTGTGTATAGAAAAACACATAATTGCACTTCCAGGAGCGATTGGTAGATTCTTCTGATGATTCTAAAATGTATAAAGTGACTAACAAAAGTTGTTTCTGTGTTTGTGTCAGATTTAATATTAAGTCATTTAAAGATCATTAGTCTTTCCTGGTAAATGAATGAATAATGACTTGCAGCAAACATAACCTGCTTAAAAAGTATTGGTTGTTTTATTGTTTCCCTAAAGTTGTGATTATTTTCAGTGTTGTCCAGCAGATGGCAGTAAAATTACAGTAAAACCAGAACCAGTCACTGGCCAAGTCCATGCTGCATGATGCACGAAGGCTGCTTCTTAAACTTATTTTTCCTTTTTTTGTTACATGAAAATCACATTAAAACTGTCTTGGGAAAAGAACTTCATTGCCTTCTTTGTTTGTTTTGACTGTTTCTAATCAGATATTAATATACCTACTGTTTTTTTTAAACCTTGTACATGGTCAAATATGAAAATCCAGCTTTGAAAAGTTATAAAACACGAAGTGTGATGGTGTTTCCACTGTGAATACACACAGTCTTTTGTTAAAAGATAAACTTCTTTTCTGTCAAGCTGTAATTTTGTCATCATGCAAAATATTGCGTGAAAACTGATTTAAATATTCTTTTATTCAGAAATTGCTTCTAAAAAAGATACCCTTTATAATGCATAAATTGTGACTTTTTCATTATATTATTATTACTATACTATATTTCTATTTACTATATTATATTAATATTACTTTATTATTCTACATGGCCAAAAGTGCTTATAGTTGAAGAAACACCCATTTCTTTGTTTTGTAAGTTATATTTTTTTAGGTTTATATTTGTTATAATTGTAAATTATATTTAATTATAATTGTTTGGTGATTAGGCCATTTATTAATTGTTCCAAATGAACATAATCTCATAAGAATCTTCTTGTTTGTATAATAAACGTAAGCTTCAGCATGACTTACAGTACAATCATATCATATGGGTTTAGTACATATTTATACATCCTTTATAATTATTATTATTATTATTAGTTATTTTCTAGATTGGTTATACAACCAAATTATATATATCGACAGAAGTTGGTTGAATAAAATTAACTGAAGTACACTGAAGTAAGCATGTATCCTGCTTAATGCACTGAAATAAACAATGCAAAATAATTGTCTACTTTGAGTCAAGTTGCATGATCTTTCAGTGTTGTTTTTGCTATTGCTGCTGTATTTGACCATGACCCTTTGCTTTCAGTGGATTCTGAAGATGGTTTAGGCACTGTGCGTCCAGCAAGCCTCACCTTTGAGAGCGACTTTCTCCTGGGACAAGAACTCGAATTTTCAGATCCTGACAATGACAATAAGATCATAGGCCTTGAAAAGTTCTCAGGTGGGTTACATGAGTTTCTAAGCCTAACATTGATAGGGAACATTCAAGGGTCATGGAAAATCTGGAAATATTGAATAATTAGTAGAGTCAAAATAATCATAATTTTATTTAGAGATTACATAAAAACATTTTTTTATATGATGGCTACTGCTAAATCTTGAGGACTTGAAACATGCGTTACTTTGCTGGCACCTGCTAGGAGACGTGTGTGCTCAATATGGGCTCAATACTGCAAAGACTGACTTGTAATATTAGTGCAATTATGCGAACGTGCTGCATTTTGTCTGTCAGCAAGCGGTGTGAACTTTCATGTGCGGATGGAAGAAGTGAGCCTACCGTTCTGGAAAATTTCTCTGGTTTTGGCCTTCTGGCAGAACATACAATTTCAAAATGGCAAATCAGGAAAAAATACACTGTGCCACCACTATTATATAAGGGTCATCAAGACAGTCATCACCATCAAGGACACATTATAATAAGGCATTTAGTCATCATCATCATCATCATCATCTCCTCTCAGGGTCTTTATCATAGTTGTCATCATCATCACCATCATCATCATCATCTCCCCCTCATCATCATCATCAGCAGGACCATTATAGTCATCATCATTATCATTAGGCTGGGTAATCATCCACCTGGGGTTTCTGAAACGGGTGATATAAAGGCCCGTTCAGACTTCAGACTCACACATTTCTCCAAATTGCATGTGCATGAGGAGCTTGCAGGAGGAAAGTGACATTTCATGGAAAGACAGTGAGCAGAAACACTGTAACCTTGAGTTTTGTTGCTTTACTTAACGTTTGTCCGCTGGCTTAGTGGGTAAGTATAAATGGCAAATATTTTTTCCTATAACTTCAGCTGTTGATATTTTGTACTACTGTAGATGCTCGTGATCTTGCATACAGGTTTACTTTTACCGTTTGTCTTTAGTAGCTCGTAACAGTAAGATGCTAATGTTACCGGCAGCCTACACTGAAATAGTCTTTTTATCAGACCTAAATCATATTCCAATGCTTGCACACTATCTGAGATTGCAGTAAAAAAAAGATCTGTTCAGCTGCATAATGTAATGCAGTTTCCTGCTGTGGTCCTGTACAGCTGACATCAGTCTGCCTGGCTTCCCCCTGGGAGACGAGGAGAGCTCCCCCTTCAGCCGCCTCAGTATGGAGAGTGACGCCGACGACCTGCGTGCGACCGAAAGCGAACATGAAGAGAGGGTTTCTGAGTCTGCCTTTCCCTCTTACCTCTCTTGCAGGGGCTGTGGTCAGCTCCTGGAAGACCCCCTGGGACCCGGCATGGACTTGGTGGGGCCCTTCTGTATGCGCTGCTGCAAAGGGAATGTGGAGGGCATTGTGGACAGGAAGCTCTGCTTGGGCTTAGGCTTACAAGTGGAGTCTAGAGGGGGAGGGAATGAGAGCGCTGGTGGTGAGGATGGTTCCCTGAAGCTTCACTCATGCACGCTCTGTGGATTCACCTCCCGGTACACTAACCACGTTAAGAGGCACATGAAGACGCACAATGGTGAAAAGCCGTACGGGTGTCCTTTGTGCTCCTACGCATCGGCACAACTAGTGAATCTGCAAAGGCACTTGCGTATACACACCGGAGAAAAGCCCTATAAGTGCCACCACTGTACATTTGCGTGCAGTTCCTTAGGGAACCTGAAGAGGCACCAGCGTATGCATGCAGCTGTAAGCCTGAGTCAAGGTGCCCCTCAGCCAATAAGTGGCAACGGTTTAAACCACACTACAGCGGTTCAGAAGGAAAAAGGAGTGGCCCCTGCCCCCACAGAAAGTAAGTAAGGTACTGCTTTACCCCTGAGGCTGATGATACACAGGGCAACTTTGGGCAATTCTGTCAGGACCGCTATCAAAGTCAAAGATAGAAAATGAGCATACAGTTTGGATTGACAGTATGGGCAAAAATGTGCATCCATGCAGCCTAGCAGTGATTGCCACCCTGGGCAACAGAACAGAGCCAACAAAGTATTGTTAAAGTTAAGCAATTGATGTACACGTTTAAGAAAAGTCTGATTAAAAGGAGAATTAGTTAGGGATGGAGGAGGGTAGTTAGCTATTAAACAGCGCAAAAACTGATAATACTGAAGAATCTTATATGTGGATGCTTAGATAGGTGTTCAGCTCAAGTTCTTTTTCAGGATATGTGTGTGGATATGTGGCAGCTCAACTTTATATATATATATATGTATATGTATATATATATATATATATAGTGACTGGAGATATTGCTCCCTTGCCTGACCTCGGTTAAATGACAAACGATCCTGAAAAAAAATCCTGCATCAAAGAAGGTGGAGTTTCAGAACATTCCCACCTACTGCGTAGCCATCTTGGACCAGTGGTACTGTAGCTCAAAGGTGTTTAAGAGCCCAAAACAAACTTCGTTTTGGTCTGATTTTGTTCGAAATGACGTCATTTCAGGTCGTTCTTCGATTTCGTTTGAAGTATGTCGGGTCCTTTAGAGTCAGCTGATGCAAACTTGACTAACATGACCTGCCAGAACTAACGTTACGCTTGATTGTTGGCATCAACGGGCAACCAGGTGAGACCGGTAAAAATTTGTTACCCATTCTCAGTGGGAAAGTGCCCAAGCCCAACAAAGTTGCTCCAAAAGTTGCCCAGTGCATCATCAGCCTGAAAGAACTTTGAAAAGAGAGTTTTAATTCAAAATCCTTCAGTTACAGGTGCTGTGCAGTCTGGCCAGCGACCCCACATGGGAAGGGATGGGAACTACTTGCACTCCCTTGATGACCTCAGGCTTGCGCAGCAGTCATCAACAGGGGTGTTGCAGTCAGGACAGGCTGCATCTGAAGCTGCCCCCTTGCCCCCCATGTTCTTCCCCTTCACTTGTCGGCTGTGCGGCATGGCCCTGGATGACGAAGATGGATCCTCAGCCCAGATATGCGCAAAGTGCACCCTGGAGATGCTAACTAAGGACACACCCGGATGCCCCGCTGAGCGAGGGGACAAGGTCTACACCTGTGCTGCCTGCCCCTTCCTCACTCACTACCCCAACCACCTGGCCCGCCACATGAAGACCCACAGCGGAGAGAAGCCATACAAGTGCCCACAGTGCAATTACGCCTCCGCCCACTTCGATAACCTCAAACGGCACCATCGAGTACACACTGGCGAGAAACCCTACAAGTGCCACCTGTGTGACTACGCCTGCGGCAACCTGGCTAATCTCAAGAGGCACCAGCGGGTGCATTCAGGCGCCAAACCCTTTCAGTGCGCCATCTGCAACTACAGCTGCAACCAGAGTATGAACCTGAAGCGGCACATGTTGCGCCACACGGGCGAGAAGCCCCATAAGTGCCAAGAGTGTGGCTATACCACTGGCCACTGGGACAACTACAAACGACATCAGAAGAAGCACAGCCTCACTACAGATGGCTGGGTTAAAGTGCAGATGCCTGGAAATGAGGAAGTGGCGGAGGACGAGGAAGAGGTGTAGCCTCTTATTGCAAGACATTCGTCCATATGAGATTTTACTGTTACCGCATAAGCATTGTTAGTTGCCCTTCTTTTTCCACGTGCCCTCATTTATTTTGAAAAAAGTCATTATTTTAGACATTCTTTGGAATTGTCCATAAGCTGCTACATGAAGTCATGCACAAATTAAAAGACCGTTACCTGAATGTCCTAATGCATGGGTTGTCCAATCCCGCTCCTGGAGGGCAACCTTCTTTGCAGACTCTAAATACACTAAACACACCTGAAACGGCTAATCAAGGTCTTTAGGATTACTTGAAACTTCCTGCCAGGTTTGGCACTAAACTCTGCAGGAAGTTGGTCCTCCAGGAGCAGGTTTGGACGCTCCTAAATAATGCCTTTGAACAAGGCAGTTCTCTCTAAACTCTCTAAGAGCATCCTGAGCCTGATTGTGGTTCATTTATCAGTGCCAAACTCTGCATTACTGCCACAAGAAGTTCTTCTTTAAGCCTGGAGCCACATTGCATGCACTTAAGTTTACCTTGGTTGGCTCTTTTGAGGTTTTATGTGATTGATCATTTATCCGTCAGAGATTTTTTTAACGCTACTGATGAAAATATCTTTACAGATCAGCATTATGTTGTGATCTTCGATCATCTTGTTTTTGCTCTCAATAATTCTGAGGGGTTGTGTTGCCTTCTATTGTTGTGTGTATCTTTTTGACTGTGAAAAATGCCATTTGTCTGAGTTTACTTGAAGCAAAATGGTGCATAGTGGGTATTCGTGTCATGCTGAACATAGAGCTTTTATTTTTGTATGTGATTTTATTTTTTATCTCTTGAGGAATGTTTGGCATGTATTTGCCACCCATGGCATTGTTAGCTGTACTGAAGGACGACAGAAACCGTAAACCCTAATATGCAGTTAAACCTTCAGGTTGCCAAAAACGACTGAACATTGATGGAATCTTGTAGGTGTGTGATGCTTGAGTGTTTTCTTGTTATTATGCAGTGGTTTCATTAATGCCTTAAATATCCTTGAATAAAAGTTTGTGTCGAAATTTCCTCATCGCAATTTATTTGCCATCTTTCAGTCACACAACTGCTCAAAAGTAAGTTACTAATAGACCAGCAGGATATGAGTAAAATGCTGAGACAGGCAGTGTGTAATTCTCACACATCCATAATGAGAGCTGTAATCCTCTGCTGCGAACAGCTCTGGTAAACATGCTAATGAAGACAGAGCCCCAGGCAGCACCGGAGCACTAACAACTCTCGCAGTGATCTTCATGCTGTTAGATTGTGAGAAGGAATTTTAGGTCATTTTTACGAAGTGCTACAGCCTGTTTTGAGGCAAAAGCTCACATTAAAAAGAAATCTGGCAATCTGTGATCGCTGAATGATTCAAATTGTAGAAGGCATTTCATGCTAATGGTGTTTTTATTAACCAGGACCTCTGCCCTTAGTGGGTTTTTGCAAAGTAGCTCAGCACAGGAGTTATTGAGTCTACAGGCAATCCCATATATGATGATAATGACAATCGTGCTTGTGCTATTAAACCAAGGAACAGAAAACAACACAGAGGAGCATCGTTTGGCACCTAAATTTATTGAAACCCAGAAGGCTCTAACTTCTCCATTCTCGGTTTTAAAATGAAGTGAGAATTTGCAAATCATAATGATTATGAGTGATGTACATCGTTTAGGAGTAGAGACGTTTATCCTTTTCATCTTAGATGCTGATGATGATGCTGGTGAACATACTGAACATGGCAATCACATATTACATTCATCAGCTTAACAATAATCAGCCATACAGCACACAGACATGAGAACAACCTTCGCATTTGACGCATTCTGCACATGGGAGGAATCATATTATATTATATATATATCTGGGATTAAGAATATAGGAATGTCATTCAATATGACTATCATTGCAGTCAAAAACCCAGCATAAACGTAAAATACAGCCATTTCTCAAGCACCATGTGATCGCACTCCTCGGAGATGATTGCCACAATGTGTTTAGTAAAATACAAAATGCATTATATGTATAATAAAAAAAAAATGGAATGATATTCTTCAAAATGAAATATATGTGTACTAAGACAATCACTTGAGTTTAAAAGTGAAATTTGTAAACACTTTTTTTAACAATTTTCTACAATTTTTGTAAACACTGATAAATGTTAGTTTCTAATCTTTTTTATTTATTTTTTTAAACACAGCCTGGATTATATTTGATCAACTGTACTTGTTTGTAATATACTAAGATAATACAGATATTAGTAAATATTTTTTTTGCATGTACATTTATAAAAGTGACATTACCATGATTTTTGTGCAAAATGCTTTAGTGAACTATAATTTTGGCATTTATGAGGAAACAGAACAACAACAACAAAAACAGACCTTCAAACCTCTTGCGAATGTTTTCCCACAGTTTTACCATCTCAATAAATACCCATCTATCTTACTTAATACTGTGCAAAAAAAATAAAAAAACAAGTTCAGCTAGTGCAAGCGGGCCTGCCGAACACAACAAAACAAAGCAAGATTTCAGAACACAGCCGAGGCCAGAATGAGAGAAGCTTTTTAGCCAACTTGAGCTCGGCGCTACATTTCATTTGAAATGTGAAGTTAAAATGTAAGGCGTCTGAATCAGCATAAGGCAGAGAGAAAGCAGGCCACAATAAAGATCTTGTGTTTTCAACCAGGATATGCAATATGAATATGCAGTAGGCGTCAGGTCAAGTTCGCCTCACCTGCAAAAAAACAAAAACAGGAAGCTGCAGAGCTTCTACCATGCCATAGGTCATACTGACGCTACCACGCAATAGTTCTAGCAACATTGGCACACTGAACGATATGAAGCATGTCTCTATTAAATAATAGTCTCAACCGATTTTAAAAGGAACATATCAACACAGTTTGCTGGTATGGATTTTACTGTAGTAGGCAACTACTGTCATGAGCATTTGAATATTGTGTCTGCCAGATGATGATGATGACATGAGAGGAAAAGCACAGTTTTGTGTCTCTAGTAAGGAAGTTTGACTCAATAAAGCCTGAAACTTTCATCACAGCCTTTCATGAATGTAGCAACTTGCCCTGAGGTGCCTATGTAACCCTGTATTAATTTAATCGCTAATGTTGTCTCTAATTATGCCTCAAATCCAATTTTTGTTACTTTAATTAAGCGAGCACTGAATCTGAGGCCTCTCATAAAAGTACTTCATTTTTGAGACCCTTGATATAATTTTTTTTTTAATGGATTACTGCAGAACTGGGCATCTATTAAACTACACTCATTGCAGAGAAACTGCTAAATGAATCTGTCTCCTTTAGTCTTTGAGGTAGACTCCATCACAGGTCATCGTCCCCTATTCCTTCAAAGGCGTAGTTTCCATGGAAATCATTGCCGCTGATGTCACTGGCTGAGTTGGAAGAACTAAGTCCTCTCAGGGAGACAGAAGACAGCTTGGTCTGTGGAAATAAAAAATGCAACTATAGTTAAACATGTGAAAACAAAAGCCAATTCAAAATATGAAATAATACAATGTTGTATAAATAATTACAGTGTGTATACACATACACAGTATAAATTAAAACAGTATATAAAGGATATTTCTATCGTAGGGTTATTATTGACAACTTACAGAGAGTTTGACTACTTGTTCACGGCTGGGATCAGGGGAATCCTGAAAAACAGTCATGCATATCACATATCAGCAACGATACATGTTACATATCAAAACTAGAGAGTTCTGTTCTGCATTAGAAAAAAACCTTGGTGCCCACCAGTAATGGAGGAGACTTCACAGCTTGATTACTGTCAGAGCGTTGGAACGAGCCGCTCAGTCGCTTCTTCTGCATCTGCTAGAAACACAAAACCACAAAAACTTAAGAGGAAAAGACAGAAAATACCCTTTAAAAGGCATGAAATACAAACTGACCACATTTATTTTCATATAACACTCCTGAACGTATTGTGCATGGTTAAAATAATCTGTCCCTACTAGGGTTGGGCGATGTCAACCAATTTGCCATCTTACAATGTCTAATGTGAAACATCGCGATGGACGATGGCATCGTCGTAGGCGCCAAACTTGGGTGTTTAATTGTAAGTAAGACAACAAGCCCCGCCCCACGACTGACAAAAACAACAGTGTTTGCGCGAGCAGATGAGAGATGATCGCGCGCAGCAATGATGGTGTTTTAAATGAGCTCGCGGGCCCCGTTTCTTCGCATCTACATCTGTTTTCCTCTCGTGGAAATGATTTACCGCCCTCGCTTATTAATGTCATGGATTTGCCGTTATAAATTAAGCGTGTTTTTTGCGAGCTGGTTGCCGTTGCTGCGGCGGGGCGGAGGATTGCGATGCCGGCTAAGCATCGTGATGTCTATCGGCCATCGTCTATCGACCCAACCCGACTCCCTGCAGGTGTTACGTGTTACTAAGTAACGCATTATTGCACTTAAGTTATATTTTAGGTAATTACACATGCTTATAAAGTGCATACTTTAAATAATTTAAATAGTTCTAAAATCAATATTGAATTTTAAATCTAAATTTACAGTCTAAAGTAAAAATTGAATGCAGCCTCCTTAACCCTCGGTGCGCTGGCGCGTTTTCCTGATTCACAGTGAAATCATAAACATACGACTAAAATCAATTGCATCTAGAAATATATCCATATCTATGAGAAATAAATCTACTTATAAGTCTTCTTTTTAAAATGTACGAATTAAAATATTCTCTGGTTATGTAATACATATGAAACTAAAGCGAGGTACAGTCTTTCCCATATCCGAAAGCTAAGTGTCTGCTTTTTAAAATCAACGAATCCAAATCAAAAAACAATTATTATCTAATTATGTAATTGAGCGCATTATACTGTATGCAGTCACCTGTGTGCAAACATTATCTAATACTAATTAATTTTATCATTTTAATAATGTTACTTATTGAGTAACTAAATTACTTTTCAGACAGAGTAATTAGTGAAGTAATTTAAATATATTATTGATGAAGTAATTAGTAATTGTAATTAATTTCTTTTTGGAAGTAAATTACCCAACACTTGTCCCTGTTTCTTTTACATGGCAACTTTAAAGAATTAGTTGCCTTCAAATTAATTTTCTCACACCCACATGATCCAAGATGTCTCAAACAAATTAAGGTTTTTGAGAAAAAAACAGTGGATGTCAATGGTGGTCAATCTTTATCTTTAAAAGAATAAAAATAAAAGGTCCCGAGTGGAAAAAAAAACTAATAAATACTCGAGCTCTTGACTGAATCAATCACAGATACATTCATCGACTGAAAGGTATTTCAGAAACTCCACAGATATTTGGCAGGTCTTTGTGAGAAGACAAACATAGACCTACAGACCTTTTTAATGCTTCCGCCGGATTTCTTCACCATCAGCTCATCTACCATAGCCTGCAGACAGATGCTCATCATGATAGCCTTGGAAAAACAACACAAAACTCAGTCCAGTGATTCTCAGAAAAACTTCTCTTGATCACTACTGGATATTTCATTAAGGCTCATTCAGTATTTTTACCTTTGCAGTCATTAAGCTCACTTAAATCACTAATAATTGGATAACATTTGAAATCTTTAGAATTGTATATGAATTTATAATGTAATATGTAATTACATTTATATATAAACAATTATATACATATAAGCATACAAATATATTGGTGCTGAAAAATGATTAATTGTGATTAATCGGATCCAAAATAAGGTTGTTTACATAATAAATATACACAGCACACCTATTAAGTACATACAATAAATGTATATATTGCAGAACATTTTATATTTGTCAATCTTAATTAATCACATCCAGAATCAAAGTTTGTTTACATAATGTATATATGCATGCTGTGTATGTTTTTATGCATATGTAAATATTTTCAAAATATATACTGTGTATGCATTTAAATATTAAACGATTAATCATACAAAACAAAATATTGAATGTACATAATATATGTCTGTTCTATGTATATTTATTATGTATATATTAATACACACATATTTTGAAAATGTATTGACATTGATCTATTTTCATATAATTTATATTATAAATAAATGTTTAATATATGAATATAAATATATTATGTAAACAAACGTATCCCAATTAATTGTTTTGCAGCACTAATACATTTTAATTGTTATATTTAATGTTAATATTGTATATTAATATATAAACACATTTTATAAAAAAAAAAAATTTCATAAATATATACATTCTTATGTTTGCATTTATATATTCATAATTAATGAACAAATATTGCAAACAAAACTTGTATTTTGGATTGTTTGACTACTCACAAATAATTACAATAACTTGTAGCATTTATAAATGTTTTTTTAAGCATTTTATTCTCTATTTATTTAGACAAAATAGTACTAAATTTCAATATCACCGACTGATTCTGAGCTGACCTGTGGACTGGTGATGGTGACCCACTGCAGACGGTCTTTGCTCATCAAGTACTCGAAGGCCAGCTCTAGTTTGATGTCACATTTACTGGAACTGCTTGGGTTTGCGGTACCGTTCGCCACAGGCACCTGCTGTAGAATCAGACCGGGTCATCACAAATGCGATCATCACAATCATTGTTATTTGCGCTGAGGCCATTTCTAAACTACTCTACACGGCAATTACCTTTAAAGCTCAATTAGTCATCATTAGCTCTGCTCTAAATGTCAACATCCTCATAATTACATAGCATCACCAGCACAACAACAACAAAAAAATGTCTCATTAGAATGGTCTTGGATGACACCAAGCAGACAACTTCTTTCACACAGAAACAGGAAACTCAAGTCACTCCCATTAGAGAGACATGGCTGCGCAGTCCCAGCATCCTCAGTGTCAGGTCCTGGTCTCAGAGGACGGCTGTTCTGAGCTCATTAGAAACACAACTCTGCTATTCCAGGGCCAAGACTAAGCCAAGAAGACCTCTGCAGACCAAAGCAAAACAACTTCTAATACGCAGTGATGTGTTTGTATTGGACCAAACGGAAAATACTTCAAGCGTTTGACATTCTCACAAAAAGTTGTACAGATATTGCTACTAAACGTGGAAGGATTGTTTGTTGATCTACCATTTAAAATGAGAACATTTAATACTATTAGATATAGAATGAAGATTTAAGTCCTGATTCTGGTATATTAAAATGGATGCAGAAAACCATGCAAGCATACATTATAAGAAAAATATGAATAGATAGGGTGAGTGTCTAGTGGCGGATAATTATAAGCAAGCAAGAAGACAAACACCACAATAACTTTTCCTTGCTGAAAGTGGCTTTTTTGGTCATGCTCATTCAACTTCCCTTTTTTCGAAATAAAGCAACCAGACATGCCTGAAGAGACCGTCATAGAAGGAATTTAGAGGAAGGAGTTGCCTGGGGACGCAAAAGAAAGTTTTCCTAAATCCTTACCTTAAAAAGTAGTACATATCTTTCGAAAATAAATAAATAAAATAAATAAAAAATAATTTTATTATTGTAATGAACCAAGGGAATCTAATTCTGTACATAATGCTTAAAATGACTTTTAAAACATTTTTTTATTTTAAATAATATCAGTTTTTATATAGTTTTATTTTAGCGCATATATAATTTGGAAAAAAAATAAAGTCGTTTTTAGTAACATTTATGCTTTCATTTATGCTGTACATTAATGTTTCTTTCTAGCTTTAATTTTTTCACATTCTTACAACATTATTATAAGTATTTATTCTTTTATGTTACAAACATTTAACAAAATAAAGTTTAAACTATTACAGGCTAAAGTAGCCATTAAGTTATTAAAAAAATTAAATAAGATACTTGTCTGTATAATTCAATGTTTAATCTTTATGTCTAAGATACAAGCGGTGTGTCTTTAAAAATTTGACCTCATTTAACTCAACTATTCACATACTTCTGGAAGTAACTCAGGAACTGCTAAACAACAAGCTTTTGTGGTCGATGTGACAATTTTTAGTATGATTTTGCTAAATGCCTGGTTGCATTTACCATTGTTCAGCAAAATCGAGTAATAGTTTTGCATGTGGTTAAAAAGTTCCCCATGCTGATTTTTCTAACATGTGTCAAAAAAAGAAAAAAAAAAAAAAGAAAAAAAAGTGCAATGTTGACCGACATAAGCAGTCTGCTTGTCTCATACATCAACAATGAACCAATTTGAATGCAAAATTGCAATGATGTCTGCATTATTGTAAAATAATTTTTTCTCTTCATTTTTTTTTTTTTCATCAAACTTACAGATGAGGTGACCCGCCAGCATCTCATGCGCGTGACTTTGAAGCTGCCCTCCTTCATCTGATCACTGGGCAACTTGACGTGAAAGTTGAGTTCGTTGTTGCCGGCGCCGACTATAACATGACAGCCCTTCTCAGGGAAATCTGTGATGCACGGATCAAACTTGATATACCCGTAGTACTTGAGAGTCTGAGCCAGTCTGATGAACTGTGGGACAAAATATAGTTAGGCACAAATTACTGGAGGCTGAGAATGGACTTCAGAAGCAGTCAATTTCTTTCCAGCTCACAGACACTATAGGGAGATCAAATAACATGTGTGGCGGAGCTCAGCCATACCTCCTTCTTTGAGCCTTTCTCCTGCAGGGATTTCAGCTGTCTGTGCTGCTCTTTGTTCACGAGGATCCATCCCCGCTCTATATCAGACACCGTCTGAGTGGAAGAAAGAGGAAAAAATCAGTTTCTCTCACTCTGAACTTGACTGGGATTTATTAAGGAAAAACTGAACAAAAAACAAAAAATATGCAGTTAGAGTTAAAAATTTTTTTGTTCGTTTCTAGTTTTTTTTTTTTTTTTTTTCCTAAAATAAATAAATGCTAGAAACCTAATGCATTAACTACTGTTTACAAATTGAGCCCCATTTTTACTGTTTTACTTTAACCTTAAAAGTACTTAATCTTATGGCTGCAGAAGTCAATCCTCAACAAATAAAGTTTAAACTAGCATTATTAAAAAAAGGTTTAATGGGGCATGCCTTTCTTATTTTCCATTTTATTTTATTTAGTCTTTGGGTTAGTTTTCAAAAATCTCAAATGTACTTATTGTTTATTTGTCTAAAGTTAAGTGAACGGGATAGTTAAATCTAAAATTTGAATGGTTATTAATTGTTCAACCTTGTATCGTTCCAAAACCATAAGGCCTTCATTCATTATGGACTATTTGAACAATGTCTTACTACCCTTCTCTCAGATTTCATCAAAAATATTTACATTTTTTATTCTGAAGATGAATGAAGGTCTCTGAGATTTGGAACGACATGAGTACTTAATGACTTAATTTTCATTTTTGGGTGAACTATCCCTTTAATAAAAAAAAAGAGTTTCATTAAGTTTTTAAAGATGATGACGACTAAGACAACTATAAATAAGCCAATTTCGGATGATTCCCACAAAGTTTAAATAACGGCATATATTTTATTAAATAATAATGCAAAATAAAAAGACAATCAGACCAAGAGTCACATTATTTGCCAGACCGTTACCTGAGCATATAACAAGTTGAGTCCCACACGGTCTTCCATGACATCACTGTCGTATGCTGTGTCCCAGTAGCTAAGAATAGGGAAGGAGACAATAATGATAAGTTATATAAGGGAAATGCTATAATTTACCTTCCTCCTCTTTGATCAAATCTGCTTTCTGATGTATCATCTAAAACCATCAAGCACTAAAGTGACTTAAAATCATGTGCACATTCTATACACACGCCTGAGGATCCAGCTCCCAGATTTTATTCAAATCTTCCATTAAGTTAAACTCAGACAAAAGAATTGTCCCGTCCTGTAACGAAACTTCTGTCTGCAGCTGTACAGCAATACTTGCGAATAAGTTACTGTACAAATGCTACTGCAATGTATTTCTTCATTTGCCTAGAAGCAAATGACAATCTGGCAAATGAGCAACGGCCAGGATGATCGTCCATATGTCAAAAACTATTCTCATCACGCCGTGGGCAGAACGAGGCCTGTTAAGTACGTTTTAGCAGAGTTTGACAGAGCACAATGATGTAATCTTGCATAATAAAGGATATTGTTCACACAGCAGCCCAAACTGGATATCAGTTAAATCTCATTTGAATGCTTTTAGCAGTTAATGCCGGTACATTTTGTAACTATACATAACAGGCAGTGAGCAGAAAAAGCATGTTTTGTGATTCTTTTATTATTATTTTTTTATGTTTTGAAAGTTTTACACTCACCAAGGTTGCATTTATTCAATTAAAATTTTTTGGTAATATGTAATTGATAATATCAAGAAAATATCTTTTGTTTTTAATATTAAAAACTGTAAATTGTTTCTGTGACGACTAAGGTTTGCTCAGTGTCACGTGATCCTTCAGGAATCATTCTAATATGCTGATTTGCTGCTCAATAAACACTTAATATGGTTAATTTTGAAAAGTTGTGCTGAATATTTTTTTGGAAACCTATTTTTTTTCTAGTTGGGTTCTTAAATGTCATGAAACAACAGCATTTATTTGAAATAGAAATATTTTGTAACATTATAAATGCTGTCAGTGGCACTTGGAAGCCCATTTGGGCCAATTGCACCAAAAACAACAACAACAACAACAACAACTTATTTGTGACTTTTTAATCTCACAAATTTAGACTCAATTGATATGAACTTGCAAAAAACCTCATATATAGAAGATTAGGGAGATTTAAATGTGTGCTTCTGGTCAGTAAACTCGCAATTTTAAGTCAGAATTGGACTTTATAACTCAAAAAAAGTCTTTATTACACAGTTCTGAGAAAAAATAAAAAATAAAAAAATAAAAGTCTCCAAGCTCGCAATTAGCTTTTTTAAATTCGTTAACGAAAATGGGCTTTCATACTTTTGAATAATTTATTGCATCCTCCATGAATAAAAACCTTAATAGAAGAGTGAACGGTAGCTGCGTTTTCATTTATCTCCATTGAAAATATTCCTGTGCTTCTCGACCCTCTCCTTCCTGTCAGCAGCCAGATCTATATTCCATTCCTGATGTAGTGAACAGGTGGGATCTGGCTGAAGGCTGTCTGTAGTCTCCTGTAAAGTAGGTCAAGAGGCCTGCAGTTTCTCTGAGGGGACTGAAAAGAAAAACACGCCAGCCTCTTGTGCACCTTTTCCAACAGTATAAGAAGTGTGAGATTTAGCTTACCAAGGATGATGAAAGTGGAAACTTTTTCAGCAAAAATAATCTCTGCTAAGCTGTGCTAATGTGCTAAAAAAAAGGGAAATTTGTGTTCACGTAACACCTTCACACCTGCTTCCAATGCACATGGAGCAACACATGCTTTTTCAATGCCCTTGCTGGAGATTTTACATAAATAATCTCCCCTGATTCCCGCTAATTATTCCATTACATAAACCGCACACTCCAAAGGGCATTTGATGAACACTGCAGTGAATACACCGCTAGGAACCTCAACATTTAAATGCTGTATGCGGATGTGCACTTTCCAGCGAATAAATAATGAAGTTTGTATTGCTTTAAACACTTCAGCTCTTCAGAGACCGATTGAGTTATAAAAGAGATGTCTAAATCCAAGTGTCTTCAAGTCCAAAAAGTCTAAAGTGCAAATACGAAAACTAGTGCTGTACCACACGATCAGACCGCTGTGGTAATGTTCACGTCTTCAACAGGAAGGCAAAAACTGCCTTTCTAGTCATTTAAACAGTTAAGCTTGTGGGGCACCTCTTCCTTAAGCAAATATCCATCGAGAGCTGTTTGTTAAAACATCTCACCGTTAAAAGTTATACTTTGGGAAGCGCTCGTGAAGTTTCTGAGAAACAACTTGAAACTGAAAACCTGAAAGGTTTGAGCTCTATGAAATAGATAGTTCTAGAAAAATGACAACTCTATGATCTTTTAGAGTCTGCATGCAATCAGAATCGATTCTATCTATTTTATTATCCCATGCTGCTAGTTTTGATCTGCTTCAGCTGGAAGTAGGTCACTTCACTGAAATGAAGTAGGCAGCAACTTCCGGTTCAAGCAGACTTTAAGGGCCATTCACTACAAAGAAAAATGTAAATATAACTATTTTAGCCTCCTGACTAGGAGTGAGTGATACGACCAATTCAATTTTAATATTTAAATTAAATATAGCCTACTTCTTATTATTAAAGTTGCAAAAGCGCTTTAATAAAGAGCAGTTAGAGATTTTCTTTTCTGTTGTTTGATTAACATGAATGACAGACAGCAGGAATATTAGAGTGCTGTCACTTTAATAATATACTGTTATACGTGTTTTTCTTTCACTTAATGCCTAAATTACTGTGTATACAAGGATACTTGCAAAGACATACATTTTTGACACATACACGTGTGTTTAACTGTACAAGGCTTACGAAACTGTCAAATTAACACTGTTTAATACTCTTCACAGCTGACTGAATGGCTGATTTGAATGGCTTAAAATCTTGTTTTTAAACCACTATGCTTAAAAACACATGCAAACGATAAGTTAAAAGACCACATAGCACAGCAACGCCATGTGAGCATCTAAAATCTCTACCGGTTGAAAAATTTCTACTGGTCAATTGCATCTACCAATACATCACCCGCTTCTTAATCCTGACCAATGCATTATAATATTCTGTGCATCATAAGCATGCATTGCAATAATGTCACCTGCTGCTGCTTTAAATAATCAAGCTCTTTAAAGCGGTGTGAATTCTGATTGGCTGTAAATGTTTTTTTATCATTCATGAGATGGAAACATTTTTTTGAAAGTGATTGCAACAATATCATTCCTCTGTGTCCTTATCATTATAGTTCTGTGTAAACAGGCCTTTACCCTTTACTAATTTCCCATATAATAAAAGTACCACAGAAGTCACAAAAATGTGGTCTATATGGGATATATTCCAACATATCAGATAACTCTGTGTGAGTAAAAAAACCAAAAAGCATTCAGAAGTTATTAAGTGAAAATCTTGGTATCTAATTCGGTTCATAAAACTGATCAGAAAGGTTGATTCATGAATAAGAGTGTTTCTGTTTTTGTTTGTTCTTCACAGTTTTGTATCCTTTTGAGGCTTGGGATTGTCACACGCTGCCCAAAATATATATTTCATGCATAAAGATTTAAAACTACCGTTTTGGCGAATATGTCTATTTTTTGTTATAGAGAAGCATTCCAAGCACAAGAAAATTCCTCTTTAGTTTACATATATGTAGTCTCATTGTACATTTTGCTGTAAGAACGAATGCTCAACCGTGACTTCCAACATAAGTTTTGTACCTTTTACGGAGGACGATACGGTAGTCGGGACTATGCAGGCTGGTGATGGACACGTAGGGCAGCTCAAATTCCTGCAGTTTTCTCACGTCTGGGGCACCGTGGGAGGTCGGAGAGGTTTGGACGAGGGAATGAGAGACCAGATGAAATGTATGAGTGCCTTCAGACTCAAGGACATTTGGAGAGTAATAACAATGACAACAAACAAAGTGAGATGGGGGAGAATCCATCTGGCTAAAGCCGTAGAGGGCACAATAACATGTTTATCACTTTGTGCAAGAGAGAGAAGGAAGAACAGAGGGAGGGTAGGAGGGAGGGAGAGAATAAATGCTGCAGCTGTTAGAAAAGACGTTTTCTCTAGATTTGGGAAACAGGGAGAGAGGGAAGCAAGGGGCTGAACTGAAATGGGCACTGAGCTTTTAGAAACATTAAAAACAGGAGTGTGAAAAGAGGAAGAGGCATAGTGCAAGATGTCACAACTTGTCGTTCTACTCTTTGGCTTACCCTTTCAGAGGTCTGACATAAGACAGCATGTTAAGACAAGAATGGTATTACATGATGGGAAATACATATGTACTAAAACATTATCACCGCGTTTCTAATTGGTTGCATGGCTGTTGCTTATAGTTGTCACTGTAAAGATCTCAAAAATAAGATGATAATTTTTTTATTAATATTAAATTGTATCATTATCCACAGTAATAGCAATATTTACAGTGTTTATTATTATTATTATTAATTGTCAGTATGACTAATACATGAACAAAACATTATAATATTCTATGATAATAATAATAATAAAGTAAGATTTTTCTCGTTTTAGCACTGACATGTTTTTGGAACACATCTATTGATTTTGGCTCCACTGGCTCTCGATCAAAAATCAGGTTTTGTTTGCAGGCATTTATTTTTCTCACTTTTTTTCCTCCAATGAGCATTTCTGACGAAGCTCAGGCAGGATGCCAGATTCATTTTTGTGGAGGATTCTTCTGGGGACTGTTTTTCATCAAATTAGACAGGATTAAGCCCGTTTCAGGTGAGGATCTTGCAACTGAGTGGGAGGCAAACAGCATGTCATTCCTCAGGGATGTGCGAGGATTCTGTGCTAAAAGTAGTCAAATGACAGCTCACATAAAAAAAAAAAAGAGGAGACGTGGAAAGTTCCACAAACAAAACGACGACATAACATCCAGACAAGGAGAGCGACTGCCAGACATCTGCATAAAATCAGTGAAGAGATGCCGTTCAGTTTCAAGAACTGGACCAAGTCCAAAAAAATAATAATAATCCAACTTCCAATAATATTGCTCTCCTAGGGATTCATCCCTTATAATATGTTCAGTTCCATAACACCATGACGGCAGGATTGGAAACAGAACAAATCAAGGACAAAAGGGCCTATTCTTTACAAATTCCTTTGCTCTTTGCGCTAAACTAATGACACAGATTGCAGGGAAAAACTCTGGAGTGAGGAAATTCATTTATTTTATCCCTGGGGGGTGTTCGTAAAGACTCCTGGTCATTCGAAAAGACGCTTAAAGCCAAAATTTCATTAAATACGCTCTTCAGCAAACAACTCCTCGCAGTGACTGTATAATCGGTTTAATTTCAGATAGAGCAAGTAATATTTCTCTGCACAGGGCATTTCAGGCCGTACGCAATCAATCATTACAGTGACAACCAATTTGAATACTCCTGCTGTTGCATTTAATCCTGCCAACAACGTCTCAAACATTGCTTTTAACAGATTAAGGAGAAAAGCACATTTATTTCCACTGAATCATTGTTTCATGTTGCTGTTCAACCTCTAGGCATCTACAATGCAGTAGGTTTTTCTTCTCAGAGGCCGTAATAAGGGTATTAGGTTTATTGTATGCATACAAAATAATATTAATAACTGGTTAGCCGGTAACATGTTTATAACATGGTTGACAGGATTTTGCTATACAGCTATTCCTGGGTACTTTTTTTACTGGCCCAAGTCAAAGTGACAACCCTCCAAAGTAACTGGTCCCTTGATATGGCTCAGGACTTTATTTGGCAAGGCAAAAATCAATACGTTCTTGGTTAAAATAGGGGTTCCCTAAATGTAGATTTCTAAATAGGTTCATAGCATTTTATAATATTTGTAACAAGAGGCATTTTTTTAAGTTGTCATGTGGTGTATTAAACTACAACGAAATATATGTTGTTTTTTATTTAACTGTACGTCATGTGACCATGGCACTACGAACATGCATGTCAATTTTAAAGTAAATAATGTATGAGGGGGTTTTGCTGCATAGTTTGAGGTATTATCCATATTTAGAGCTTAAAAGAAGAAGAAGAAGAAGAATAGAATGGGTTACAGACCAGCAGTTTAATACTTATGGTTTGGGCTTAGTTCAATCCCTAAGCCAGTGTGAGCATTAATAATAATAATGGTGTTTGTCTAACATGCATTACAGGTCTACAGCAGAGCCGTGTGTGCCATGCCAACAACAGCTTGACCCAAGTTTCATCTACTTGACCTCAGTTTACTTTTGTGGAGAGAGGGCGGCCATCTCAACAGGACACAGACTTCTCTTTTGAGCTGCCAGGACTGCTTTTATATTCGGTCCAGAGGAAGTATGTTGACTTTTAGATACCATTTACTAACAGCCAAACCACTTTCCAGCTAAAGCCAGCAGGCCACATCTGATGCCAGCACATTTTACAGTTTCTACCAAATGTTAAAATAAAAAATGTCAAATATACTTACACGTGCAGCCCCCATCCCCCCTTTCCTGAACCAGGAAGAGGCTGAAATATCCCACCAGCTCATCAGGAAGGTCGAGCTTTGAGGCCACAGCCTGGTAAGGACATCAAAAAACATTCATCTACACGGTTACCCATCAAATCATATGAATGTTGTTCATTCTTTCAAAAAATACAACCTTTTCTTTCGTGCCCAAACGTTAAAAAGTGCTTTGGACGGTTTTCTTCTACACGAGTTTTATGTGTTTAAACATTACATCGAAGCAGATCCCATGATCAGGTTACACTTCACTGCATTTATGCCCGTTTTATGTTTAATGCTCGACTTTCTCCCTTTCATCAGGTGCTAAAGGGCGCTTTGGGCCATCACTGTGTTGAATAGCACAGCAGAAAGCAGTGCGTGCTGTATATGGGTGCAGGGTGCATTTTAATGAGAGCTTGGATTGGCTATGACACGTGAGGAAGCTATGATCCACAAAGAGCTCCTTAAAACCTTTAAAACCCAGGCTCAAACATGTGTTTGGTGATTGGAGAGCAGGTCTGAGTAAAGAATCGGTGAAGAAACACATGATCTGCTTTCTATTTTTAACGCAGGCTGAGTACAACACATTGTATGGACTTATTGAATTAAAAAGAAGAAAGTCTGCATTAAATGTTAACTAATAGTGATTCATCAAGTTGTTTTAGACTTGTATTTAATGTTCTAGGTTGCCTTCTAAATGTCTAATGCATATAAAATGATCAAAATTAGAGTCAAAAAGAAATAACAGCACAGACCCCAATAGAAATGTTTCAAGGGGACCTCAAAAAGTCAGGAACCCATCCGTGACCTGATTATTTGTTCCGTGGCTTTTGGTCAGAGCAGAGATGTTGTCGCTGAACTAAAAGGTGAGTTGTTTTGTGTTTATTTTAACAACCTGATCATACGGTCTTCTAGATATTATTAGACTAATCTGACGAACTACACACTTAACTGTGAAACATTATTTTAATGCTATGTTAGCTAGAGTTACTCTCAGATGGGTTCCTCACTTTTTTAAGGTCCCCCTAAAACATTTCCCTTGCGGCCCGTGCTATTTGCAGCATTTCTGTGTTTGCAGCACGTTCATGTGTTTGGTTGCGTTGTGAGAATTTGCAGCGCCTGTGTTGTCAAACTGATGAATATGTTGCATGTGTTTTCTTAAGTTGCAGCGAGTTGAGCTCTCTCGGCCACTTTCCTTCTGAAATGAATCATGTGGCGGCTTCAAAGACTCATTAATTAAGATGACTCATTGAAGATGCCGCCACCTACATTAATATTTCTTATATAAATATGAATACAATATTATATACACATGTATATTAAAATGTAAAAAATTTTTTATGAAAGATTATGCATGCATTTAATATGGTAAAGGGGAAAATGCCCTTTTAAAGAGGTCAAATGACTTGTAAATATTTGTCATATAAAATGTAATTTCCCAACAAGAAAATTATGTCAAGCCCTCTGTGTGTATGTGTTTATGTATGTATGTATATATATATATATATATATATATATATATATATATCTCCATTCATCCATCAAACTGAGTTGTCCTTACAACATTATTGGTTATTGGTTTGGTACGTATCATAAGACTTCATTTCTGAGGGATAAACAAACGCATGTCCTGTTTCTGTATACATCTGGCCATGAACCTATGAATGTGTTTATCGTTAAAACACATGAATAAACCTGACTGTCTTTTTTCAGACAGAAATACGGGATATTCACGTTAGCTCAAATGCAGACAGTACTAGTCAAAACCGCAAAGGCTTAAACCAGACAACGATAACAGGCCTGGAGAACATGAAGCAGATTACAAAACTATTTTCTTACCTCAAGAACATCCTCCGTCTGGTCCGATGTGAGGATGTTGACTTTGACCTTCTGGCCATTGGACAGGTATATTTCTAGCTGCACCTCCTCGGTGGGAATCTGCTGAGTCTCCTGCAGCACAGCCAAACAGTGATGCGCTTTAAAAAGGGTTTGGGGAAACACCTTCACGCTGAACTCTAAATCAACTTCTGATGCTTCCTGTCAGATTCAGCTGATCTCAGAATATTCTGTTGAACATGCAGTACGGATAACATTAAATCACACCCTTTCATACACTCCAAGAACACTGAATAGATAAAGGAAAAACAGTCAAGGCAGTTTCACTTCCTGTCGCTTTCATGTCAGAGGAAGCTTTCATTGTAGAATAAAAGGTAATGCTTTGAGCTTTGTCTATAGATATTGCAAGATATACATGCTTAGAGAAGTGATTCGGTAAGAAGTGTCAAAGCACCACACTGCTGATATTTGTAATAAATAACAAGTAGCGTCACTGTTCTTTCGCCATCCTATCTTTCGCTTTTTGCAAACTCGTCTAACCCCCCCCCCTTTCCTGCATGATTCATCTCCTGCTGAGGCAGAGGGTCGCAGAGCAGCAGCTGATCTTTACAGAGATTGGACAATGAAAACGCAAGGCCAAGTGTAATCTCCTATTCTGTTCCTGCAGACTGCTCTCTGATGGGCAGCCGGGGGGGGGGTGGACGGGATCTGACTGCAAAATTGCCAATATCTATGTATCTATGTACTTCCTGAAGAATGAATGCAATCTTATGTGATTCGGGCAACACATGTAGTACAGGATGGTAGAGGAATGTAAGGGAGGCGTAACGACTTGATCTTCATTTAACACACATGAGCATATCTTAATGAGGAAATTAGATAAATCAGACTGACCAATGCCTTTCATTAGATAACTAGGAAATGACCTTTTTCCCCCCTAAAATTGGATTTGGTGTTTCGGATTCTTTTCTTTAAATCACAGGCTCTGGAAACCTACAGTAAAACTGATATAATAAACTTCTAAGTTTACAATATTTTAGACAGAAGCAATTAATATACTAGATTTGCAATTATAATAATAAATTGTGGAATATAAAAATAAATAAATAAAATAATAATTATATAATATATATAATATATATATATATATGGGCCGAGACTCTATAAAAAAATCTAATTAATTAGAGGCTTTGTAATTAATTAATTGAAATTAATTGCATATAAATATTTGACCTGAGAACAGTGAGAAGTATTTTTTTTTCATATGGATTTTTAGTATAGCATTGAATAATGACTGAATACATAAGCTTAAGCAACAAAATATTGTTTATTTTTGTTCAACCAAGTCCAACAGACCA
>JAUCMU010000043.1:7580327-7611745 GCA_032275025.1 Enteromius treurensis
ACACGCATAGGAAAAAAAGAATGCGACTCGGCTCCCATCGTTCATGTTTATGAGCCGTTCAAAAGAATCGGTTCGTTGGCGAACGTCACTCTCTCTCTAGTCGCTTGGGAAGCTTCTTAAAGCACGTACAGCAAATAGTGTGGGTCTTGTCGACTACACATCCTTTATCTCCACCGGGTAGATGAAATGTTGCCATACTGCTAACTTAAATGAGGAGGAAGGGTCCGCAATCTCTGGGTTGGTTGCGATGTTTCCTTACGTTCTTCTTCAACTAGCTCAACTTTTGCAGGCAGGCGTCACATGATTGGAAAAGTAGTCAGGGGTGTATCAGGATTCTCCCTCATCACACATACAGGATTGTGGATCTGAGTGTCGCGATTTCGGTTTGATATCGTGAATCGTTACAGCCCTAATAACCATATAGCCATCTTAGCGTGCCCAAATAAATAATTGAATAAAACTTGATTTTCCTAAAATTGTCTGACACCACATTTTATGAAATAATGGCTGTAATCTTGAACAATTAAGCGAAAAACAGTTTCTAGTGCTCCACAACATGGACAATCCTCCCCTGCCTGTGGGTCAAGGTGGGCTCTGTGTCTGTTTGTGGCTATTATACCATGCACAATCCTCCACTGTAGATCTCCAGTTCTTTTCTCTATGGGAGGTTTGTACAGGGTCCTCCAGCAGCCTTTGGGGGAGGTATTTAACCCAAAAGTTTCTTTCCATTTAGACTCTCTCACACCCTGAGATAGATGAAAGAGCGAGAGAGATTAAAGAGAGAGAGATTCTACCTGTTGAGCTTTTCTCAAAAAGCTGTTGAACATCTCACTGGATCCCAGAATGTGGTCCTGACGCACTGCAGGGGGGGAAATAGTCTTTATTATAGATATTAAAATCTGTTACTTGCCATCCTAAGTTAATTAATGCTTCATGCTAAAGAAATAAATGCTTTTAAATCAGTAAGGATGCATTCATTTGATCAAAAGTGACAGTAAAAGTGACATTGTTACAAAAAATAAATAAATAAATAAAAAGCTATTACAATACTAAGCAGCACAATAGTTTTCAACACTGATAATATTTATTGAGCAGTAAATTATCATATCTGGATGATTTCTGAAGGATCTTGTGACTGTAATGATGCTGAAAATTCAGCTTTGCCATCACAAGAATAAATTAATAGTTACATTTCGCAATATTACCAGTTGTATTGTATGTTGGATAAAACAAATATAGTGCTGCTTAGCATAAAATACTTACCGACCACAAGTTTATCATATCTCACCATCAAAAAGCACCAATTAAAACATGTTGGCTTTAACTTTTTGAGTGGTGAATTTGCAAGTTCATCAAAACAAACCTACCAACATATCATTAATGCTACTTGACAGCAAGGTCAATGCACATGGCGTTGTTTTTAATCGCAGTATAACACGTGGTTAATCTGTGACAGCCCTTTAAAGGTTCAAAGTACACATTTCCTGTGGGAAAGTTTGTAGAATGATTGTCAGAAGGATTTTGTGTATATTGAGAACATAACTCGACTTTCTTATTCTTGTGTCTCAATTGAACCACAAAATAAACCTCAATGTTTCAAAAATCCTTTGTCAAATCATGTAAATGCAAACTAATCTGACTATACAATACAGCCTTTCTTTAAAAATCACTGACTAATAATAACAACAAAAAAAACAATAAAACTAAAATGCTGGCGGTGAACAGACCAACTTAAACTATGATGTTTATTTTTACTTCCAATATAGCACTCAAGCAAACAACCACAAGACATTTGCACAAACTGACGAAATATTCCCTCTGAACAGCTTGTGTGTTTGTGTCGGTTGATTTTCCATAACATGTTTCTCAATGATGTAACTGAGGGGAGACCCAGCCAAGAGCAGCTCCAGACTGTGAGCAAATAAGCTCAACAAGGCTTAGCTTGTTCGATGGAAAGTGCCAGTGCTGGAATGGATTCGAGCAAACGGCTCTTGGTGCTGCCAGCGCCGCTGATTTTTCTTTTGTGTGGAGAAAACCTCACTCATAACCTGTTAAACTACACGCACGGCAAAATCCTCAGCGCTGCACCACACTGGTGGCTCTCTTTTGAACAGTGTGTGTGTGTGTGTGCCTGGCTCTTTCCTGCTTGACATGAATGACAAGCTCTGTCCTCTTTAGGAATAGCAGATGTTATAAAACCACATGACCTCTTATGATTTTTTTTTTTAGGCTAATAGGATGCACTGAATTTATCAAAAGTGAGAATATTCACAGTATTACTTGTTTTTACTGGTTTTTGATCAAATAAATGCAGCCTTGACAAAACATTAGCAACCCCTAACTGTATTTCTGTTGAATTTTGTAATGTTTAGAGTCTAGGTTAAAAACATTTCAGATAAAACACGACGCTTCTCACCAGCTTGCATGTATTTCTCTAGCTGTTCTCTCCTCTGATCAACTTCAGCCGGCGTGAGGGTGAAGATCTTCTTTGGTGGAAAAGCCGGCACCACATTATTTCCATATTCTTTTTTTATCTGAAAGCACACACGGAGAGAAGTTCATTTTAAACTGATGAGGTCAAACTCTGAAAACAGTATGTTTGGTTACTCTGAGAGGACTAAATTAAACTGACCACTGCCTGCCCTTGGCCGCTGCGCACTGCTCTGTCGGACATGCAGACTGCGGGGCTCTCAGGCACTAAGCTAATAAATCTGTTTACACTTCACAGCATTTACTAAAATTATGCCTGCTGTTGCTCCATCTGTGTTATCGGTACTTTATTCAACAGCGCAATAAAAAATTTAAAAAAAAAAACGGAAATATATTCAGCAGTGCTGATAAAAACTAAAACGGTTACTACTAAAAATTGTTCTCAATAATTGAAATAGAGCTGTTTTTTATTCTTTTATTCTTACCTTTTATGAACTACTTTTTAATGGTTAAATTAAATGTTATTAATCAAAAAGCATGCCTAAATTAATTTATATTATGAAACTTAAATAATTTAACCACAATTTATTATTTTCTATTATTATTTTATAATTATTCTTAAATTTGTTACATTTTTTAAAGGCATAAAACATTTGTCTTTTAAATTAATGAAGAGTTTATTTTATTTTTTATTTAATATTACTATAACAACATCGAAGAAATACTGTATGATTATTTTTCTTAAAAATATATATTTTTATTACTTTATTTTTTATTTGTTTATTTTATTTTATTTTTTACAGAGAGCACAGAAATGCCAAGGCCGAAACACATAAATTATATGCTGTCATGTAAATGAGATAAATAACATAAGGCTAATTAGTTTGTTTAATAAAACAACAAGGCATAGATCTGGGGTAGGTTTCTATAAGCAACCATGATTGCAAGTTCCGTCGTTACCAATAGAGTTCAATGGTACTACTGATGATCGTTAGCCAACGATGCTTTTGGAAACCTACCCCAGGTCTATAAAAAAGGTAACTTTAAATGACTTCTGTTTTGATCTGGCAGAGAAAATAACAATTTATTGCATCTATGTAGAATATTACAAATGATATATATATATATATAGTTAATAAAGTTCCGATCATCTAAAGGTACATTTTAAGGGTTAACCCCAAGCCTCACACGGATTGCATCATATGACCACGTATGATCTGACTAGGCCCTCAACGCCATGTTACCTAGCAACAGCGGCGGTGAATCAACACAACATGCTGCTAACGGTGAGATCACTGAAGTTCTCTCTCATTCATGAAGAAACTTGGTGTCTGTGAAATTGGCAGGTGTTTGAATGGTAACAGGCAGATTCTTTTATGAGAACGATGCGTCACTTTCAGTGGGAGACCACTCAAAATATTTCCCACCACTGTAACCCATTCAGCATCGGTGAATACGATCACAGCTACACTTTTCACGCGCAAACATAGAGATTTTAATCCTGTCCAAGTGCGTTTTCCCCCTCTCACAACCATCTGAAGTAAAGAACGTTTTCAGGCTAACTGCAATCACATCCAAAACTGTATCCAAAAATGTAACAGTACTGTTTGTATATATTAATAACTGTAGCATTCAATTCAGAAAACGATACATTTAAAATCACTGGCTGTTCACAGAGACTATAAAGTGGAGCAATTCTAAGTTGTTTCAGGAGAAACAAAAATGTACAGTACATGGAAAACAATGTTCTTTTAAGAAACATCATATGACCCATATGACAGACAGAGCAGTTGTTTTATTTTAGTTACTTCTTAATGTAGAAATCACAGGTCTAATGGAATATGAGCGGTGGCCATTCTGTTGATATTTAAACCTAAACTTCACAAATTAAATTAATAATTTCCAAAGTTAAATCAGGAAGCACGATAAGATATTTGTCCTAAATAAGATAAATATACCACAATATCTAGTTTAGGGTTTACTGTAATTTTCATGTGTTTCACTTCCTCAGTTTCGGTGAATCACTGAATTTCCAGATCCTATTTCACATGTCAGCATCCACAGCGCTAACTGACTGATAAGTGGCTGGTTTTATAGCCAGTGATTTGTAACTAATGTTTAAATATTGTTTCGCAATTAACAGTTTTTCATGCGTCAACCCTGAAAGCATTTTAAAAATATGAGCATCATGAAAAATATGCTGAAAATGTGTGTTCACCTGTTCATGGAGGCCCAAAAGTTGGCTGTAACGTACTCGACAATGCAAGACACCATTCACATGGATATTGTAAGCCTGCAAAAGGAAAAACAGTTATACGTAATAAACATAAACTCTGAATAGTGTGGAGTAATGATTATTATACATCTGCTATTAACCCAAGGACGCATTTATTTGATTAAATAAACAGTAAAAAGACAATACTCTGAAATATTATTACAATTTTAAAAGCTGTTTTCTATTTTTTTGGTGCTGTCAAACAATTAATTGCATGCAAAATGTTTTTCTTTACATAACTTATTTGTATGTTCTATGTATATTTATTATATATATATGTGCAAACATAAGCATGTATGTATTTAATGAAAATATGTTATGTTTATATATTAAATATATTTAGATATAATATTAAAAAATTAATATATAAATGTATTACATGTAAATACTTACAAAATATATACTGTACTTCAGTTTTAATATAAACATAATAAATGAACACAGCATAAACACACATATTATGTAAAGAAAAACGTATTTAGGATGCGATTCATAATTTGACAGCACTAATTTTAATACATTTATTAATTCTGTGATGGCAAAGCTGAATTGTCAGCAGGCATTACGCCAATCTTCAATCAATGTCACATGATCCTTCATAAAAAATTACTTCTATACACACACACGCACACATACATAAAATAAATGTGTATATATATTATTTAAAAAAATATATAAATATATATATGTATGAGTGTATAAATATTTTATAGTATGTAAACTTATATAAAACAGTTGTACTTTATTTTTAAATTCAAAATGTGTTGTCACTCGCGTAACTGTGTTAGTCGTGTCTTGTTATTATTTTAGCCATACCACAAAAAAAAAACATGTTTCTTAAGTGGTTACTCGTTACTTAGTTAAGAAACCAAGGCCATTCAGTTCCCCATCTTCTCTTTCTTCCCAGAAGCTTTCCAGCTGTTGCTGATATTGCATCCATTCCAACAAATACAACCAGGAAGGCACAATAATCATATTTCGATATGCATGGATTCTTGCCACCATTTTTGGTCAAAATAAAGTAAGCTCACTGTTGGGGACACATATTTCTATTTTGGATGATTGTCTCACTTCCTGATTTGTCGTTGTCTTGATTACTCATCATTTTGCACATCTTTAGGTGTTGAGAAATAAGTAAGATGCTGGACTACTACTTTACATTACAGAAAACAAGCAATCCTTAAACAAATCCAAACGTCTCTAGGAGCCTCAGATTACAGAATGGAGAAAGCAAACTCTTTCAGAAACATTTCTTAAGGCATTCTTGTGGGTCATGTGGCATTTAAAAACAAGTAACTCACATGAAATACTGAGCACTCCTGACCCAAAATGCTTTTCTTTGTTTCAGAAGGTTGTAATGAATTATTCTCCATCTTACCGTGGATACAATAAGAACGGCTTCATCAGACCTCACAGAATTCACATGCATTCAATGCTCAATGAAAGACTTCTGCAAATACGTACATGACGCAATGACCCAATTACTAACAGCACACCATGTAACTGCCTCTACACCGCTCATACATATGAGTCATCAAACCTAGAACAAGTTTACTGACAGAGGTAGGAAGAAGCTGCCATGCCTTTACTTGTTGTGCAATTAAAAACAAGGAAGAAGGAGTATGCAAGTCTTCAGGAAATACACTATTTTTTTTTTTGCTGAATAAACAGGAAGTCTACCACTTAAAAATGCAGCCCACTCATTTGTGTGGCTCTTTGGCCATGTATGCATATTTGGTGACATGAACAGCTCCAAAGCATAGACGCAACTACCTGTTGAATATAGCGCAAGGCAAATTTAGAATAAAACAACATTGCGCTTTAGATGTCCAAAAAAACTGCTACAACCGAGAGTAAATTCAGAGAGGCTCAAAGCACTCGGTTTTTAAAACAGTTTTGTGTTTTTGAATATCTCTTCTGCTAAACAAGGTGGCATTTATTTGATTAAAAACATAGCACAAAATTGTGAAATATTATTATAATTTAAAATAACTGTTTTCTATTTCAAATGTATTGTAAATGTAATTTATTTCTGTGATGCAAAGCTGAATTCTTACCATCATTACTCCAGTCTTCAGTGCTGCTTCGACACTTGTGATGCACTTTGTTTTTCTGGATTGCTTGATGAATTGAAATTTCAAAAGAACGGCATTTGTTTGAATAGACGTAAAATAAACTTTTAAATGTCGGTGCATTGTGGTTTCCACAAAATATGATAGACATACAATTTATGATCAGCATATTAGTATGATTTCTGAAGGATCATGGGACACTGAAGACTAAAGTAGTGAAAAAATATTCAGCTTTGCATTACAAAAATAAATTGCATTCTAAAATATAGGCCCATTCATATAGAAAACTGATATTTTAAATAATATTTCACAATTTTTACTGTACCTCTTGATCAAGTAAATGTCTCACGCAACAAAAGAGACATTCAAAAGCAAAACCAAAACCAAACCAATCCTCCTCTTGACCAGTAACTGGGGGAACCGGTCTATGCAAAATCTGTTTCAATTATGCAATACAATAAATACCATGAGCAAAAGTGAAACAAAAATATAAAAGCAGTAAAAAGGTCAGTGTGATTCATGCATTCATCTCTCAGTGGCCTTGGAAGACTTATCTATTGAGAACGTCATTGACGATCAGTGGTGAAGAATTCTCTCTGAATACAGTCACAGATCGGCACAAACAATATTTGCAGTCAATCTGTTAGGGATGATTCACACAGTATCTTCAGGTCAGTGCATTAAAACCTGTGGGGGTCTCCTGGAGGTGTTTTAGGAGTGCTGAGAGCATCCACGTGCACAGTAGAGCTCATAAATCATCTCTTATGCCCTCATTTAAATCATTTGGTGGCTAAGGAGAGTCCACACCACAGGCTGCACATCTGCACTACATCTGCAGACACCTACGATAAAGGATTCAGGGAAAAATATGCTTTGTAATCAATCCACAGTTCACTGCAGTACAGATGTAACCTTAGGATCCAAACTGAAGCTGTAGTTTATTGATAGGCTCTGCTCGCTGTTTCTTAGACAAATGAAGTGTCATGTCTTCACGGTGAGCCAGCTATGTTTCCAGTTAGGCTAGATAACTGTTATGCTGAAAGAAATGGCAATCTTGCACTGCATATGGCAGCGGGAGACATGCCAGAAGAACTGAGACACTGTGAATCCAGTTCACACAACAACTCTAGAAGACGCTAGATGGAGTGTTATTGAACATCCATTAGCAAAGCTTTCTAACTTAATCATTTTTGTTGCCTTTTAATACGCTGTAAAGGGACGCATTAAAAATCTTGCCATTTTAAAACTGAAATTAAATCAAATAAATAATCTGAAATGCAAGATTGAAATTAAAATTACGTACATTTTACATTTTTAAAGAAATGTCAGCCATATTTACCCTGCTAAATAAAACCCAACAACAACAACAACAGAAGCCCAATCCAAACCATCACAGAAACATTTTTCCAATAGGAACCAATAGAATCCATCACATACCAGTAGACACAATTATACTTTCCATTAAAACAATACAATTTCCATTATACCTATTAAATCCATTACATTTTCGTGTTTTGGGCAGGGCCCTCTTTTTATTTTATTTTTTTAGAATTTATTAATTTATTATTATTTTTTTGTTGTTGGGTTTTAGTTGTTTTGAATCAGTTCACTACAAAGATTCATTCAACTTTGTTTACTGAATCGTTATCCTGCAGTAATGTATTGAGCGTAATGAATCATTGAATCACTACCTCAACCGATTCGCTTTGTTCATGAGTTCATAGTCATTTGAATACATTTATAATTGTTCCGCTTCTTGTTGTGAACGCGGACTCGTCTGAGGATCTGGATGAACGTACATGTTCCCTTTAAATTCCGCCAGGCAGCGAATGATTCGATCACTGCAAAGATTCGATCACAACAACGATTCAAAGCATCGCTATTCTACAGCGTCTCTAAATGTAAAAGCTAGACGCCTCGCTTATTTGACCTCCACCAGACTTACCACATAAGTCGAGCCATTTTCATCGGAGCGGACCTCCGTCTCGGGGATGGAGAAATGCATTTCCTACTTTGAGATAAGAAATCTTTGACTTGAGTAGCAAATGCTGTTAAAAGCGAGAGTGTTCACGGAAAGCCCTCGGTGTCTGTCTGCTGTCATGCAGGGACCAAGCTGAATGAGTAGTCCTATCCAGTCCAGTCCAACCCACAGTTATTTTCTTGCGAAGTGAATTATTTAAAAAAAACACACAAAAAAACTTTTTTTAATGTTCAGGGCTGAACTTTTCCAATAAACATCTAAGCAGCAGCCATGTTGCAACTGGAGGTAATTCCACGTTCATTGTCGGCAATGTATCGCCAAATGTGTCCTCTCGCTTCCTCGTGCACTGTAAAACAATGTGGGGGTAGCTTTTGCAAAACACTCAAGTGTCGTCGCAAGGCCCACGCTCCAATTAACTTTCAGATTACTCCACGTAAAGGTGCTCCGCAGTTGTTTACAGCCCCCGTTTCTACCTACATTGCTACATACGAACAAATGAAGAAACCGTTTGTAGCAGCATGCATGTCGAAATACCGATATTGTGCTGCAACTTGTTAAGAAGAACACGCATCAGTCTGCATTGAAGCGAAACCTTCCTGCGTTAAAGATGAAGCCGCTCTGCTGTAATGCATTCAATATGTATCTGCGCGCTCCCGAAGCATTGCAACAGTCTGGACCAAACCATTGCTCTAGGGGGGGTATTGCGTAAAAATGTTCTTTCGAGATCCTTTGACATGAACAAGTCACAAGCGCAGTTTGTAGTAAACAAAATCTCTCCATAACGACATGAACCTACATAAGTAAGTGTTTAAATGGGTTAGAAAAAATGGCTGTGTGATACGAGCAAAACATGCGATTAAGCTGCATGTTTAAATATTAGCTTAAATCATTTCTCTAAAACAGCAGGTTAAACCATCTTCGTGATTTGAGGTTTTTAACGCCCCGTCTTTTTATTTTGCTGACAAAAACAAGCAAAAGGAGGAGCTTATATTTTAGCAAGAGTTTACTTAAGCAGACCAAACCTCAAAAACAAATTTTTTTTTTTTTTTTTTTTTTTATTATGACTGTTATGTCTAGTATAATAATTATAATTAAACATTGCACAATTTTTTTATTCCCATATCTGAAATACATTTATTTGTTTATTTATTGCCGTAAGTTTGATAAAATTCAATTATTTTAATTTAGTTTACTTTTAAACATTTATTTTATTTCATTTTTGAGCGTCACCTCTGAACTGGAACAGTCCAAAATCTTATATAGGGGGGTAAATGCATTTTTGAAGCCATACTACTTGTAGTTATGCGAGGTTAATTTAATGTTTGATAATTAATGTTATGTTTGATATGTTAATTATACATTAATTAAATGAATTAATTAAACAAAGGTATGTCGTCAAAACGTCATCCGTATTCATGGAATGTGCCTTATTTTTTATTTCCATGTTTAATGTAAATGACTATAATGTCAGTTCAGTAACTTGAATTTTCTAAAAGCAGCCGTGTTTTGTCACTGTTTCGTTTCTATCGAAATTAATGCAAAATATTTGCGCCGCCTTGTTGACACGAAAGGGGTCGCGGCAATTGAACGTCACATGATCTTCGAGTCACATGACTTTGTTTTGGCGTCGGCGAAAATGACAGCTAGCGTTAAAGCATCCACTATTTATTTATGTACTGTTTTTATTGTTTTATTCCGTTTTTATGTCGACAGCCAGGGTACTGACGCACAGGTGAGACTGTAATGAAATATATTTGCATGTACAGTAGGTCAATTGCATATTTGGCATTTATTATCACGGTCGCAAAGTAAAACACTGCATGCTGTTTAAGAATGTTTTTAAAGCTTTTATCTTCGTTTTCGATAGTTATGTCAAATGTGTGAAGGGACTGTACGACAAGACAGTCCTGTCTGGGATTTCTGCCTGAAAAAAGGCAATATTAGTGGACGCTGCTGTTTTGGAAATAATACCAGCAATGTATACAACATTATAGGGTAGGTAAACTGTAGCATTGCAAAGTTTTTAATTATTTTGACATTTATTTTCCATGTATAGATCTAACTGTACTGTACTGTTTTAGGTTGGACTTGGGGAACTGCTCTATTAGTCATGTAGAGCACTTGTACAATTCATCCACAGCATTCATAATGTATGTACCAGAGCACGTTTATCATGATAATCAGTTTTTTAAATAAATAAATGTAATGTCTAACTGTTGTAATACTATGTTTTCACAGAGACCTCTCCAACAACCCGATCTCTAATCTGAGCGATTTCATATTTCAGGGTTTCAGCCATCTTACCCAACTGTAAGCTATGCACGAGCACTATCATGTTTATAATATTTAAGTCAGCGGTTTTAAGCAGAGATCTGGAGATCAGGGGGGCCCAAGAAAAGGTTTAGAGAAATACATTGTACTAGATACATGATCAGAATTAGTAAAAGCCGCCTATTTGAAAAGCAAAAATGCAAAAATGTTTAATAATACATCTAACAGTATGTGCAGTGCAAAGAATGTATTAAAATATTTTCTATTTATAATTTTGGATATATATATTAGATATATCCACAGAATACTTTGAGTATTGTGATGAAGAGATTCATCCATGGGTCCAATGCATTTGAAATATCAAAGATAGCAAATAGCTGATTTAAACCTAAACACCTTGAGTTAACTTGACAAATCTTTACTTAGTTTACTACCCTCAAAACTGGAGTGTCCAGGGGGCAATGCATCATGGGAGAAGGTTGAAGTGAAAAACAATGCCAAAATCTGCGAAGGACAGAAAAATATTTGTAATCAGACTGTGCGGATGCGTAAGTAATTCATAAACTGGGATCTTAGTCTTCAAAATGAAAAATAAATGAATTTATTTACATGCATTTCTTGATTATGGTTTGTCTCTTCAGCCTGGGATTGCCCAGAAAACTCATTCTGCACCCCTTATGGGCCAGGTTTCTTTGAGTGTAGCTGTCTGCAGAATTTCCATGGATACAAGTGCATGAGACAGGTGAGAAATATGTCAAATCATCCCAAAAAGGTTGCTCATTACTCCTTGATCGCACACACATTCATTATTCTTTGATTATTGCAGGGCGGGTTTCCTACAGTTAAGGTGCTTGGGATACTAAGCGGATCTACCGTTGTGCTTTCAACTTTACTCTGGTTCACACAAAGACGAAAGGTCAAGAACACTTGAGTTTTAAAGAAAACTTGCTGTTGGGCTGACAGTGGAGCCACAAAATGCATCAAGCTTACTAATAACGGTGCAGGAGACACCAAAGAGTTTCATACACCGGACGGTATGAACATTTGAGTTTCTGTTTTTTTTTTTAAACTTGCCAAAAGCAAGTTTGCATGACATTCAATTTTCTTTTAAATGAACAAGTTTGCACACTTGGTTAAATGTTTTTACTTTCCTTTTAGCCTCAAGGTTTTTTGAAATCTTTCATGAATACTGACACATTCTCACAGCCTTGTCAAGGCTGGTCTGTGAAAGGAAAACTGTCTGTCTGTAGTATGACCTCGCCGATTGTGTTTGGAGGGCAGCCACGTTTCTGACTGAATTTTAGACTCTAAACATGTTGAAGTGAAGCACTGATTATTAGGACAAATGTTTGTGTTGACAAAACATGTTTACTTAAACAAAAAAAAATAGTGTTTTTGATGTAGAACAATAGTGTTTTAAAAAAGGAGACGGGGAATTGGATGTCTTACGACTGTTGCATTTGTGAAAATTGTAGATCGTTACTGTCACATCATGCAAATGTTATATCTGATGATCCATAAACCTCTGTAACTGTATGCTTTTCTCTTTTTTGCAGTGTAAGAGTATAAAAGGGGAATCTGATATGTAGACGGACACACTATAGAATACTGACTTACCTAAATAACATTATGCAGGTTTGAGTCAATAATGTCGTATTGTGGTAATGAATTCAGCATGTACCTTGGCAGCCTGCAAGCTAAAATAAAGATGTCACAATAATCACAAAGAATCAGCCAACAGCAGTATTTTGTTTTTACTAAACCCATTTATTTTTCTGTAGCGTTTCCAAGGTTTTGGTAATACAAACAAAACCTCTTATGCAACACATTCAGCTTTTGCATGATCTTACACACATTTGCACCATGTTCTTTTTCCCTTTTTTTCACATCTACGAAAGGACTTCGGCAACAGAAACGATCCAAAAAAGGATGATAGATGTTTCTTGTGTTTATGTCCATGCACTGACCACCGTGATGGGCCAAAACCGAAAGCACAGGTTTTACAGACCTGAATTTGGTGGATCTGACACAACAACCAAGCTATCTGGCATCCCTGATCTTGTGTACAATCGGAGAGTTTTCCAAAGAAAATCTCATTAGGTGGTCTTTTTTCTTAAATTTTTTTAGAAACTGGAATTTGACCAGTTCTACTATTAAAAACATTACATGGATCCCACTTGTGAGGACATAAACTGTGGCTTTGTTTGAAAAGCTTGTTCCATTTGATAGATATGTTTATTGGCTGCCAGAAGCCCCGTGTGCACAGACTTATGTGCAGATGCAAGAGGGAAGCAGAATCATGTTCGTCTGCTCTTCACTGATCTACGTTCTTGACTCGCAGTACCACAGGCACAGAGGTGCAGGGGATCATGCCCAAGTCAGTGATCACAAGGTCCACAAAGTCAGGTGGTGTCACGTCATACACCAGGTTCAGAAGCCCCAGTGATTTAACAGTCTGCCAGTTCTCTAGGTGGGTCTTCCCATTTCTGGTCACAATCAGGTCATCCGGGTCATCTGTTAAAAAAATTAAAATGTGCATGTGCAAAGGCACCTTTATAGATTACTTAGAAAATAAGCCAACCATGACAGACTTACCCAATTCGTTGGATACAAAGGAGTCAGTCTGCACTCGTTCACAGAACTTGTAGGTCTCACAGCAGACCAGCACTGGAACATTGTAGGCCTTTGCTACCAGGGCAATTTGGGAAGTTCCCACACGTGACATCACGTATCCATTAGCAAGGAGTGCATGGGCACCAAGAAATACCTTGGATACCTGGAAATAAGAGTGCAGAGTCCAGGTTCTGATTCAGCGTTCAGATAACAATGTTTTTTAATGACAACATAAAGGCCAGTTAACTTCAGTGCAATCACACTACCGTTCGAAAGTTAGTTTTTTGGGGAAGGATTTTAATCCATTTATTGAGCATTTATGCATTAAATGGACCAAAAGTGGCAGTAAAGACACGTATCGTAGATTTCTATTTTGAAAATACTGTTCTTTTGAACTATTTGTCCTGAAACACAAAAATTAAGGATCATGTGACGCTGAAAATTATCAGAGAAAATTCAACTTTGCCATCACAGGAATATATGGAAATATATGGAAATAGAACAGAGTCATTTTTAATTGCACTATTACTCCCCATTATTTGTGTTTTATGGTATGTTAAATAAGAACAAAACATTAAACAAATTGTATCAACCAAACGTTTTGAACAGTAGCACATACTATATTTTAACACAACAATTTAAACATTCAAAACCTTGCAGTGCCATACAATCATTTGATGTCATTGCCATCCGAGTATGTTCGTAATAAAAGTACACTTGTATAAAGTGCACATGCCGTTCTAAACTCTTATGCTTTCATAAACAGGGCTTAGCCTAGGCCATAGTTCAATAAGGACATTTAAGTCATTTTTACATACATGCCACAGAAGAAGAAAAACATTACTGGTGTGCATCTTAAGACAAAAATAAAGCCATTGACATGTTTTAATATCAATCAGTGCAAGTTTCTTTCAGTTGGAACAGCTCAGTTTTACATTTAGTCTAAGCCTAGACTCAAGCCTTGTCTGTTCTTAAAGACGTTTAAATTTGGTAGAGACTAATAAAACAGCTTGGTTTTACTACCACCATTTCAGTTGCTACTGTGTATTATGTACCAAACAATAATGAAGCTGTATTTTCAGCTCCTCTGCTAATGTCACACACATAAACAATACTTTGGTAAGAAATCACCTCGCAATGAGCTAAAAGCTGAAGTGAAAAGAATGACTCACTTCAGGCAGAATGTAGGACAAGGCAGATATGAGCACGTAAGTACATCGGATGCCTTTCTTCACCAGACGCCTCAGCGCCTCTCTGCCCTCCAGTCTGGGCCGACTGTCCACAACTATGACTCTGAATTTCCTCTGCTTTTCAAAAGCTTCGCACAGAATGTGGTTGACAAGCGAAGAGCTGGGAAAAGACAGGAAAGGCACTTTTAAATGAATCCAGACTATTACAGGCTTGCATCAATCAACTGAAAAAAATCTTACCAGCCATAAACAAGAATGACATCTCCGTTACTTATCTTCTCAATAGCATACTTAGAAATGGCTTCAGACGCCAAAATGATCTTCTCATTTATGTAACTATCAATGCATTCCTGCAGTTTCCCTTTGGCCTGTTGAGAAAACATTGCTTTTAGATATTCACAGAAAGACTACGATGTTAACGACTCAAAATGAATGACTCCATGACAACTGTACCTCTTCTTCTTTGCATTGACTGGGTATGTTTGAGATTTCCTTCTTGATGTATTTGATGGCATTGCCCATGCTGGCCGAGAGGGGTCGACACTGGCTGAGAAAACTGCGAGCGTGATGAAAATTTGCAGTGGTTGTTAAAACATCTGTTTCCATGTAAAATCGGAGATCAAATCAAATACATCTGCATCTGAGCTCATGCTATATGGTTTACCTGATATAAGGCGACAGCCTGTTTACAAGGTCCCTTGACAACTCTTCATTCGGAGGCGTGCTATAGTCTTGAATAACCTATAAAAAAATCATTTAAATGCTAATTTCATCTAAAATTAAGAACGGTTGAGCTATTTTATTGGTTTTATTATGCATTACCTGTTTGAAGGCATGGAGTAGGGCCACGGATCTAGCATTGGATCCTGCTATAATGCCCTGAGAGTACTGCAGGCCCAACCGAACAATGGATGGGTGAATAACTGTGGCAGGGATGCTACAGAATAAACCATAATAAATAAGTCAACCAGCGTAGCCATCTAGGTAATTGAAGCGTAATTACTAAAATAGAAGATCCGTTGTTTGTAATACCTGATTTGCTGGGTGGGAGGGTGTTTCCGGCTGTACTGGTGTAGATGTGAAAACAGGCTGACCTTGTATCCATAATCTGATCTTAAAGGAACCTAAGAGAGCAGAAAGAACAGCAGCATTGGATGCAAGTATTTAGTTTGCTCAAGATTAAATGCTCTAGAGGTCACATCCGCCCTCCTCAGGTCAAGAGCTCAGGCTGCAACTGTGCATGAAGACATACATGAACACTGTGCACAAATGAAGAAGGTCTCCACAGTAGACTTTGAAAGTTTTACACTAGTGTTATAGAGCTACACCTAATAACAAAAAACTCAAAATGAAATCACTCAAAAGTTCACCCACATAGGACATCTAGCTCATCACATGAACACGATGTAATGATAATAATCACAATGACATCACCTCCAGCAGACATTAAAGCCAAGAAGAGTTGATAACTTTCACCAAGAATTAAAAAAAGAGCACATTACACAGAGAGAGAATTCAACTATACACGGCACACAGAAATGTGGAGCCAGACCTTGACTCCAGTTACATTTAAACCGCATCCCTGCCCTGACTTCTGTAAGACATGGGAAGGACCTGGGTTAAAAAAAATGCTGCAAAATGGATCTCAGAAAACACCTGGATGAATCCATCTTCCGTCAATAGGCAACAATCAGACTACAGGCACACCGTGATCGTAGATTTGTCTCACCTGCTGCCTCTCAAGCTTTTTGGCCAACTTCTTCAAAGCAGCAGGGTCATCCACTTGAACGTGCTCCGGTAACCTTTTCACAACTAACAGACAAAAAAGAAAAAGGAAATAAAAGGCTGGGTCATTTTGCTTATCCAACTCAAAGAACATCTGTAAATAATATGTGTGTGTATTTTCAAATTAAAAATAAACATATATGTAATTTCTAAATATATTTAAAAAAAAATTTTGTATTTGTGTATTGAAGAGATGCACTGAAAATAAAATAATAATTTTAAAATAAAAAAAAATAAATTTAAAAAAGGGCTTTTTGCTGTTTAGCCATGCTTTTAATGAAAAAAAAAATTACAAAACAACAATTTAACTCAAAATTAATAAGCTTATAAAAAATGTTTTCGAGACCCCCTTCTTGAATCGCATATTTTTTTACTGTAGAAATAATGTAGCCTGGCTAAGCAGAAGAGAATTTTAATATAAAATATATCATATTTACAGAACAGTAATATTACAATACTAATATTTATGAATGTTAAAGTAAGAGTTCTTGCTCTGCTTTTATTTCGGAGGAACCTGCGTTTGGGCCACTGTGTAAATGGCACTCTGGAATAACCATTCAGAAGCAGTGAATTACCTGGCTGAAGCTCATTAGGGGTAGCTTTAGGTTTGCTGGAGACAGATTGCTGCCCTCCTTCTTTCTTTCCCTGTTTTGATGCTCGTTCTGAGTCTTGCCGTGCCCGACGCTCTGCTCTCATCTCCGCTTTGCTCTTGGCTGGCTTCTCTGCAGCCGCAGAAGATTCAGATGCAGACGCATTTACAGCTGCTGGAGCCGCTAACGAGATAAAAGGATCAAACAATTAAAATGCACACTAAAAACAGACAATAGACTACACTTGGCAGGATTGATTAGATTCGGATGAACTCTGCTCTGTTAGTGTGACATTGCCATCCGAACTTTGGTGCGTACCAAACAAACAAACCTTCAGCTTCCAAAAAAAACTCTGATGTGGTTCAACAAACGATTAATACCTCGTCATAGCTTCAGAGCATCATCTGTGTGTATGACGGAGGAATTCCAGCTGCTGTTTTGACCCAATTTCACATTTCAGAATCTTCAAATTGTATACATATTTACCCTAAATAAAGCTTATTAAGCCTCATGCCTCATTCATGCCTATTTAAATACATTTTTAATCTAAACTCAATTATTTTTTATCAACCTTAGATGCAGAAAAATTGTTTTAAAAAGGCAGCAAAGCAGGCTGAAGTACCTTTATGTGCCGGGCTCTGTGTGGTAGGTTTTGACGGAGTCTGTATTGATGCTCTCTCTTTCTCCTTTTCCTTCTCTGGAGGAGCCTTGTCATCTTTTTTATACTTTCTATGCTGCTTCTTCTCTTTCCGAAGACGCTGCTTTTCTTCTTTGGTCAATTCCTTACCCTCATTCTAAAGATAAAAAGAGAAGGCTTACGTGATTTTAAATAGTCCAATGTCTCTGTAGCCAAATAATGCATACTGTTAAATGACATAAAAATAAAATAAAGATTTGACCTACCTTCGCCCGTACAATTTCTTGCAACTTGACATCTTCACCTTCAGCTATGACACAGGTAAAGATATATTTAAAACAGCTCTTTATTTGCATATACACTAGCGATAGAAGATACTAATTTGCTGAGAAGTCAGTGTAAGATTGAATTAGTGGTGATGGTAGAAATCCTCTTGACACTGACTTTGCAGTGTTATTTCATCATGCTGCTTCTCTCGATCTTTACCAAACTACAGAACGTTGCACAGATATCCAGCTCGTCTTGCAAACACATCCAGTTACACACGCAAACAACAGGGAGCATCGCAACCGTGTCTATGTAGCTTAATTTTCAAATCGTTTCAAATGACAAAAACAGCATGATGTAATTTCCACTATGCATATGTCAGCTGTGTCATGGCAGAGTGACGACCAGCGGCATAACCAGCGGCAACACGAGCTCTCCGCCAACGACTATAAAAGACTGCTTGCTTACATGTTTAATTTAGCAACAGCACATGTTAAAAAAAAAAGTTTCGCTCTGTATATTTTACCTGTAGCATGGCTGATGCTGTCAACCTGTCTCCCATCCGAGTCCGCCATGTTTCATTTCTTCGTGACTTCGCGCTGGTAAACTGATGTGAAAAGCAGTCGGGATGAATTACAGCGCCCTCTAGCGATTGAAGGGAGTGAGCGTGACTTTTCTTTGTTTTTGGTATCCTTCATGAAAGTATTATTTGCACAATTAAATAGTATAAGCTGGAAGTAAACAGTGAAATAACGAGTAACTTACAGTACTTGTTATTATAGTTTGAGATGGAGTTTAACTCAGCAATGTCACACTGTACCCAAATACCCAAGATGAAACTTCCGGTCGCCTATTTTGTTAAATTGACGGAAAATTTCGCTTTCAAAAAAACAAACAAACAAACAAAAAAACCCCAAAACCCTGTCGTTGTGTTAAAGGAAAAAAAATGTTTAAAAACTAAAAGGTTGTTGTCAGAAGTGGGATTCGAACCCACGCATCCAGAGGAGACTGGGACCTGCACGCCAGCTGCCCCGCTCGGCCATCCTGACATACTGCACGTAATTACGTCATCACGTAAAATAGTAATAACACGTTCATAACGTCGCTTTTACACGTTTTATGCGTTAAAATAGTGTTGTTTGTGACTTATGATTAAATTACACAATTGGGAATTGTTTAATAAAATTATTTTTAATTATTTAAGTTGTAAAGATGCTATCAATAACTTGTTAAGCAATTAATTGAAATAACTTAAGCGTTCTTATTTAATAAAAGGAACTACATACAGGTAAATTTAGTTTTTCCTCACACTTGAGCTGTAATAGTACTCGTTCTACAGAGTGAATGACAAAAACTGTCACTAACAAGACTATTTTTAAAGTATAAAACGCTAAAAACGACTAACTTAACCGTGACGATCGCTGGTTTAACCAACTGCGAAATATGTTTGCTATGTTCTCTCTTAACGTTGCTACGTGTCCACTTCTGCACATGTTACCTGTGACGTAAGCGTAGTTGATACTGTCAACATGTCTCCCACCTGAGTCCTTTCATTTTGTAGCAACTTTTCTCTGGTAATCCGAGCCTGAAAAGGATTTGGGAGCCTCTAAGCTCGGTTGTGTCGTTATCACACAAACACTTGCTAACTAATGCAGAATAACGCTCACCAGCCAGTTTGCCTACTACATTTTTATGTACTGGCCATTCATAATTCGTTATGTATATTTTGAATAATGATATTTGCAGGAATAATGATATTTGCAATTATTTAAAATTTAAAAAATTTTAATGTAAAATTAAGACCGCCAGTAGGTGGCAGTAAATCACTGTGAAGTGAGTCACTTCGTTTGAACCGAATCATTTGAACAGTTGGTTCATTCAGGAACGAAATACAGTGCTGTGGCTGTGTTTGGAATTATTCTTGTTAGCGAAATAGAACAAGAACAGCCAATATAGTGCCTTAATATGGTTTCTTGATATTAACCTATTATTTATTGCATAAAATCAAAATCACGCTCTCTAACCAGACTTCATAAGGCCAGAGCCAATGAGTTTGTCTGAGCTACGAGTAAAATATAAAAATTAAATCATTTATATTTTCTCAATGTATTTGTAGTATCTCAATATTTTAGTGGACAGAATAAGTATTTTGTTGGCTAAATTAATTTCTATGACAGGCCTACTCATAACAACTCCTAATGATTCTTAAACGAGAAAAGATTTCTCTAAATCTGTTCTGATGAAGAAACAATACAATGAATTGAATGCTTCTAGTTTGAGATTGGTTATTGAGACATCGTTATCACTGCCTGCTCCTGCTGTACAGTGTGAAGCAGTTCATTCCAGACTCTGGATATTACCCATAAACAGTCGGAGAAAGAGTGATCTTTATCACAAAAGGAAGTGCTCTTCTCAATCTCAGAACCTTTGGCAGTCTTTTCTGTTTTTAGACACACAGCAGTGAGTGATTTAGCAGTGCATAATAATACTGCTTTCTAGTCTGACACACACGCATGGATGCTGACTTATGGGAACACTCTCATGTTTTTTACACTACTTTTAAAATTGTATTTCTATTTCCTTAACCCAAACCTCCATCTCAAACAAAATTAGCTTTAGATTTTCCAAAAAAATATATATTTCAGTATGATTTATTATAACTATTATAACACTCTGATATCAATATGATGTCAAATATTGTTTTTATGCTGTAACATAATTCAATCCAGTTCAGATATGCTTCTGGTGGTAATAGGTGAAAATAGAAAGTTAATCCCACATTAAAACTGGTTTAATATGTTTGACGTTCAATTTAAATCAATCAATGTCATATCTGGTTTTTGAGGTCAGCTTGATTTGTATATTTGACCTGTTTTTGACGTCAATGTCTGATGTCAATTTGAGTCAACATCAGTTGCCCACTGGGAAGCTTGTTTTCTCTTGGGGACATTTTCAAGGTCACAATTCACTGGTTTTACCATATCACTGTCCTTGTGGGGACATTTGGCTATACCAGGACCACACACACACACACACACACACACACAAACACACCCACAAATAAACACAGTTATGAAATCATGCTAACACGAATATGTCTCCTACACCAAGCAACTCAAGGCTCAAAAAAGCAAGCTTAGAAAATTAAAAAAAGTTTATTAATTACGCTGAGACATGGTACATATTGTCCAGGTACAGACAGCCTATTGTAGTGCATTCATGTTTGGTTGGTTTCATCAGTATGATCACTGAGAACTTGAACCTGAAACCCAAACACAAATGAAAACTAATTTGTTCCTTCAGCAGTCAGTAAAAGAATTAGATTCATCTTTAAAATACATTTTAAAATAGCTCTAACAATAAATCAATAAAACAATTAAGTGATTTAATATAAAATAGAATTAAATTAACTGTGCGTCTGTGTGTGTGTGTGTGTGTGTGTGTTTTCACATTTTGTGACAAATGAGGACATGCATTTGTATAATGACACAGGTGTGACAAGGAGAATGTGATTTTTCAGGACATTATCCCATATCCTCATTTTTCAAAATGCTTATAAATCACAGGGGTAGGGTTACAGTAGGTGTAGGCATACAGTTTGTACTGTATAAAAACCATTTGGAATGAACTTTTCAAAAAAATTAACAGTTATGTGTGGCCTTTGATTTAATTAATTGTATATGATCTGCACAGTTTCAGTCTGAAGTACACATTCAATGCAATTCAAAAAGTGCACAATCAATACAATTAAGCCCACTTCTTGAGCTCAGGGACTAAATGATTATTACAGAAAGAATAATTAAATACTATTGTAATTAAGAAAGAGAAAATGAACCCAAAATTGAAAAGGAAATACTTTAATAAAATAAAATAAAATGAGGGTTAGTACGATTTAAATTAAAAAGCAGACTAAATGACTCTCTTATAATCTTTGCTCTATGCTGGCTGTATTCACGACGCAGTAGCTGGTTGAAGGGGACCAAACCTCGCAGAAACACCTGACTTGGTTCCATTTGACCAGCCACAGCAAGGCGTGCTGCTTCAGACAGAGAGAACGGCAGGCACAGGGAGGAAGACTAACGGAGCTTATGCTCATATGTGCAGTGAATCATTCTTGCTGCTTACCTGTTGAGAAGACAAAGGGAAAATTAAATGATGATTTAAAAATAAAACAAAACTTGGCAGCCCCATTCACAAACTGTTTCTTCAGTAAAATGTCAATTGTAGTTCCTGTGCCGTTCAATAGATGGGCATTACCACTTAAGTTCAGCATTATTAACTACTGGTTCTCAGACAGCTGTACTCTGTCAATCTGCCCTGGATCTTCAGTTGCTATGGGTCAGTGAGAGATGATCGGGGTGTGGAGGCCCCAAACGTGTGTCTATGTTCAGCCAGCTGACTAAAACAACAGCTTTACCACCTGATACACAATCATTCATGCAGCTCAACATTTTTGCCATCTTAGAATACAAAATGGTCCGGTTTATAGTTTAGTTTATGTTTAATAAATCATTATATATCCATCATGATGTGTTTATTTGCATGCTCCGGTCCTGTGGTGATGGATCCCCCCTGAAACCACACACTTCCTTACATTCCATAACTTGAATATTCATATGGGCATATAAGGAAGCATGTCATCACAAAGGGCAAATTTTAGTTTCCTCCTATGAACAGACAAAGTTGTCAGGAAAAATGCACAAGGAAGAGATACATTTTTTACACAATCCATGCAATTTTTCGGCTTCATAACTATATTAAGTTACATAAAAAGGTTGGATAGCTCTGACGTGAACTCAGAAATTTTGTCCAGAAAGATCGAAACAGCAGTATTTACCACTCCTTTACAACAAACATTTGTGATTCACTCTGTAGAACGAGTACTATTACAGCTGAAGTGTGAGGAAAAACTAAATTTACCTGTATGTAGTTCCTTTGTCATCCTCATTTTTGTGTTGACAAGTGTCCGAAGACAAGGAACATGGAGGTTAGCCAGCCAAGCAGGAGCAGACTAGTACATCTAGCACTCGAACACCTTCTCACGTTTAAATAGACCCGAAGCTTTTTCATTCTGCCACATGGAAAGCTTAAAATGCACTTTACTCTTTGATATAGGAGACTGATATACAGTAGATCAAAGACAAGCTATGACACCTCAGGTGAAAAGCCAGTAGCACGCCCATACCTCCATTTCCTTCAACAGCACCATTTCCAATGGCAGAGGTGTAAAATCTTCCATTTGCTGCATCGTAAAACAGAGATTTCATCCAGCATCTCGGTCCGAATCAAAATGGAGCTATATATAAGATATATAGCGCCATTATATATATATATATATATAAATAAATGGAAAAAATATAATTTTAGTTCTGATAAATTGCAGCCCATTCATCCCAGACATGAAATTGGCTATTTAGACTTTTAATCTCAACTGCCTTGCCAATTAAAGAATAAAAAAAACCTTTAAATAGTCTCAGATGTTGTAATTAGTATCATGTAAAGTCTACTCCAGTTCAGAGAACAACACTGCCTAAAGCCAACTCGGTCTGGCAACAAATAAAAGCTCTCCCCACACCTTTCTGATCCCATCTTTCCTCTTCTGCTGAGTGCTAAGTGTATCGTCTTCTCTGCTTGACTGGTAGATTCTGCCCAGGCTTGGCCACATGCTCCCGGCCTTTTCAAGCGCTCGGCCTCCCTTATACTCCCCCCTCTGCCCCTGTGCTCCTCCACCTGTTGGTGTCCTTTAGAAGCCAGGGCCTCTCCTATGCCTGCTGTCCAACCCAATCAGGGCCGTGACAGGGGAGAGCGAGCCTGTGAAATCACACCTCTCAGCTGTTCACACTCGCCTCCAGACACCCTACACCCGCTGCTCCCCTTTTTACACCGAATTTCAATGGCTCCTTTAGGGAGAGGTAAGAGAAACCAGGAAACAACTGTGGGCGAGTGACTTCTGTACAGTGGTGGTTAGTAGTCACAGGCATTAACATGAAACAAAGTGCAGTGTTACTACTGTTTGGGATTTGGCAAGTAGCGGGTTTTAGGACCAATGCCGGAAAGATTTGGGATTAAGATGCTTCACTTTACTTTGATGAATGGCAAACATTACAATGTTGGCAAACATTGGTGTTTAAATGAATTTTTTTTTATTTTTGAACATTTATTTTGTAGGATTCTTCAGAACAGTAAGAAATAACTAAAAGCACTATATGGTATTCTAAATATTATATATATATAGATTCAAATGTTGACTAGTGTATACAAGTTATATATATATTTCATGTTTAGTAGTATTTTTTTTATAACAGTGCGGTTTAACTAAAACCACTATAAATAATATATATATATATATATATATATATAGTGCTGTCAAATGATTAATCAAAATTAATCGCATATAAAATAAAAGGTTTTGCATAATATAAGTGTGTGTTCTGTGTTTATTTATTATGTATATATAAACACACAGAGTATATATTTAGAAAATACTTCTTATATTATTAAATTCATATAATTTATATTACAAATAAATATATTTAATATATAAAACACATCTGTCTGAAATATATACATGCATATATATATATATATATAATTTAGATGACCATAAATAAACATAGCCTTTACATTTCAACCCAGAAGTCTAAGACACTTAATAAATGCTTATAATCATGAATACATGTGTTTGTGCATGGTCATCATGTTACTTGGCAAGATAGTGATTTAAATATACAAATATACATGTCTATTAAATATATTTGTAGTATATACATTAGATATGTGCATTAAATTACGTTACAGTAAATATAATAAAATGAGTAATGATAAAAATAATTTACTAATTAATCATCTGATTACATAAATAAATGTAATAAAATGTGATATAAATAATAAAGATATTCATATATATATACCCATAAATAATACAATTTACTGCATTTACAGTATTTAAATCAAAAACACTGCAAAAACAGTAATAATTCTGAATGATCATTACAATATATTTTCAAAGTAATTTATTCCTGTGACGGCAAATATCATATGCCATATTCAGAAATCATTCTAATTTCGATTTGCTATGTGTTTAAAAATAGTTGAGGTGCTTTTTTCTTTTTCTTTTGGGAAACAGTGAGGCCCTGTTACTCAAAGATTCTTTGATGAATGGAAAGTTCAAATCAACAGTATTCATTTGAAAACGAAATATTTTATCTTATTGAAAATAACACACACATAAACATATTTTATGTAATATATTCAATATTTAATTTTCAATACAATTATTTATATTATAAACTCATATAACAATTCAGTCTCACAACAGTTGTCAGAGACATGAAAGTGCATCATAAAGCACACACAAAAAAAACTTAACAGTATTATACAAACTGTTGTCCATTACATTCTTTTCAATGTGAATTGTTAACAAATCAGTGATACTAATTCCCTGTCACAAATCTCTGAACTGTCCGGTTATGCACCGGACAGTATATCAAGACTGAGCCACCCACAGAATGAACCAGACCCAGTTCTATGGAGGAAACTGGAGAGGTCTGGGTACATTTTCCCCTGCAACAAGCATGCCAGTACCCCTGAAGTCAGCACCTGTGTTCTAAAAGAAGCCCAGGCAACAGGAGACCCAGGGCCAGAGATGAGGCTTACTCTGAAACCCAACACTCCGCACCCTTTTAACAGCATTAAACCACCACAAATAGCCAGCAGCATTGCTCTTCTCAGGAATAGTACCATGCATGCTCAACAATTACTGTTTCCTGTGGCTGCACATGACAGTAACAAATGAGACATTTCCATCTACATCATTACAGAGGATTACAACATATGCCATCAGTAATAACCACAGCTCATTATACACCTGTCAGTAAACATATCTTTGGTTCTAAAGCTAAGAATATGCCCTAATTTCCAATAATCCTAAACTGTTAACCGTTTAAATGAACATTGGGATAAAAGCAGAATCCGTTGACTCTAAATATGAAAATATAAATACTGTATGAAAATCCACCATGATCAGTTGTCATTTTCAGTAGCTAATCTCATGGAAGCTGTGAAACAATTGCAAGGGTGTGTCTTTAATGCTCTATGGAAACAATACAAAGCAAAGTCTTCACTGGGGTCAGTGGCAAAATAGAGAAGGAGGGAGAGAGAGAGAGAGCGCTCAGTGTTTGAGGAGAACGTCAGCTCCAAATCTGACCGCTCTGTCTATTTTTAACACTGGCTGTCAAGCTGGGCCCCACGGTGCTAATAACTTTGTTCCTCTCTGTCACTAGCATTTGGCCAGCAGCATCCCAGTTTATTCTAAGAGGTCATATAGCTCTCTCTTTTTCCGGAGGCTGGCATATAATTTTTCAGGCAGTGCACTTTAAACAGCTGATTCTCAGGACACAGATGCACAGCACATGAAGCAACTTGTTATAATATTTTCTTTTTACATTTCTACTCCAAGCACAAAATATTGTGGTTGTTGTGTTAAATGGAACGTGTTAATGATTTAACCACAGATTTCTTAGGGCTCTAGATAGTCCCAATTTGTCTTAGGTTTTTTATTATCTGATTTATTGTTTTCAGTTTGCATTGCAAAACACTTTTGCTGTTATTGCGGTGAGATGCGTATGTATGGTTAGGTTTAAGAGGGCAATAGTGTAATTATAAATGCAATAAGATGCAGATACTTTTTTTAAATAAATGTGAAATGTCCAAAACATATATGCATAGAAGAAATGCATTGCATCAAATGATTAATCTAAATCTGGAAATGAACTACACTTAATATGCAAACAGAAGGTCAATGATCAAACAAGAAACAGCAAAGGACATTCATTCAATTCCCAGGGAAACAAGTATTGAATCATGTAATACATTGAATGCAATGTAAATTACTTTGGATTAAAACATTTGCCAAATGAATAAATATAATGAGTGTCCTTGTGTTCTGTTTTGCAAATTGTCATAACTTATAAAGGACTTGGTTTCTTGAAAACACTGGAATACTATCAGTTTTTAAACCAATTGGGAAAATATAAATGCAGTTTCATTCAAAGGATGATCAAATGTGTACTTTAACATAGAGTTCTTTCCAAAATTAAAATTCTATGAACACTTACTTACCCTTAAGTTGCACCAATCTGCATGACTTTCTTCTGTGGAACATAAAATAAGACATTATGACTGCATCTTTGTTTTTTTCTCCCCCTGAGTACACATTTAATGTCAATGGGTTCACAATGACTTTTATTGTGTGGACAAAAAACTTGAAATATTCATTAAAATATCTACTTTCACTGAATGTCTTGTAATGAAGAAGAAAGTAATTCATACATTTTTGAAATAGGTAAATTATTTTTGTGAATGTGTGTGTGTGATACAAGGATATTCCAATGAAATATTGACCTTGTGGGGACATTTGTATATCCCTATGAGGAAACAAGCTCATAAATCAAACAGAAGAGAAGTCAGAAAATCTTAAAATTCAGAAAGTTGCCTATGAGAGGTAAGGAGATAGAAAAAAAAGGTTTTCACAGTAAAAAAAACATTGCACCATGATAGAAATACCAATGTGTGTGTGCATGTGTATCATGCATACTATTTTTTGTGTAATGTGAAAGTCATCAGCACTCATTTAAAAGTGGAGCTTAGGCACACTCTAATTCTTTAGCTTTTAAAGTGCTGTCCTTCCTTCTTAGGTGTGACAGTTGCTCCCGCTGAGGTTGACACAGCTGTCTGTGAGAGTCTGCTGCTGCTCTGTGAAGGATGGGAATAGAAAAGGTCAAAGGACACTTGCATTTCAGTAGATGTCAAAACAGGTGATAGCAACTGAGAGGTTAACAGCTTATTCCCTTCCCTGCAAAGATGCTGAAAATGACTCTTTAAATAAAAAAAATAAATCATTTTGCATGATATTTTTCTATTGTCAATTTATTACAGAGAAGCATTTCTGTGATTTAGTATAAAATCTCAGGCTAAACACTATATTTGTTCAGTCACAAGTAGGCTACAGTTTTAGTAAATGAAAGCTATATTATTAAACAGAAGACCAAATGGTATCCATATAGCAGGAAATGCCCCTCTGACCCCATCCTGTGACTCCTTAAAAGACTTACATGAAACAGACAGGGTGTCAAAATGGACTATGTGTTGGTTCAACTGGTGTCAGCAATCTCACTGAAAAGTGGGGGGTTCCCAATGAATGAACGTGTGAGCGTTGGTGGTCAGGGTAAAGTTGGGGTAACTAGGTCAAAACTCATATAATCACACTGACTGACAAATGAACAAAGGACTGCAGGTGTGCGAAAATCTGCATTCAAGACAATTCACTGTAACAATAAAAAGCGATATACTGTGAATGTGATATAGTCACATCAGTGTTAAGAAAATTAACAAGTGATCAAATCGTCTGCGTTCATTATTCTGGGATTCAGGGCTGTCTGAAGCAATCGTCTTATGTTTGTAGTCAAATCCCTCTAGTGCACATAGACACACTTACAAAAGCAAACATGAACTATACAGGATATAATTTTTATTGAGCGTCTTAGCCTTAAAAACATAAGAACAACCTTTTAAACAAACTTAAATTGCTTTCACTGCCATTTTTTATTGTCACATGGCTTTTCCAAAGATGTGACGCCAGTGCAGGTCACAGTTCATAGGTCATCTGTTTCTGTCACATTAATGTAAAAGAAACCTCATCAAATGTCTTGGCTATTTTTAAAAGGTCATACAATAGGCAAATCAGACCTATCTGTAACTTTATTGTACATTTTATTATTATTTCTGTATTTAATTTAAGGTTTTCCATAGAATTGCTAGAAAATGAGTTGTTTTATACATTATACATATGTTTTATTAAACATAATAGCTTATACTCAAAATCAAAGCATGGTAGTGCATATTAAAATGTGTTTAAACAAGCACAGATTAAACATTTTTGTATTCAAGTTTTAGTTTGTTTGTTTAAAAACGATTGTGAGCTATAGCATTGGACATTTACTGAGAAAAAAAACGGCTAAACAGCAGCCAGAGTTGATGAGACTCGCGCGCTCCGTAACTTCCGTGTTTACTACCGGGCAAGATGGCGGCGCCCACATAACCGATAGTGCGGAGCACGCTCAGTTAGAAGTCAAGCTGTATTCTTCATGAGAAATCAATTTGAAATGAAATGTAAACACCAAATGAACTATCGAAAGTTTTTTCCCAAGGTCGATCGCCTTGTATTGATTAATTTATCTTGTTGCACCGCGCACTGGCGATCTTAACTACAGCTGTGAAATGTTCACAGACATTCATGTGTGTTTTGGTCTACCGGTTAACGTTTAAATAGTGATCCGATGGAGTAGGAGTCAATTCACGGGGAAGTATAAAACGATTAATGCTTTTAGGGTCGTTAGAAGGCGGTATTGCCGGCATGCGGTGTGTGAAGGCGCTGCAACTCACCCTCGCGATCATCAAACCAGATGCTGTGGCCCATCCGCTTATTCTGGAGGTGAGAACACACCGTCCACCACCTAATTAAATATATAAACATATAACAATTTAGTATGGGGGCTGTGACGTTTTCATAAAGCCAAATTACTATATAAATGTGTTTTCCTGACCGCTTTATTTCTTTCTTTCTTGCTATTATGTAACAGCTGTATTAGTTTATACATGGAATGCAGATTCTTAAAGGGGTAGCTCACCCCAAAAATGAAAGTGCAGTTTTTATTTGCCTGCTTAGTAAGGATTTTGAAAGAATTTTCCCGTTTTGCTGTTGTAAGAGACAGATATTTCCCAGGACTCCATGTACCACCGGTTTAAAATTAAACTTTGATCCACTCCTGGCTTTTCTCTAACTGTGAAACCAGGCTGTAATTACTTACCTGGCTATAAAATATAACCTATCCTCCTGAGAAAAATTTACTGGAGTAACAGGTGTGACAACTAGCCCCAGCCTCCTATTGAATGTTACTCTTTTAATGAAGAAAGATGTCTTGTAATTCAAAATATGTGGAGGCTTAAAGCGACATAATAATTTGTCTTTATTATTAAAATGAGTCGGCGCCTTCCTGATTTAATTTCCGCTGTCTGTCAGAGACAAAGAGATAAAGGTGCCTTTAATTAGCAACTATTTCCTCATGCAACGTGGTTTGAAGACTGAAGCCCATGCTGCTTTAATTTCCACCACCAGATTTGAAATGTAATGTTTGTGTTTTCATTAGAGTTTGATGTACTTTCATCGCTTAGTCTGTAACCTTGTTCTTTTTGGATATTAAAACTGTTAATTAACTCTTTGTCGTCCTGTTGCAGAAGGCAAACATAAAATAAAAAGTGGCGCGTTCATTTAAGAGATGCAGATGGGCATGGGAAGCATTAGAATATAATGTTTCTTTTCATTTCAGGCTCTTCATCAGAAGATTCTTGAAAACTTCCTTATTGTCAGAAAGAAGGATCTGATGTGGAGAACAGACGAGTCAGAGCGGTTTTATGCTGAGCATGCAGGTAGAAAAGAGGCTTTTTTCCTATAGCCTCTCCACTGCATGAATGAAAGGGGAGTCTGTGTTTGTAACAGATTGAATGGTTAAGTACATGTGTGGGTGGGTGTCATGATTTTAAACAGGGTGAGTCACAGTAAAGGCTTCACACAACCTGGAGTCATAATGTTGACGCAGCATGTGGAGGGAGAACATGTTACTCACTCTCAGCTTATCATATCCTGCATCCAAAGAAAAGCAGCTGCCTCGCATTATATGTCTGTATTATGCATGCAAAATCCATATTAACAGATTGAAGCAAAATCTGCTGCATAAACCACATCACCCTCGTTGGCTTATTTTTAGTGGATAAATTGATCAAAAGTGAACTTATCCCAGGGTTATCATCCCTGACTGTTTTTTATTGTTACAGGACGTTTTTTCTTTCAAAGACTGGTTGAATTCATGTCAAGGTAAATGCTTATTGTCATTTCCCCACAAATTATAAAAAGTGTTAAGAGTATTGTTCAGCGAAGGAGCCTGCAGCAGGTTTATATGCACATGTATATTTTCATTTACAGAAATGTGATCATACATTATATGTATTAATTAAATAATTTAAAGCTGTATGCTATGATCTATTTATGGACTATTTATATAATATTTTAGTAATATTTAGTTTTAATATATTATTATTTATAAATAATATATATAAATATATGTTATATTATATATTATTATAAAATAATATATATATATATATAATATTATATATTATATTACATATATATTATTATTTAAAAATAATATATATAAATATATGTTATATTATATATTATATTATATATT
>JAUCMU010000043.1:7630363-7712042 GCA_032275025.1 Enteromius treurensis
TATATATATATATATATATATATATATATATATATATATATATAACTTTCCTTTCTTAAAAGAATCCTGGAAAATTACATAAAAATATAATGCAGCACTATTTTCAACACACATAATAAAAAAAAAAAATCATATCAGCGTATTTTACTAATTTCTGAAAGATCATGTGACACTGAAGACTGGAGTAATTGATAGCTTTTGCCATCACAGTAATACATGACATTTAAATATAAAATAGACTTTTTACTAAAATAATATTTTACAGTGGTTCACTTTATTTTGATGATAAGCCTTAATGAACAGTAGTTAATTTAAAATATAAATATACCCCAAATAATTTATTTGTTTTTTCATTTGAAAAATAAAATAAAATTAAATAAAAATAAAATGCATACAAATAAAAAAGAAAAATTGAGGCTATGGCCTCATATGCACACTTATGTTACAAAATGATGCTAAGCTTTATTCATTTGTTTAATGCTTCATAAAACAGGTTTTATAACAGAAGTTAAAAATTTTATCTCTCAGAGTCTTTAGTTATGTTTCATGCTAAACAAATTCTATTATCAGTCAAGTGCTATTAAACTACCATTTTAAAATAGTATGCTTTAATATGTTGTAATTATTTTAAGTATTTGCCACACTTCTGGTTAGGACAAATACAGTACATTAGAAAACCTACACTTATACTGTAAGCACATGTAGCTACACATTGCTTGACAAAGATCCTCCTGTTGACAACAAGAAAAACCTAAACAAATGTATGTAAAGAGTGGTTAAAAAAGATATAGAGGTGCACTGAGATAAACAAACATGAAGGAGAGGCAAAAGCAAACACATGCAAATGTAGGTAAACAAAGGTGTGACAAACACAACCAGCAGCTACAGAAAAAAAGAAAAGGTCCCACCTTTAACCTGAAGGTAGAAACTGTTGCTGGCATTCTGGCTGCCCGTTTCTGCCCTGATGGTATAGTTCCCACTGTCCTCTGCTTTAGCCCTGATCAGGGTCAAAACACCCTGGTAACTGAACAAACAACAACAGCCTTAATGCAACACTTTTAAAAGAGATACTGATGTGATTATTATAATTTTTTTTTAAGCACGTATATAAAATGTGATATGTGAAGTCACCTGGTCTCATCGATTATTAGGAGGTTGGTGGTGATTTCTGCAGCAACATCTCCCAGGTCCGATCCGCCCTTTAACCATGTGACTTTGGGAGCAGGGAAAGACTGTATGTCCACCCTGAACTCTAGCACATCATCCAACCTAGTTGTCTCCACTGGACCAATCCCCGGACTTATATGCACAAACTCACGATCTGCACACGAAAACCATAAGGGCAGATTAGGACTACAACTGAATCACTGAGAATATAATCATGTGTGAATTTGCAAAAAGCATTAAAAATCATGTGCTTCTGTGTTACTGTATGTGATCACTGTACCATAGACTGTAATAGTGAGCTGTTTGGTTTGGCTCTCATTGCTCTTAACATCAGTGATGGAGCAAGCGTAGATGCCGCTGTCTTTTGGTGAGGCGTTTGTCACTGTCAGAGTATAATGGATCTCAAGATCTCGCTTATTCTCCTTTACGGTCTTTACTCCTCGACCCGCCTAAGAGAAAATGACAGAGGGAGAATATAAATATATTTTATATATATATATATCAATATATAATATTGCTTTTAAGGGAATGTTATATAAATGTGCTCTTATTTGTTCTTTTCCTGTCTCACCAGTTTCCCAGGGTATTTCCAGTGGTCCTCCAGTATCTCACTGTTTCTGGCTACACAGACAACAGTGATGGTCTCACCCACCAGCAGAGCTTTCTTCTCCGCTAGCAGCTCCACTTGCACATCAGACCCTCCTGAGAGACAATATGATAAATGCATGTTAAGGTGGATTACTGTAATGCATGGCAGGAAAATTGTTCAAATTTATAGTTCCATAAAAAACACAGTGAGAAGTCAATTGACATATCAATGTGTCCTATGGTGTGATCGCAATAAAATGAACAAAAAATAACCACTAACACTGAAGATAAACCTCATGCTATTTTAAATTTTTCTCATATTATTTGTTTATTTTTTCTACATTTTTGCTATGTTGTACCATAGAACACGGTCCGATTTTTATTCGCATATATATATATATATATTACACAAGATAAATTAAGTAAAACATAGTAAATATACATTTATGTTTCTAACTCAATAGCAAATATTTGTTGTTTTTAAGCTCAGTATTTTTATTTTTATTATTTAACAAAACAGACAATTTACCTGTCCAGCCATGAACAATGTACTCTATGCTGTCAATCGGCTGTCCGTTAATGAGGGTCCTACAGACATAAGTCCCAGAGCTGAAGAGGCCAATGAATCCTCTCCTGCTGTCATAGACACTGGGCAGAACCTCATTGTTCTCAATGTGAATCAGAGAGACGGTGGCTCTGGGGTCCGTCACACGGCAGGGAATCTCCATTTCCTCATGACTCGTCAGCACATGGTTTTCAAAAGGCCTCATGGACGGCGCAAATGGCGTTTCTGGATCTGCATGTGTTTTTGGAATTAAATGTTATATCAGTTTGCCACATATAAAGGGCTTCATACTAACTATGTTGTATATATTTTAAATCTAATCTAGCCTCTGTAAAGTAAAAAAAAGTACCTGGAACATAAATATAGATGGAGGTCTCAGTGTTGTTGCTGGAGTCATAGTGGCAGATGTATTGTCCTGTATGGGCAGCCGTCGCATCACCAACAGCCACAGTGGAGATGAAGAGTCCTTTTTTTTCAGTGTCAAACTGCTCGTGGAGATAAACAGGGCTGTACCAGGAGAGCTCGGCTTGACCTCGACATGTGAGTCGGAAAGTGGAGTGGAGAGACACCTCCATGCTTTCCCTCTGGGGCCACATGACTGGAGCCAGCACTGACTGTGGCAGCTCTGGGTACGTGGCTGATCAAGACATGAACAAAGTATTTGAATTTTTCATGAAAACTTTAGACTTAGATTTCTGAATCATTGTGGGCACTTCATGCATTCTGCTGTTTGATATAATTATACCTTCAACTAGCAGTTTGAATGAAAATCTTGAAGTCCTGGAACCAGTGGATGCAACAATCTCATAGACGCCACTGTCCTCCTCTATAGGGTGACGGAGAACCAGAAGATTCTCATACCTTTGTAAGAAATAGACATGACCATTACAGTTATTTCAGTGGTATTATGACACTGGTGACACTTACAGTGCTAACAGTGGTTAATTCATTAGCATAAACTCACAATACTTTATGTACTTTATTTATTTTTAAAGGTTGGATAAATAATAAAATATTTTTCAATATATTTTAAGGCATTCCTTATTTAGGTTAATGCTGATTTTTATTTTTATTTTTATATAAAAATACATTTTACAGTATATTTCAATAAAAAATAATGTTAAAGCTTTTTTATTTTATACTTGATATATTTATTTGAGTATTCAAGTAAAATGTTAGTATTATCTTATTAGAGATATATCAGTAGATTATAATATAATGTAATATTTCATATAGATTTCATCAATAATAGAGATTAGAGGAGAAAACATTACTGTTTTAAACAGAAAGACTAATATTGCTTTATGAAAAATAAAAAATTTTATGTCTATTTTATGAACGGATTTGTGAAATTGTACCTGAGGCCTTCCAGATGAGTGGTCTTGGTGGAGATGTAGCTGTCATCCAGCTCAATGTTATCTTTAAACCACCTGACCTTTGGCTCAGGGTCGGCATCAATATAAATAGTGAACTCTTTTTCCTCCAGAAGCGGCACAATCTCCACTGGCCCGATGCCATTAGATATTACTTCCACAAAAGAGCTCTCTAAAGGTCAGAAGAAAGAAAGAAAGAACATTGATTGATTGTCTCCTTCACATCTGTTCATCCCATCTCCGTTTACTGGTTTTAATGATGAAAGCAGAGGTGTGTAGAGTTTTGAGAAGTGAGAAAGAGAAGTGCGCACCGTGGACTGTGATTCCCAGGATGAGAGACTTGGTTTTTCCAGTGATTTGGTTGGTAACAACACACTCATAGCGTCCAGTGTCTGCCACAGAGGCTTTCGGGATGTTAAGGATGTACTGAACCTTATCTGGGAAAGTTAACTTCATTGGAACAGCATCTCTGGCCTGAATAGTGTAATAATGAGGAGAGAAAAATAAAGAGCTGTAATTACATAAATTGGGTTTACTATATATATATATATATATATGTGGAGTGATGACAGCATGACGGTGATCAATAGCAATTTTTTAAACACTTTTAAATAGGGATCACATTTTCACTATTAACTACAACTTTTCCCTCTATGTATCCCCAGTTTGCTGCTTATTAATAGTTAGTGTGGTAGTTGTTAAGTTTAGGTATTGGGTAGGATTAGGGATGTAGAATAAGCTGATGTAGAAATTAATACCAATAAACGGCTAATAGTCTAGTGATATGCATGCTAATAAGCCACTGGTTAAGAGACCCTTATCATGTCATGTAAATGTTTCTTTTTTCATAAACTCCACTTTTCTATTCAAATATATGATTTGCAAGCTTGTACTGTGTCTGTCTATTTCAGCCTGCTGGAGATAAATCAGCTCTGCACGAGTCTTTTAAAGGGCCATAGTCATCACAAACAGCCACAGCAGAACCCAGAACGGCTCCGGTCCAGACAAGAACTTGGAGCGTCTCTACACAATTCCATGCTGCTTTCAAAAAACCAAGGACTCTTATTTTTAAAAATAATGCTTCTGACAGACTGATTTAAAACAAACATGGATGGTGAGCTACATGATGCATCCAGACTTTCCAGCAAACACATAAAAACTATATGATATGAACTTTTCACAACCAAATAAACACATACAATAAACAACCAAAAGTAATTGTAATTAACCAGCAATTCACATTTACAAATGCACAAAAAAAATAACAAGACGAACATACTGACATAATTTGAAACTTACTTAACATAAACCATACAAAAAACAGCCAACTTTCTACCTAACACCAAAATGACCTCAACCAAATCTAACCAACAAACCGATTTACTCGTTGTTCATCATCAGATAACTATCTACCTCCCTAACTAACTAACTATCTACCTAACACAACCATTACATCAACTAAAACTACAACCTACCCAATGAATAAACAAACTGACTTATCTTTTCATTTGGAGTTTAAAATCATCATCAAATAGGCATTTCAACTAACTAACACGCATTTGATTTGGAATTTACATTAATCATCAAACACACACAAAATATGTACTAAAACTATCTATCAGGCATCTTTTATTTTTTAAATACCCTCCACTAAACATGTTAGTTCACACAGACCTCTGTGGTCTTGTGAATCCCAAACACATATGGATTCACAAGACCACAGAGAGCTCACAGAGGTGAGAAACTCACATCTGTCTTCAACACTCACAGGACATTCGGGTCATAGGTCAAAGTACAGAGTAAATTAGTCCCACTGCTTTCCTTTGAGGTTTCTACCTTAACTTTTGTTTTGCATTCCACTCCGACCGATTATAAAAAGAACGAGAGAATACTCCCCATGTCTCTCCATCACACACTTCAGTTATGGAGCTCAAGTAAATTAGTTGCGTTTATATTAGGTTAAGAGGGAAAGAGCGAAACAGATGAGGGTCTTGCCTGTATTTCGGGATGCAGCCACTGCTGGTGAAAAGCCTTCCCATGAGGCAGCTCACAGGTCAGATTGACAGCATCCCCCTCTTTCAAATCTTCAATACTGGCACTCAGATTTATGTTAAAGCTCTCCTCTTCATCATCAGCAGCAGCATCATCATCATCATCTTTGGCATCTTCAATACAACACAAATTATTCATAAAACATGAAGGATGCTGCAGTTAAACTAATTTTTCTTACTAGTCTTCTAATTAAAATACAAACATGTGTGAGTGAAAGCAGGGCCAATTGCTCGATGCAAGAGCAATACACCCAATCACTCTTATTTCTTTTGCCTGATATTTAATCTGTGGCTTCAAATGTTCTTCTCGTGAGTAACTTGCAGAGTACGATGATCCAATATGAAGCAAGTGTGTGTCAGATCTCACACCTGCACCCCACCCCAATTCAAAATGTCATCACTCTTCCCTAACAAGAATTTGTCATCTCCCTTGATACTCATGTAACGTCAGAGCAATGACCTAATATTTCACTTTTCTTAGTCAAAATCCAAAACAATACTGTTTGAAATGTTAATAAAAGCATGTAAATGTTGAATTATTTATGGTGCTTTACTTACCCATAATTTTTGTCACGTTATAAACAATGCTCTGCACCGCTTTGCCATTCACGCTCGTCTCGCAGACATAGTGACCTGGTGATAATACGCCGTAAAAGCCAAGTTTGTGGTCGTAATACGCAGAAACTTCCTCCCCGCTTTGCAGATTTCTGAGAATCACTTGAGAATGTGGGTTTGTAGCAAGGCAGGGGATAGTTGTGGACATTTCATCTGTCTCAGCATCAGCTTCAGACACAAATGGAACTTCAGGATCTATGGAACAAGAGGTGGGAGTCTGTTTTACAAATGCAAAATGTACCAGTCGTTTCTTATGTATTTAGCATGTCTTGAACAATAATGTACCTAGAACAAAAATGAAGATATCAGTTTCTTTTTCAGGTTGGTCCTCATGCAAACAGGTGTAGAATCCCGTGTTAGAGGCCTCAGCATCAGTGATTACCAAAGTACTATGATTAAATCCGGACTTCACTTTACTGTTAAGGGGTAAAGGCTCGACCCATGTTACCCTCCTCTCTCCGGAGCAAGTGATGGTGAAATCAGAATGAAGCATGAGCATAATTTCCTTTTGATCTGAATCAATAACCGGCCAAGGTTTTGAAACATCTGCAGGGAAATATTTAATGTATTTAATTAATTACAAGCTTTTAATTACAGTTGTACATTTACATTTAGGACATTTGAAATAAATACTATTACTAAAAATTTATAAAATAGAAAAAGAAAAAACATTGAATTATATATATATATATATATATATATATATAAGTTATTTTTACTTGGTTTTTAAACATACACATACCTGAAAGTATCCCTAGTAAGACAATCCCAAAAACGAGATGTGTCTCCAGGAACCCCATGATTACTCAGGTCGTGCTCAGCTGAAAAGAAATAAAATATGAAAATCGATTTTACCAACAGACAGAAAACGAAAATAACAACAAAAAACGCCAAACATGTAAAGCAGCCAATTTCTGTGTCAGTTCTGACTTGTCCTGTATTGATGTCTTGTGGTTAATCCGGTATAAAGGATGAGCCTCAGTTCAGTAATAGCTCAGGTAGCCTAGGGAGTCCATTGAATAATCGGCAGCAGAAGGTTTTGGAAAGGTTCAGTGCCAAGACATAAAGGGTCTATAAAGGGTCTTTAAAGATTCTGGACGCGGTTAAACTGACGCCAGACTCTGTCGGCGGAGCGCTTGGATAGTTCGCTTCGGCTTTGTTTGACCACCAGGTGGAGACACAGTTCACATTTTCCCGAAGACACGACCGCAAGACAGTACAATCAAGTTTTCAATGTCCCGCATGAAAAACAAAACAAAACATGGTTTTCTTACTCCATACGTACAACTGTGACTTTTTGAACCCATACAGCAAAATATATACGATATAACAACAGCTCACATGGACACGAATCAGTAAGACTATTAAGATTACTGCGCCTATCTGTTGACTACTCAATAATATTAATATATCTAGGCCTATGTGCGGGCAATGTGTGGGATCAATTGTTTCCTTTCTTTTAAAATCTACATTTTACAGCAGTATATATTATATGATAAGTTATTTTGGTCAGCAGGTTTTAAATTAGAGACCACTGTGCTTAAGATAATGCCTAGATTACAGTCCTGCAGCACACTTTGTTGCATTCTGTCTTTGTTTCTTTTGATTTCAAAAGTCTCGTCACTGGTTTGAGCGCTTGTTTGGGTAAATTTCTAATCAGACATTCCGCGCGCGCGTGTTTTATCTCTGTCTGTCTGATCCTCAGACCCCTGGGTTCCATCAGCGCTTCAACAGACAGTCAATGCCCCATAATATGAAGCGGTCCGCTCTGTTAAATCCCAGCTATCCTGAAAGAAATGCACCAATTATTTAATTTAGTGCTCTTCAGAAAAGAATTAGATAAATAAAAACAAGTTAATTAATTGATAAAAGCACGGCCAGTTGTTTTGTAAGATAAGCGGTTCTGCAAGGTCTACTTCAAAGCGAAGAGAAAAACTTTTTACAGCCCAGAGAAGACAGAAGCTCTGCCGTTTGCTCATGTCAGCCCTCTCAGTCTAATTATCCTTGGTAACTCTGAGGGTGTTGAGTAAGACTGTAATTAGTCGACCCCTTTCTGTGCTGCAACTTGGGAATCCATTGGATTGCCGTAGGAATCAATTGTGGAGAGGCAAACGAGTGCGCTTTCTGTACCGCTCATCTGTCCAGCGGTGATTGGAGCGCAAATTTCGGCCCGCACGTTTTTCGCGCACCCCCATTGGCAGGCGCCCACACACCAATGCGCAACTGACTGCCAAACACAACCGATCCGCTGCGTTTGACACTTTCGGGTAACAGCTGAGCAAGGGGTGCCCTCCAACACCCAGTTACTTCACGCGTAAAAGCGATTTCCATGGGAATAAAAGAAAGCGGTCTAAAGATACTGTCGAGATAAAGTTGCTGTGTACAGTGGTACTGTAGTCGCTGCAGGGAAAAAGAAAAGAGAAATATATATTTTTTCTTTCATTTCATTCAGTTTCAGCCTTATTTTAGTCAAGGCAAAGCAACGCGGTCTCCTTGATCCTTGGTACCTAAATTGCATTAAGTTAATCCAGATGTGAGAGAAGTTCCCCATTCATGCAGATTCATCATCGACTCGGACTTCAGCAGAGAAGGCTACAAAAAAGTTTTGTAAACTCCTCAATCGTGGTTTGACTCCATCGCTCCGCAACAAACAAATCTCCATTCCGCAGACTAATCCAACGAATGATATTCCAGAATGGTTATGGGCATCCCATTTGAATTTTGATGGGAAAAAAGTCTCCAAATCTAGTCCGAAATGTGTTTGCCATTAGACGCCAGAACTGCGCCTCTCCACGGGCTGAGACACCCCCAGCTGCGCGCCTGCGGCTCCAACTGAGATCCAGCACAACCAGGCTTTGACTTTACTGGTGATAATGCGATTCCTTTGGGGAAAAAAGTCTATAATCCTGCTCGATGCAAAAGTTTCAAGAATCAAGGTTGAAAAAAAAAATCCATAAATGTTTTTCCTAAGATGAAAACGAATGATTGACGTGCCCATTGAGAGCGGTGATGGGAAGATATTAAAATCCCCATAACATTTAAAAGTAAAACAATTAAGCCAGTTGACCCCCCCCCCCCCCTTCTTTTTACTGGTCGTCTCAGAAATACATAAAATTAATTAATTAAAGAAATGCAATTGTTAAAAAATAAATAAAAGAACATCTTAAATTAGTCTAATCCTAAACAATTGCAATTATGCTCAGAGGTTCAAACGTTTTTGAAAGAAACTTCTTCATGAAAGAAAATACAAAAGAAACTAATTAAGCTAATTTAAACATACAATACCTTTTAATCCCTTTTATTTGTTCCCTTCGATAGAAGAACAGCCAAAATGAATGGCAAAGCTCTTGTAAAATACTCTAATCAGCCCAAGGGTCCTCAGTTGTAAAGCAGTTGTAATCCTCTCTCTTGTGCTGCGCTCCTCCGTCCTGCTCCACGGCCACTCACACAAATGCGCCTATGCAACAGAAACCTGTAATTGATTCAATGTTACAGTCCATCCTTCCCAGAGAACTAATCATCTGGCTCAAAGTAAATAACTCTCAGGAAACGGCCCCTCCTCCTTCCAAAATAAGAGTCCGTGTTTTCACACTGCAGCTCCGAAGAGGAGTCAGATTTCTCCGTGCTCTGCAGTTCTGAAGGGGGTGCATGAAAAGAGGTTGAGCAGGGAAGAAAAGGACCATATGTTTTTTGTAAGTCCAAGAGGGGCCCTTTTGGAATAAAGGGATCTTTTTGTGGGGACAATGAAGTCAAGTGACCCATTAAAAGTGTTTTTATAGAGGCTTAGGTAGGAAAGAAATCAAAGAATTGGGAATGCACAATTACATTCAGTTACTCGATTAACCTTGTCATCACGCTCCATTCTTCACGTTCAGCTTTTAGTTGATTGCGCTTTTCAGTTGTGCTCGTTGCTGCTGGAGTTGCTGTGTGCGCTTTGTTTTATGCATAATCATTTAAGAAGACTTTTTAATTGTGGTTCTCCTGTCATTTCTGCAAAGACGTTCAACTTTTCAGTTTATTCAGCCTGCATTTCTAATTTTTAATAATTGCCAATATATATATATATATATCTTGGATATTCAGATAACGGATTTTATTTATTTTTTGCAAAGAGAGCAGTGTGGATCAAAATTGCTAAATTGGGGGTCCTTGAAAAGCAAGTGCTGACACATGCAAGGGGGCGCTCTAACATAAGAAACTAATTCAACCGTTCTCGACCTCTCTCCTTGTATATACTTTATTACAGCCTGCTTTTAAACAAACGTTTTGCAAAAACATTGAGACACAACCAACTCGTGAAACTTTACATTGGGTTTATTTGTATTACGTATCTGAAAGTTGTGGAAAACTCCCACAAAGTTGCCACTATCTCTTCTCCTGTTTTTGCCCTTCAGCTTTTCTTTAAGACATACCGGACTGAGATAATGGCTCATTATGAACTAGTACTCTTCGTGTCCCTGCACACGGGGATTCGCCGCTCTCTGTGCAGATGACTGACCCGGTATGTGGTGATTGAAGCCCCGGGGCAGGCTTGGCCCCCCTCTAGCCCTCTCCGTTCTTCCTGCAGCCGGTCCAGAGGAGCCCGCCTTGCAGCTCACCCTCGTAGAGAAGAACACATCTCCAGTTGCTCGGCACAATTATTTCCACATGTTCGTGCCGCACGGCCGCTCAAAAGAACAGAGTCCCTTGTTCTGGAAACAAAAGACTCTAATCTCTGAGACTAAAACTGAAGCCTTTAGAAACTGCGCGGGATACCTTTAGTTTGGAATCGTTGCAATGCATTGAAGTGAGCAAAAGATTGGCAACCAATACGAGCAATTACGCGGCTCTAATTCGGTTGCGTGGCTGTAGTTCGTTATTGTTTGCTTAAGATGTCTGCATTAAACATATTTTAATGTCAGACTTATGCAGACATGCGGACTTTTACAAATGGAGGTATTTGATAAAGAGAAAATTATGAACAAATGCACTTTTCAACCTGTAAAATAGCAATCGTTTTTTTCCAGTTTTCTGACTGTGCTGTACTTTTTATGTAATAAAAATATTTAATACCAGTTTAAAAGAGTTCAATCAGTTCAAAAGAATGTCCAGTATGGGACGAATGTGCGAGCGGGAGTGAGAATCTGTCCTAGCTGCGGGACATCAGGACTTTAGTCTACCTCTTCTCAGTATGTGTGACGCCAAGATGAAGAAATTTACAGTTTTTACAGGAACATGCACATTCAGTGATAGTTTTGTCTTTAATGTCAGAATGAAGAAATGCGATGTGAATGCGGTCTAGTCTCTCTTTAGAGAAATATAACCACATGGTGGCGTATATGTCCATCGGTGGGACAGCCTGCATCCCTCTCTTGTCATTACAGTTCAAACCTATTAAGTAAGAGAGAGGGAGATAATCGAAGAGAGAGAATTAAAACCCCTTGGGAGTAATAAAAATGGAATCGAAGTACAAACCACATCAAGACAAATGGGTTTAACTTTATTAGCACTATAACGACGTAAAGGGTGCAATAACAGCAAACATTTGAGGTTTGACATTTTGACATGCATACGTTGTTTCACACACACATAGGAAAAAATATAGACATTAAGCACTTTCTGATGTTACAACGTTGCCAACCAATTTAACACAGTGACCAGCAGTAACGAAGGTTCAGTTGCAGTTTCCTTAAAGGCATGTTTGGTGTTGTTTTTCAGTCTCAGACACATAAAAGGTATCAACATTGAAAAAATGCAAAGCTTAGGTACAGAAATGCTTTAAAAAGGTATTTTAAGCACAAGAAAAAGCTTTCCCTGTTATCTGTGCTGATTTGGAGTCAACCTTTGAATGGTCAGTTGTCCGTGGCTCTGACGCGCTGTTTTTACACACGCGCTGTCCAGTGTGCTGAAGATCTCTGTTTTTTCTTTGTCGGCTATATATTGTGGGAGTGGAGCCAGGCAGAGGCGCTTCTGCGCGGAGGAAAACTTCATAATGAATGCTGCTGGCTAACCTTGAACGCAAACACTGAGTCATCAAAGGCACTTAGCACATGAGTGCGTAAAATTTTAAAGTAAACATTTAGAACACGCTTTTTCGGTAGGTTTGGTTGCCTAGAAATCTCAAATGCCAAGACAAAAGTGAAACAATAGCGTTACATTTTGTTCAAATCTGTATGGCTAAATTATTGGGTGCTGAAAATAGCCCTGTTATTTTCTGTCATTATGGGGCAATAAAAGTAACCCTCTAGTTTTTATAAAGAGTTTCATGGTCATCTGATGTTTTTTCTCCTAAAAGTGTGGGTTAGAGTTCCAGATCCTCAACACTGTTTAGTTTCAAAGGAAAACTATAAGCTGAAGAGTGATAGCTTTTGGTCTGTAGGCCAATTTGCATGCTTTGTAACAGTATATTATGAGAACACGCATTAAATGTCGTGAAGTTTCGCCTTTAGATGCCGCTATAATCGAAAATGCATGCTAATCCAGCCCGGTCTCAGGAAAAAAGCGTATAAATAGTACGCCAACTACTTGTGGTACAGATACGCAAAAACGTTGGCGTATATATGGCACGCACGTGTTTGGCCTGGAGTTTTCGGATGCATTTGATACGAAATTTATTGGCGTGTACATGGTACGCAGTTTTCGCGTACATATGATACGCATCTACCCCACAACCCTAATCCTACCCATAGCTTACTTAGTGATCTTCTTAAAAATAAAGTATTTTTCCTTAAGCAGATGCCTGAAGTTTGTGCTTGTGCTCCCAGAAATCATTTCTTAAAATTGATGTTCAAAGTACACAATATTCTTGTTTAGAGAGACTTTACAACTGATTACAATGACAGGCATTGATCAATTGCAGCATTCATTCGGATTATTTACAGCCTTCAAGTATGCTTTCCAAGCCTCAATATAATCAACAAAGAACACTAGTCAGTAAAGAGAAAGCAAGACATTTGTTTATTCTCCAAATAATCGTCATTGTGAACTCACGCATATCTGGAATAGATAGTGACCAGGACTGAGACCTTGAAATGAAAATGCTTGAAATGCCACCTGTTCATCAGGCTCCTCAACATGGTTGTGTTATCTATCTATCTACCTACCTACCTACCTACCTATCTATCTATCATCTATCTATCTATCTATCTATCTATCTATCTATCTATCTATCTTTAATAAGGTTACACTCCTTTAGATAGAGCACAGACCCTGATTCCTCTTATTTCCACCTGAATGAGTTGGCCAAAGTAATGAATAATATTCTGTCCTCCAACATTGTGTGTTGGATATAATATAACCATATATTATCTCATTCAAAGCTGACCTCTTTTTACAGCGGCTATACATTCTAATCCAGCAAAGCCACTAAGCACACTTGATAATATAGTGGGCACGCTCAGGAGCGCAACAATGGGACGCCTTAAAGAGAAGCTGACACGTCTCAGAAAGGGCCCATTCTAGAGAGCCCGACAAAAGCGCTCGGGACATATTGTGTGATGACCGAGTTCCCACTAAATTAAGTCACCATGGACAGCACTGATGGGACACGTGTCTAGAATTCCCAGTTCCATCATTTTTGAAACAACGGGTTTTGGACGGAAGTCTCAAACTATGTACTCGAGCTGAAGAGTTCACGTTAACGGCGTTTTTCAGCATTTCACTTCGCAGTTTAAACTACTAAAAAAAGCGGTTTCCAAGACTGAAGACAAAACAGGTTTTGGAGGCATTCATTGCCCGAGTGCCCCACTTCTCTCAAGGCGAAAGCAGCTGCAAGCGCTTAAAAGAGGCTACTATTAATTGCTCTTTGTCATGCGTAATTGCCCATTTTGCGACAGTGCGTAATCTTTTAAAAGCTGAGCTGTACTTTGTTTCCATTTAATATTTGGTTGTAAGCATCGGATTCTCTAATATATCTGGTATTCATCTGCACCATCCGTCCAAGTGATAGCTATTACATGCCATAACACCAAAAAGAGAGCTTGCATTAGCCTACCTTGCCTCGTATCCTGGGCTTGTGAAGCTTTTTTCTAAAGAGTAGCCTCCAGAACAAAGTAGACTGTCTACCTAAACAAATAAACAGGTAAAATGTTTTATGTACAAACAAGACGATCTATATTTATTTTAGGTTTGTTTTTTTTAGTAGCTTTTAAATTCCAAATTCGAAACTTAAATCTGATATTAATAAAGTAGCAATTGTCCGGGGTCAGCCGTGTGACATCTAAAAAACGGGAGTCAGTTTGAAACGGCTGAAAACTCTTTTGTCCGGGGGTCTTTCTCTCTCACACCTGCGAGGGGTGAAGTCTAATTCGATTAATAAGAAATTCAATATATATTCATTAGGTGCCTTCCCTCGATAATATATGATCGTGAAGCGAGACGTGAAAGGAGGCCATTTATTCCTCCTCTGAAAGGACCTGCGTGGGACCAAAATTTCACCTGCTTCCCCTCTCAATTAGGAATGTATCCCAAACTCTGACGGAACACGAGTTAAATTAAGCGTTCGCTAATTTCCTATCACCCCTCCTACGTAATCCCTCAATTTTCAGCATGCCCCCTCAATTTGGCCCAAGTTGAAAGGTTCAAATAGTGCCTAATGAAACAGTGACTAAATCGTTTTCTCGCGCGCGGAGGAACCCTGTAGACGTCTCGTGAAAGGCCTTGAGCTCGCCGCCGTCGGGGGTCCGCCGGCTAAATGCGAGTTCCTGGCAGGACAATCTAACCTGTCAAAGCCTTTGGCCAGGTCTGCATAGCTTTTTTTCCTCGCTCGTATTGAAGGAATTGCTACATAAGCAACCAACGTGGAACAAAAACTGCAATTAAACTCATTTCGGATTAACTTAACAGGGAGACAACCGTCTCTTGAAAAGCACACACAGAATAGGGTCGACGTATAATTGACTATCACCTGGCTCGTGAGATACAAATTCTCTCTTATAGGCCTTTTGTGGCCTGAGCACTAGTAGGGAATATACGAGAGGAACGGTGGAAAGTAAGTGAAAATGCATCTCATTTATTGTTTAATTATATGATATTTACATGATTAGGTTACATGATATACGTAAACCGCAGGGAGACCGTGCAGTTGAAATTAAAGCCTGTGAACAAACAAATTAACAAATTAAAATACAAAAACAAACTATAGGCTAACAAATAGGCCGAGTTTCACATATTATAGATAAAACTTCAGGAGGCTTTTAAGAAAGTAGTTTCTCCCGTTCTATCTGAAAAGTGTTCAAGGGGTCAGAAGGCTGTGAAGTGTTTTCTTAATAAAACAAATGCGATTGGCGTCTTGCAGACATTTAAAACTATTTGTCTGGATTTATACGATGATACAACAAATGCTGAACTTAGTTTGTATCCAGAGTACTATTAAAAAACAAAAACTTGGGGTTGAAATGCAGTTTATTTTACATTTGAGAAGTCTAGAAAATAATAATTGCCTCAAACCTGGCAATTTTTTTATTCTAACTCAACTTTCTCCACCATTAGCAGGTAAAACTAATTTAATAAAATAACAAAACTCATCTAATTTCTTTATGTTGCCACATGAAGAATTATGTATTGTTTTGTTTTCATTTGTGAAATATTTAAACAGTGTCCCAGCATAGGAAAATGAATGCAGTAATGCGAATTGCAGAACTCACAAGTGTAGTTACAGAAGCACTTTTATTTAAATAAATACAAATATACACATTTTCTTTAATATGCACAAAGTTCAGGTGGAAAAAAAAAATCACAGTTTCTCAGTAGTCTAGGACAGGTTGTATTAACGGTCTGCGTATTTACAATATCACACAGGGAGCGTTTTAGCTTCTCTATATATCCAACATATATTCTTCAAAGAAGAGGGAAGACAGCATGGATCATCCGTGGTCGTTTCAAAAACGTATTCGCTTCAACTGTAAAAACGTATTTTACTTGCATCACTGAATTATTATTTCACAGTTTGTCGTACGGATAAGACAAATAACTGACAGTGTAAAACAATACTTTAAGAGGAAAGAGGGAGGAATTGGTATAGTAACTTCCATACCCTTCTGGTTATGGAAATATGGAAGACAGTGTCCCATAAATTCAGTCGTTTCAACAGATCCGTATGTTTAAATGTGCCATGCAGGGTACGAAACTTAAGTCTATGATGTTCAAGACGCCCCTAGATAGGTGAAGTCTCCTTCTCCTCTGTTGCTGACACAGGTGACAGAGATTCTTCGTCTTCCGAGCGCGGATAGTGTGCGTGGCTGCCCGAGCATTTGCATCCTGCGTGCGCGCTCCGTTGCGTACCTTTGCCTTCTTTCTTGTGTTTAACGCGGCGATTTTGGAACCATATTTTCACCTGTTTCTCTGACAGGTTTAAATATGTGGCTATTTCGATCCTGCGTAAGCGGGAGAGGTACATGTTAGATGAGAATTCGCGCTCCAACTCAAGCAGCTGTGTGCTGGTGAAGGCAGTGCGCATCCTTTTGCCATTCTGTATGTGGCTGTTGTCTGACGCACCTGTAAAAGAAAAAGCAACAAACTCTTAATCACGGCAGCGCCAACCAACGTTGCAAATTCAACTAACTATTTGAGAAGTAAATGTGCCAAACACGGTTATATAAATATAAAATCGATAAATAGTCAAATAAAACAAGGTAAAATGCGCGAAGACTTTTGAATTCTAAAAATTGTCAAAAAGTCAAGCGTCTCGTCATAAGGAGTAACAGGTGTATAGCTTGCGCGCGCACTCACTCACCTAGAGACAGACAGTGATAAATCCGTGGGTCAGTGACGCTGTAGCTTGTGGGCGGGTGTCCGTGTCCCGGGTGCGCTAACGCGGGGCTCTGTTGGTGTGCCACCCTCTGACAGAAAGCCGCGTCACCGGCGGAGAAACCCTGTCCCTTCAGCAGTTGGATTCCGCCGCGGGGAGAATGGATATGCGAGGTTACGCACAGCGGACAGACACAGAAGGTGCCGGTCTTCCTAGACGGGCAAACGGGCGCAGTGACGCTCATCACTCCGGGAGAGTGCATGCCAATGGGGATGAGAAAGTCCTGTCCCGTGTGCTCGCTGAGAGCCGGGCGAGCGGGATCCTTGATAATCAAAGAGTCTACGTAGAAAGACCTCGACATGATCGCTTCTGTCTGCGTGTGATGCTGATGGTGTCAGTGATACCACACTGATGGCGTTGCTCCAAGGACGTGCGCAGTACACAGTGGTCTTAACACTGTTCTAAAGCCCTCGGGAGCTGGCTTATGTTTGATAGTTCAACAAAAGGGACCCCGGAGAGGGCCGGCCCTAACGTCACCCACGTGCGCTCACGGCCTAGGGGCTTTAGTACCTCTGGTGTCCCGAAACACGTGATGCCCATGAGAGCCTCCAATCAAATCTTTGCCCATACAGTCTTGTTAGCTCGCGGGTATGCGCTCCTCGACAGGCAAAGTGGCACAACAGCTCTGGCAAGTGCGCCTACTGAGAAATAAACAATTATCCCTTTATAATCCCTTTATAATGCTCCAACATACTGCAATATTATTTTGATTTCCAAATGATGCTGAAGAAAGGAAGGCCTATATATTCCTCACATAAACCGAGTCTGTGTCGACATAAAAGTAACTTTCTCCATTTCAGATGGCAAATTACACCTCAGCATACAAATAACTCAAATAGATTATTGGCCAAAAGCCATGTCTCAATCGCCCCTTATGGTTGTCTTATGTTTACATAGGCTACTTTATTAGGAGTTCCTTGACCTAACCTTACATTTTATAAACGAGGCATCCACATATTTGTATGTTTACAACTAACTATACTACATGAACATTTCCCCCTCCTATTTAACTCTGTTTATTTGATAAATTATAGACCGATTACCAAAAGGAAAGCCGTATACTGCTTAACAGTGCTGAATTATAATAAAAGTCGTCTAGGCTTGGCTTATGTCTCTAATAACCAAACTTCTAGCCACATTTTTCTTGTGACAAAACCTCGTTTTACTCAAAGACCTGAACTGAATCAAAAAATAAAATCGAATGAAATAGTTTCTATGCAAAACAAATGCAGCTACAATCTTGGTTCGCGTCGGTTTGGAAAGGTCACTTGCCGACAATTAAAGATTTATGATTCTCAGTGTAGTCTGGGCACTTGCAATTGGATAGCGATTAGGATTCAATTAGAAAGTGTTTATTGTGGAGGTTTTGGAGTAGATAAACAGCCAGCTATTTCAGAAATGCGTTAATCCCTCATCTTGTGACAATAATTAGCGGGTTTGATCTCTCGGCGGGTCAGCACCGGGTTGAGCTTCCACTTTCATCTGCGCGCGAACGCCTCTTACCTCCAGACGCAGCGCGAGGAGACCAGTGGCGCGAGCGAGCGAGTTTTGAAGAGGTGAAGTCTCCCCAAAACGGTAGATCTGGCATTATTCTACCTCCTACTCTGCCGGGAGAGACTTAACCCCTTCAAATCTTGTCTGAAGGTTACAGTGAAAGTAATGATGCCAGTCTAAAAGAGCCTGCGAATGTAGGGTGCAATTATCTCAGCTCGCACTCAATTACAGACTTGACACCTGAGCTTTTCAGTAACATGCAAAACATAGTACAATCTGCTCTCATTTGACGCGGCTTTTATGGATGTTAAGATAGAGCCGAAAGTCTACTAATGAAGATTGAGGCCAAAGTTCAAGCGCCGTAATGACGATTTCATATCAGCATTTAGAGCTAGTATCACCAAGAGAAGACGCTGCCGGGTGCTTTGCTTTATAGGCATTTAATTGCTGAAATCAGCGGCAAGTCTCATTCTTAAACGAGGTAGAATATGACTTTAAAATGGGCTGAATTGGGGAGGCGAAAAAAACAAACACATCTGTCATTCTGGCTGTAATTGTTGTAATGGAGGAAACACGGCGTATGAGACATGAGAGAAGAGGGAGAGAGAGACAGAGATGAATGACAACCCATGCGGAATGATTCGCGGCGCGCGCCCTTCATACCGTCCAGTCTTCAATATTATTTTCCCCATCCATAATTCTTCACGATAAAATTTCATTGTCTATTAAGTAATCCCACAAATGAGACCCTTTATGAGTCTGTAATGAGCTCTAATTGCCACGACTAGCCGGGCCACGTGGAAGGATTTAAGACTAAGCCGTCGGGTACTGTGCACAGAGTGTTACCTAGCCATTACTTTCATAATTCAAGGGGAAAATTAGCCCATTTAAGGAAAAATCCTTTGATTCATTTCATTCTGCATCGGGTGATAGGAATACATCGTTGTCTGCCTGGGTTAAGACGGAGAGCCGAACAAACACGTATATAGGGCCTATTTCAAAGAGGAGCTATTGTGGTTGAATAACGCAGATATTAAAGATAAAATACTATAATCAACATTTAAACACTTTTAGACGTACTTTATAATGTTGGCCAGCTGGGCCCTATAAAAAGCATGGGTTCTGGCTTAAATTAACTGTATATTTTATAACTGTTTTTTTTTTTTTTTTTTTTTAACCATTCAGTATTATTAAGGCATAGGATTTTATATTTTGCCTCTTACTTAAGGTCACCTGGGGGAAAAAGCCCACTGGATGTAATTTTCTGCCAAAGCACTACAAATACACAACTTTCAACTAACACCTGATACTTCCACAGACTCTTTTGCACAAGTGGAAGTGAATGGATTTGTTGTGACGGTTGTTCAAAGTGGGTCCCAACCGACTGCTCTAGTCACAATGGAGTTTATTTTTTAGGCTACTCAAGAGTTCTGCATGAATAATACAGAAGCTGTTATAAAATAGTCTATGCGAGCTATTATGAATGGCAAAAAATAAATAAATAAATAAACCAAGAGAAATTCTGTAACATTTCGTTACTCTAACATTATTGAATAAATGATTTTTTATTTATATAGTGTTGGAATAAAATTAGTTAATGTGAGCTGATGTGCAACTACTGAGAGACTAGGCTACTTATAAACTATAATAATAACCTTTATTATTAGCATATATTTTATATTCACATCAAATAGGAATATCTCTAAGGGTACGTGTTGAAAACGAACACAGTTGCCATCGTATGGTGGCTAAAGCTCTCACCTTCACTCCCGTGCAATATTGCACTATAAGCGGTCCATAACTGCCGTATTGCATAAGTGTCATTAATTTGTGTCAACGCCTCCTCACAAAAGTTGCATTGTGGCGCAAGGGGCCAGCCCGCGGCCCATCCTGACTGATACAGTGGGTGATTCCCCCCATTCCCAGTAACTAAGCAACACACGGTGAATACTGAAAACTGAAAAGAAACACTCGGGTTTTCAATATAGTCTTCAATAGCAAGGGGAAAATGAACAATGATCCCGCAGACAACATAATGCGGCGCAGTGACTTTTCATTGCCAATTATCTCCTTCATCTGAATAGCAGCTGCAGGGCCTGCTCTTCATTTCATCGTTTTGGGGGCTGAGTGGGGGGCTTAAATTCAATTGCCTGTGTGTGTCAAAATCTAATTTATGTCTTAATGACGGATACGATTTTTATGAAAAGAAGCCAGAGCCACACACATAGGAATTTCCTACAGCAAACTGCAACTGTTGCTTATTCCCAACGTTTTTCTTTACGTATAAACCACAAGATATATTTATTAAAATAACGTTTATTTCTCAATAAAGCCTCAAAGAATGAGTGAGACCTAAGGAGAAGCCGCGTAAACAGCGCGCAATTAGGAGAGGCCGGAAAACAAGATAAATGCCGACAGATTCGGTGATGCTGAACTGTTCTGTGTTACACACAGAAACTCCACTAACCTCATTAAAAAAATCCCCTCTCTCATCACCTTATTAAAGGGCACAACTCTTCCTAATAGCCAACAGTTCTTTCCAAACGAATAGGCAAACATTCATGACTAAACCACAACAGGCGAGACGCGGGATCAAATAGCCCTTATGCCGATTGCGTTTCGCTTGACAAGCTGGAATAAAATGTAGTAAATATGTAAAGGTCTTAATCAAAGGCCCACGGAGAACTGCAAAGTTATATCCTAACCACTCTTTTAAAATAGATGTACTTGGGAGGTCCGGTGCAGTAAATTAGCCACAACAGACGTTTACTGGTCCGAGATAAGCATGACCATATTATAATAATCAAATCTATTCCATGTTTTCCGATTTTATTTCCATTTTGTTTTAAATAATTATCAATCTAAACAAACTTTATTTAGCATCTGAAGTTTTGTAGCATGAAAGGAGTTTTTATTATCTCAGTGCAGTGACCTAAGGATTAAAATATCAGTATTCTAAACATATATTTAGTATCAGTCATTAAATTAATGTACCAATTTGGTCATTTTTTTGTCAGTAAACTGCATCTGAAAAAAAAAGAAATTAAAATGCAGTTTTATTAATTATACTAAGAATTAAGAATTATCACATAATAAAAAGTTTGGAAGAGTAGTCCAATTCCTTTAGTCAGAAATAAATTATACTTCCTGCTGTCAGAAACGGACTACTAGAAAGTTATCAAAGCACAGATTCGGCCGACACTGATGCTCATTTGTGTTTCATTATTCTGATGAGGGTTTTCTCTGTTCACTCTCTTGTGAGCAGATGCACACTTTATTGATTGACTCAATCATGACTAGAAAGTGAGTGTGGTGTTTTTCTGTCAATTACAGTAATGTTTATCATGGCTCATTACCGCATGTCATTGTTATGCACTTTTTCACACACACACCACTCCCCCCAGATTGCCCTCTTATAGGGAGCACTAGTTGACTTTAATGACTGCCATCAAGCCTCTCCTCTCTTGCACTCTCTTTCCCCCATCACTTAATTTCTGGATGAACGAGGCACACATGTGTGCTCCTCTTACTGTGTTAGTTATGTGGATGACTTTTAGAGATTAGTTTGAAAGAAGAGGTTGTCAGTGTCAAGATACCGCTATAAATTGGGATCAGGCCATCCAGAGCCCATTTGGTCAATGTTAGGAGCATCGTTTTGCTTTGTCAGTCTCTCACTGACTGTCATTATTGCTTGTTTGTGCTTATTTTTGGTGCTATTGTAATCACTCTATGGATTGCTAGCACCATCAATCATTTTAACAAATGCTTAGGACAACATATAGCCGCTGACGAATACTGACGAATGCAAAACTAATACGTTTTAATATTTAATAATGTTGCTAAATCCTGAGCAAATTCCAAAATACATACCCATTTTGCTAAAGTACATTATAATGCCTAAAATCACTCGTAGCTTGACTGATTTCAGATTTGTTTTTATGAAATAGTACATATTTTTAGGCCATTTATTGGTTTTAAGCCATAACTAAATATTACATTATTATTGGTAATATCTTACATTTTACATTACAAATTTTAAATGTTAAATTAAAACAAAAATCAACCTAATTTGTTATGTCTCGGACATCTTTTCTAATTAACCATCTCTCATATATCTTCAAGTGTACATAATTCAAACATATTTGCAGCAGTCCAGCACTCTGTTTGTACAAACTGTTAATCCAGTTCCCAAGGTTAGCCTGGCCTGTCGTGCGTCAGTGGGTCGAACTGCTTATTGAGTCATTTGAGGTTCTCTGTGTTTACATAAACATCAGCCTATACTAGTAACCTGTGTGTTCTATAGGCCTTGCTTTGAAGCCAAGCAGTTCTGGAATGAATTGACCTGTGCAGGATAATACGCCCAATCTAGGCTAAGTTACTGAAGTGCTTGAGTTTTTAGCATGGTGTGTGCAATACAGTGATAAATACTCTACAGCTGCACACAGACATCATAATGCTACCTAGATTACAGATTTTATCCTCAAAGCTATTGGCTTATTTATTCGAAGCATTCTTGTTCCCATTTTTCCAAAACACATGCTTGCATAAGGTTCACATACAGGAACAGATTCAGATGTAAAAGATTGTTAGATTGCAAAGCAAAAGGTATAACAGAGCATATTAAACAACAGAGGCGTAACTGGATGAAACACCTGACTTTACCTGATACTGTCAAAGAAAAACAAACTTTGGGCTGGGATCTTCCTTTGTCTAAAATAGACGTAATATGGAAAAAATATTGCAGCTGAGCTCAGTCAACAGCATTTGCAAATAAATACTTTCCCCTTGTTTTCTTAAAAAAAATAAATAAAAATGTTTGGGATGTCAGGCACTAACCGTTTACCTACCAAACTGTATGGTAAAATATTATATATATCTTCACAACTTTTTTGGCATCAAACTATCATCACATAAGCCCTAAAACAGCTTTTCAGCTCAAATAATAGTTTGAGACAGACTTCCCTCTGCCAATGTACTGTATACTGGACTGTTTAGGCCCCACCCCTTTCTCCACAAACCCATGTTTATCACCTTTCATCCAATCAACAACTGTTTAATAAAACCAAGTCTCAACCCTACATTTTGTTTTCTTTTTATATAATCAATTTTGTATTTGTATACTCTATTTGGAAGAAAAAGCTGCCATTGCACCACAACCTTGAAGAATCAATGTACAGGATTTACAACTGACATCATAACTTGATTGGATGCTCTTCATTCCTGTGTTAAACTGTTTACTTTTCAACTTCCCTATAAGGATAAAACCTCCACCAATCTTTTGATCAGTGTATAAACTGTTAGCGAGCATGCACATATTGCCAAAAGTCTAATATTTAGAAAACACTTTCATCTTCCACTCTGTGATTTTCCAATGCAACCTTCACCCTCACTACACCTCAACAACACCCAACCATGCTATGCTACAAGTATCCATTCAAGCCACACTAAAATGCACTAAAACAATCTGAATACTCCTATAAAAGTTGTGCTTGTTGTGGCGGCCCAATTAATTTGTGTGGGGAAAAGCACTTTACAGTCTGGGGTGCACTTCATGTAGCTGGATGAGAAAAGGACTAATTAAATTATCACAACTCTTTTAGGTCTTAAATACGAGCCTGAGGATAAGGAAGCCTTTTAATGCTGTATGGAAAGCTTCCAGCAGTGTTTCAGTCACCTCAGGATCAGGTGTTTTCCCTGTGCCTCATTAATTGTGGCGGTTCTGTGCTTCCTTGTGTCATAAATAGCCTAGAGGACCTAATGTTGTGCATGTACAGAGAGGAGTGGGTAGATCTGAAAGGGCTGAGCTGTGCCCCTCTCTCTCGCACTCTATCCTGTTTAACTAGAGCTGAAGAGACTTTCAAGTGTGTCTACATCTTTGTGTTGCCTTAGTCCATTTGTGTCTGTCTGTGTGCGTGTGTGAGTGTTTTGGGGGTAGGGGTCTAAAATTTGTATGCAAGCAAGCGAGTTGGAGTCCCCCTCTTTCCCACTAGAATTTGTATCCCCTCACCTGCTCGTTGCAGAGACTCTAGTTCAAGTCAAGCAGACTAATGTGGATGCACGTGCAAGGCCTTCCCAGCACCTGCCTGACTCTCCTCCATCTCTGGCCCATCCTCTCTGTATCTTTCATTTGCTATCTCTTTCTGAGGTCACTGCCTGATTCCTCTGGCTCGGTTTTCTGCTGAAACGTGTCCAGTTTCATCCTATGTGAGAGTAAAGTGTGTATTAGGTTATGCGTGACTCCAATCATTTTTTTGTATAGAATCAGTTACTTCAACAGTTATACATTTCACCTGTGTGTGTAATGTTTGTATATACCTTATATAAGATATGTCCTAACAGAATGTATTGCTATTGTTGTTGTTATTATTATTGTGCCGAAAGATAGAAAGAAAGAAAACAACACACAAATCTAAAATTTTAGGAGATGAACGAAAACAGCAAAATTAGGAGTAATGATAAGCACCTGCTTCTACTGAGTGGCGTCCAGTGCAAGCCCCACTTAAGCGAGCTGTTCCAGTTCCGCGAGGATTCTGTTCCAGTAGCCCACAGATTCCGTTCCACGATCGCGGCCTGGGAAACCAATCAACTCTGATCTTTGGAGAAAAAGCCAATGAAAATTGGCCAGTGGTTTTTGCATGCCTAGCTATTCCCCCGTACATACGGGTATATAAGATGGCGGTGTGCAAATCAACATTAGCTTTCTGCTTCAGAGGCGATCTCTCGCGAAGTTGGAGAAGAAAAGTATTGCCTGCTGTTCGAGATCCTCGGCTGGAGCATTCCAGCATTCCAGCGGAGAGACTGCACTGGGTGCACAATTGAGTGCATGGTCCTCCCCTCGGCAGTCACAAAGCATGTCCTCTGGGATATCTTTTTGACTGTGTGCTTCTGGATGCGGGTGTTTCCTCACCTTTGATAATGGCCATGATTGTTGTCTCACTTGTCCGGGCCTCAGTCACGCTGAGACAGCTTTCGCAGATGGTTCATGCCCTCATTGCGAGTGCATGTCCATGGCTTTACTCAGATCACGGCTTTCTTTCGTTAGAAGGCTAGCTTTGTCCGCTACCCCTTCCAGTTCGGTGGACGGTAAAGGCTCCTCTGCTGCATCGGCTAGTGGCTTGGCAGACCTCAGCGTGACAATCAGGAATAATCCACCAGGCAAGTCCCCCCGGACTCCTGATCTCCCAATGCAAAGTCCCGTGGAGCTTATGAAAAATGGTGCCGGTTCGTCCTGAACCTTGCGTCTCCTTTGGTGCCCCGGATCTCGCTGCGTCAAAGGAGGGGCTTTTCGTTCTTGTGACCGCAAAACACTTCCACCTAGAGGAATCGCCCACATCTCCTGTCCAAAGCCTGTAAGCTGTCGTCATCTCTCGCTGCCAAGGCTTACAGTGCTGCGGGCCAGGCCGCTTCAGCCCTGCATGCCATGGCCATGCTGCAGATCCACCAGGTCAAGGCACTAAAACTACTGCACGAGGGTAGTTCTGACCAGAGAACTGTGCATGGCGATCGACTGTGCTATCTGGGCGACGAAGTTCACGGCGTGGTTCCTCAGTCAGGTGATGTTCGCCATGGTGGTTGCAACTCACCTGCAATCCCCTCCTTTTAAGTCATTCACAGTTGAAATCACTTCGAGCCATTCGTGCCAATCGTGCAGCCGAGGCGCTTTCACGACAGCTCACTTTAACCGAAGAATGGAGACTCCATCCTGCAATGATCCAGCAGATTTGGAGTCGATTTGGGGAGGCCCAGGTGGATCTGTTTGCCTCCCAAGAATCCTCCCACTGCCAGTTGTTTTATTCCCTGACTTAGGGCCCCCTCTGAACAGATGCTTTGGCACACAGTTGGGCCTGGGATCTTCACAAGTACGTGACGAGACTCATTAGATCCCTTTGGTCTTCCCCAGGCCACGGTGGGTACCATCACTCAGGCGAGAGCCCCCTCTACAAGGCAGGCCTACGCCCTGAAGTGGGGTCTTATCACTGACTGGTAATCCTCTCGCTGAGAGGATCCTCAGAGATGCTCAGTCGGTGTGGTGGTTTCCTTCCTTCAGGAGAAGTTGGAATGGAGGCTGTCCCCTTCCACTCTGAAAGTCTATGTTGCTGCTATTGCAGCCTATCGTGAAACAGTTGATGGGCTTTCCCTGGGAAGACACCATCTGATCGTCAGGTTTCTTAGAGGTGCGAGAAGGTTGAACCCAACCTCACCTAATCCCTTCTTGGGACCTCTCTGTCGTCCTGGATGGACTATGAAGAGCTTGTTTCAGTCAGCAATTTGTGCCTTGAATTTGGTCCAGCCTACTCTCACATTATCCTGAGACCCAGACCTGGTTATGTGCCCAAAGATTCCACTCCACACAGTGCATATTTAGTATATATAAATACAAACACATGCATGTATATTAAGAAAAATATTTTATGTTTACATATTAAATATATTGTATGTGTGTATTTATATACACATAATAAATATACACAGTACACACAATTATATTATGTAAATACCTTTTTCTTGGGATACGATTAATTGATGTGACAGCACTAACTAATAACAACAACAACAACAATATTTTCCTATCCTTAGCAATTGCTATTTATTTATTTATTCTATTTAGCTATTTTGTGGAGAGATTTGAATAGCATATCTGCTTTGACTTGGGGCATGGAAAATTATTTACTTCTTACCGTTTGTCTCTACTATTACCATGTGTGAAGTATTAAAGGAAAGAAAGTCAAATAAAATGGAAATTCAGAAAAAGAGAGCCCAGGAGCACCTTGACCTTTGACCTTTAGCTTCTGACTTATGGCCCTGAGTGTTGTGTTAACCATCCTGATGACAGGAGCGGCTGAAAAGCAGAGGGAACATTAACAGATTTATCCTGAGAGAGAATCACAGAGTGAGCAGATATTTTTCACCCAATGACAAATGAATGGAAGGATGGTAGTGAACTACGGATAAATAATGTGGACAAGGAAGCAGAGAGAAAGTGACAATGGAAGATGGGAATGGGAATATAAAATTTAAGAGACACAGGCAAAGAAAAACCTGCATATGCTGAGACGGGACACTGGAGGAGAATGCAGAAAGAAGACCAACTTTCAAAGTCAGCGAGCGAGTGTCTATCCGGCCGAATACACAAGCATTCAAAGGGGTCAACCCCATTGAGCCTTTAAAACGCTGTAATGATAATCCATGGCAAAGATCTTAGCCAGTCTTTTAAACAACCCTGGAATTTTTTACGCTTTTACGCTCTCCACCCTTTTCTTTGCAACCCCCTGTTTTTTTCTCCCTCCCACCCCACGTCCATCCTCAAATCTCTCTACCCCAGTATTCACAAAGTCATTAATGAGACATTCAAGGCTTTTTGAATCGGCCAGAGACATTGTGTGTCAAAGAGCGAGACACAGAGTGAGGGAGCGCATCAAAGAAAGGAAAAGGGGAGTAGAGAGGGAGAGCAAATAGTGGAGAGGGCCCAAATGTACTCCCAGCTGAAAGCAGTTAGATCATGTTCTTTTCATGGTCCGATTAGAATCAAATCGATCCCTCAGCAACACCACCCCCTTCAACCACACACACACTTCTCTAAGCAACTCCTAAGAGCTCTTCCAACAAGTACACACTGCAGCCAGACGTCCACCTGAATGGTAATCAAGTTGCCCCACTGAAATGTGTTTGTAAATGGGACATGGGTTAGCAAGACAGAGACAGGCAGAGAGTTGGGAAATGTCTCTTGATTGAGTCCAAAATGCCACATTTACAATTAGCAAATGATCCAACAATGATTTTTACACTTTTGTTTAGGGATGCACAATATATTGATACCATCTTTTTAATGTGTTTAATTTAATGCAGGATATTTAATTGTAATTTTCATTTCCACTCTTTTTACATGTAGATTATTTTTTACAAGCTGTCATCTAATAATCACTCAAAGGTAATCTTTAAAAACTCCCTTCAATTATTTAATAACATTGCAATGTTTTTGTTTTTTTTTATTCTTAAGTTATAAATACAACAATAACAAAATACATCAAATAATTAAATATTGCTTTAAAATGAAATAACAATAAAAGGAATACTAGCAATAAAATAAAAATAATAATAGTAATTGTTTAACAAAGAATTGATTTTAAGTTTATTTTAATATTTTTATTGTTTATTCTTAAGTTATAAGTACAACAATAACAAAAGTTTTGATATCTAACAATTATACATTGCTTTAAAATTAAATAATAATAAAAACTAATAATCCTAATAATAATAAGTAATTATTTAAAAAAGTTTTTTTATGTTTATTTGAACTTTTTTATTGTTTATTCTTAAGTTACAACAATAACAACATTTTAGATATCAAATGTAATAAAATGTAATAATAAACAAACAAACAAAAAAAGAATAAGAAAAAACTGCATTTATTTATTTTTTATTGGTAATTTACTGGTTATTGGTTATATGGCAAGGAAATAATTTTCTCACTCATTCATTGGTTTTAGCAAAATATTATATTTTTATCTGACTTTTCTCAAAGCCAATTGTAAATTTGGATATATTCAAACACATGCAAACTATATTTTACAAATTTTAGAAAAATACAAAAAACAAAACAAGTTAAATGTTGGTACAGACACAATGGATGGCAGAAGCCTAGAGATCTGAGAGCATGGAGTTGTATTGTTTAGCTGGTATTGGCTACAGGGTGATTTAGTTGAGTGGGCATTTTAGAAATGCATTGGAAAGATTTCGTGCACAAGTGTTTTTGTATCGTGGAAATTTCGTGTGCAAGTGGCATTGTGGCAGAGATATTTAGTGGGTTAGTAACGTGCCTGGGGTCTTTTTAATGGATAAAGTTGAATTGTGCGAGGGGTATTTAGTGTCATAGTACCAAGTGCTATTAGACTCACTCAACCAATAGATGACACTAACATTCTCTTAGCAGCTGCAGACACTTCAGCGAGAGCATCTAGAGAGGTCTGTATAGGCGTAAGAGGACGGGGCACTGCCGATTCGTGATGGTGGGTTTTTTCTGCAAGTGCTGTTGGTACACAGGGTGGGTTCATGTGGATAGTGTGTGGTGCAGATGACCTTTGTCTCTAATTTTGACACTTGCAGCTGGGCCAACGGCGGGCACCCCTGAGCTTTCATTCATATTTAATGAAATATTCAAGGTTCAATAGAAACTAAGCTTTAGTGACAGCATTTGTGCCGTACTGTTAATTACAACAAAAAATTTTGCCTTTTCTTTTAAAATTTGGTTACAGTGATTTTTTTTTTTCAATAAAAAAAAAAAATAGGGTTAATCCATAACATTGAAATACGTACTGTTCAATCAACCTGATCTCATGGCAATTTGTACAAATTTTAAGAGGTGGCTTATTTGTACAACCTCAATCATTTCTTCTAAATTGTATTTTACGAGTTACCAATTCGTATGAATTTGTATGAACGACCTAAACCTAACCCCGCCCCTAAACCTACCTGCCACAAGGTTTTAGACGGAGAACTTTAGAGTGAGTTTGTACGAATTAGTGCAAATTTGGCACCTCGTTTTATTATATTTTATTAATGATTAATTATAAATTCTAATTTATGGTAAATTAATTCATGTTTACTCTTTTATCAAAACATAAGCATGACATTTTGCTTTTAAATCCTCCAAAAATCCTCCACTTCCATTGTGAGCGCCTCATCTTAATCTCCATTTTTGCTTTCCTCTAAAGAAAACTAGAGACGAGTGATTTTTGTGAGTGTGGCGACAAAATGTTGTGGAGGTTTGTTTATTTTGAACCTGGAACACTCCTTTTAAGTTTTTTTTTAAATAGTTCTAAAGTTCAAAAAGTTCCAAATATCGCTAACCAGTTGATCTCTCTGGTTACTGTTTAACTGCAGCTGCTCTGTAAGTGAGTGGGTGGGACCACCCTGCGGTCTGTTACATTGACACCTCTCTCCCGTCTCTCCAGTCTTCCCCTTTTCACCTTACGCTCGCATTCATTCCCCCTGCAGCTGCATCACCCGACCACTTTCACTCTGCCCAGCTTTCTCTCTCTCTCTCTCTCTCTGTCTCTGTCTGTATTTGTCTCCTCCAGTCCAGAAGATGGATGGAAGAGGCTCTAAAACAGGCCAACAATAGTCGCTAGCTCAAGGTGAGCTCTTGCAGCTGTGCTAACTGGCTAGCATGAACGTCACAGTATGGCAACAGTATGCTTTTGTTCTGGCTCCCAGCCTGAAAAGGGCCATGGGGGGGTCTGCATGGCGCACTGGTGCTGGGTCATTTTTCTCTCTGTGTGCCAGTGTTACCCTTCTGCCCCTGCCTCGCTCCCTCCACAGCTGTGTGTGTGCGCTAGCGTTAGCGGGAGGAAATGCGAGGGCATGGGGATGATGGAATACGTGCGTGCGGCGGGCGGTTGGGGCCTGTTTTGGGCGCGTTTTCCCCGCCACCCTATTAGAGGCTTGTTTATTGGCCTTGTGATGCCATTGTCCTGCGTGTTCAGGGGCGGCCACACTGCGTAATTGGCCGATTGGCCACGCTCTGCAGCGGCGGAGGTGATTTATAATGTGGCCTGAATGGGGCTGACTTCATAACGTCACAGACTAACGCTGAATAAACGCCAGAGAAACGATAATGAAAGGATGAAACGTCCACCGAGCCCTTTGTGTCGGTGTGAAATCGGCAATCGGGACAAAGAGAGTCACTGGAGTCCCTTCTTTCTCCCTCAGTTTCTATTTTTCTCCACTTCTGCCTCTTTATTAATCTCTCTTTCGCTCCTTTTCTTCACTGTTTATCTACATCAGTAGCTCTCTTTTCTCCCTCTTTTACGCCTTGTCTCGCTCTCGCTGTTTTTCCATCTCTCTCTGTCTTCGCTAACCTCTGGCCCTTTTCTCTCTCCCTTATTCTCTCCTTTCGCCTTTGTACTGTCTTTGTTAATGCCTCTGTAGATGAAGTTGTCGGCTCTCACTTATTCTCTCCTTCTCATTCAGTCTCCCTTGTTTTATCTTAATCTTTCAGTCTTTAGATGGGCGCCAGATTCCCATTCGGCCAGGAAATCTTCACCTGAACACCATTGCTTTTCCAAGTAACCCCAAATTTGGTTGCCCAACTTTTAGCGTTTTCTCTAGAAACACGCACATGCAGGTTTATAATGTTTCACATGATAAGCGTGCAAATTTATTCATCATTTTATCCTACTTCAGCTTGGCAGAGAGCATGGGAACACATTTCGCTAGAGTAATTTAATGCAGCCTAGAAAATAATGGCCCGAACGCTCAGCTGGAAAATATGTGTTTTTCCCTTTTAAAAATATGATTCTAGTTCGACATTTCAGTTCACATGATTCCACTTCATCAATCAATGACATGTTACTTCATCATTTAATAATAGGATTCAAGCGACTGAAGTAAAATAATACCATTCAATTAATCTTTATTTATTGCTATTAGACCTCCATTCTGATTTGGGCAAATTCTGTGAAATGGAAAGAATCCAACACATTTCTTGATAAAGTTGCCTGAACTGGCTCATTATTACAGCCATGGGTCAGCTGTAGGTATGTGTGTGGGCAGTTATAAAGCTAATGGCTTGCAGGGGGCAGGTTTTAATGACCTCCTAATTAAGTCTAACCCTCCCACCATTGACCAGATCATGTAGTAGAGGTTAAAGGTCATTTACATAGAAACTGGTAACCAGTGTCCAACACCAAACTAATTGAATTGGGAATACCTACATTTGCAGAATACATCCTTCCTTTTCTTTCCGCAGCGAATAGAATTTTTATCATTCTCCAATTAAAATAATGGATCTACTTTCTGTCTTTCACTCTCTGTCTTGTCCATTAGTGAGTGACGTGGTGGCTGGTCTCACGGCTCGAGAGATTTTCAAATAAAATTTAGTTGGATAGTTGCTGAACTGAACTTTGAAATGGAGTTCAAAATCATTGATATGCTCTGAAAATCAATAATATTTAAATATATTTAGTGAGTGATATTTAAAATGATTCAAAGTAAGCCAAAATATGAACATACATCTTTATATAATATAATATAATATAATATAATATAATATAATATAATATAATATAACATAACATAATATAACATAATATAATATAATATAATATAATATAATATAATATAATATAATATAATATAATATAATATAACATAATATAATATAATATATAATATTACTGACTCTGCCTTCACAATATAAGGGGAATTGACAATTATCTGAAAGCTGAATAAATATACTTTCCAATGATATATGTTGGTTAGGATTTGGCTGAGATAGGACTATTTTAATATCTGGAATCTGACGGTGCAAAAAAAAATGTAAACAATGAGAAAAAGTTGTTAAAATGATGTCCTAAGCAATTCATATTACCCTAGTAATCAAAATTGAAGTTTTGCTATATTTAGAGTAGGAAACTGACTAAATATCTTCATGAGACCAGATCTTTACTTAATATACTAAAGATTTTTTTAATAAATTAAAAATGGATAATTTTGGCACATAAAATGTAATGTTGGCTTTTGCTACAAATATTCCTGTGTGACCAGAGTCACATACATAATATATAATATAATTCATAATACTTTTAATGTAATAAAATAATTTGAATAATATAAATAAGTAACATATAAGACATATGGCAGTATATAAGAAAACTTAAGTTATCAGGGAAAAAAGATAAAAAAAATTAAACCACACACACAATAAATTATTGCTGACTTTCTCTGTTCCCTTGGGAGAGTGTTTTTAGGGGTCTATCCTGTCCTCCCTGCCTCCACTCTTCCCCCCTGCCCCCTAATGGGAGGGTGTTAATATAGTCGCTTTTCCCCTGGTGTTAAATAGGAACAGTTTCTCTTGTGTTAATTCTCCATTTTGTCGCTGTCTGTGTGCAAGACCTCTCAGTGTTCAGTCTCTTATTCGGCACTAAACGCTCAGCTACCCCCTTCCCTTTCTCTTTTCCCCTTTCTTTTCACTCTCCCCTCTCCTTTCGTGAGGCCATCTAGATTATGTTGCTAAGGAGATTTTTTTTCGTCCTCTCTCTTTTTGCTTTTTTTCCACTGTTTTCCATTGATTTGGTGTTAATGCATTTTCAATGCCCCTCGGTGTGTGCTGGGGGAGTGGGGGGCACTGCAAGTGCAGTCTTCACACTCACTAGAGGAATTTTACTCTGAAGGGGTCGATGGAGGGGGGGGGGGACTGCCCAAAGAGAGCCACTCAAGTGAAAAATTAGGTGATTTTTAGCAAGCATGGGAGCTGGCTCATCTAGACGCACACACACACTCACCCACACAAGCCCGGTAGCACGGTGACCACCCACTCCACTTGTTTTTTCTATCCTCTCTTCAGAAAACACTCACAGGTGGACTTGCAAGGGCTGCCATTCTCCTCGCTCGTGCCAGTAACACTGTATGTGGAAGTAACCATTACACTTCAGGAGACCCGTCAGCTCCTCTTGCAGCCCTGAATATGGAGGGAAAGAAAATAACATATTCATATAATAACAAAGATCAATAACATTTAATTCCAGGTGCACTATTTTCTTTGAGTGTGCACCGGTGACAGGCAATTTTCACTGTGATTGTAAGGGGTGATATTCGTAGACTTCATGACAAATTTGCAGCACTTCTTGTTTTATCTACAACAAATCTAGAACTTCGAATCTAGAAGGAATTCTTTTCTTTATATATATATATTTATATATAAAGTTTTATGCAAACATTTGGGTAAAAGTAAAAGTAAAAAGAGATTCTATAAAATGTGTGTTTGTTTGTTTTTTATTTAGTACTGTCCTGAGTAAGATATTTACATATAATGCACAAGACAAAAAAAAAAGAAAAAAAGAAAAACTAATTATTAAAATAACCCCTCTCAAAAGTTTGTGAACCCTTGGTTCTTAATACTGTGTGCAATTACCTAGATGATCTACAACAGTTTATTTTGTTTATCCTGAACAGTTAAACTGAGCACTGTTCTTCAGAAAAATCTTCCAGGTCCTGCACATTCTTCTTTTGCATATTTGAACCCTTTCCAACAGTGACTGTATGATTTTGAGATCCATCTTTTCACACTGAGGACAGTTTAGGGACTCAAAAAGTAACTATTAAAAAAGGTTAAAACATTTACAGATGCTCCAGAAGGAAAGACGATGTATTAAGAGCCAGGGGGTAAAACATTTTTAAGTTTGAAGATCTAGGTAAATTGTACTTCATTTGTCTTCTGGAAACATGAAATTATCTTCTGTTGCTTCCAAAAAGCAGTACTATATGAAAAAAAGTGAACTTTTTTCATCTTGTTTCCTTCTGGAGCATCTGTGAATGTTTGATAGTTTTTTAATAGTTATGTTTGAGTCCCTAAACCGTCCACAGTGTGAAAAGATGGATCTCAAAATCATACAGTCACTCTTGGAAAGGGTTCAAATATGCAAAAGATGCTGGAAATCTGAAGAATCTGCAGGACCTGGAGGATTTTTCTGAAGAACAGCGCTCAGTTTAACTGTTCAGAACAAAGGGTCACAAAACAAAAAGATAAACTGCTGTAGATTATCCAGAACAAAGGAGGGACTCATGAAAGACCGTCAAAAAAAAAAAAACAAAAAAAAATTCAGTTGTAGATAATCTACTGTAGGTAATCGCACAGAGTATTAAGAACCAAGGGTTCCCAAACTTTTGAGGGAGGTTATTGTATAACATCCTTGGTGTTAATATCTTACTCAGGAGTCAGGACATACCAAAGAATCCAAAAAATTAACAGCCATTTTGTGTAATCTCTCTTTTTTGGTTACAATTTGATTGGTTATTCGCATCTTTCTTAGAATTGACCAATCAAATTCAAACAGATAAATCTGTGGTCAAATATTTTGGCTCTTAATCTGAATAATTCACTGACTACATGCATTTTTTGCTAGTTTTAGGTACATAATGTGATAAATTCAGTCATGTAAAAGTTGGATAATGTGCAGCCATCCTCGAAAGTAAAACCTTCAAAAGTGTTAGAATGCCCTGTCAGGGCTTATTTCAATGATGAATGTACATTATCCTTTGATACGCACCTGGATGTACAAAGTCATCGCTTAATGCAGATGAATTAGTCACTAAATGAACCTCAGTGGGATTAGCTGCCAATAAACGATTCACAAATTACATATGCATGAAGTGAGTGCAATAACCTAAAAAGTTTGCAGGATAATTTCATAAAATCTTCCAGGCATCTTTTCCACACATATATCTTACTGTTCTTGTTTTCTCCCTCCATTGTCAGTCACTCTGTAATTTTTGGTTGCATTTATGGTGTGAATGGTGACCTCAGTGGTTTTCTCATTTTCCTCAATATCACATGATTTACATATGTCTTGTGTTTTTTTTTTTCATTTACATTTCTGTCTCTATTCCTTCCTGTCTCCCATAAAATTATTTTCTGCAGAGGATTGTAATCTAGCTACTACTCTGTGGATTCTCTAACTTAATCAGCCAATCAGAGAACGACTAAATCAAGAACTGGCAGGAACTAGAGCTGTCAACGCCCACTGCAGCTGCAGCCATCAAAAAGTCAAAGGTCATGACATGAATCTGATTTTATATGTATGATGAGTTTCTTCTGTTGCCCCCATGTGTTCCTCCACTGCACCTGCAAAATGTCTCTTTCCATTCATCCTTCATCTTCCTTTTTTCACTCCCTTAGCACCTCTCAGTAGTTCAGCTTCTACTCAAAGTCTGTATTGTGTAAAGATAAAAAATAAAAAAAGATTTAAAAACTATCTGCACATCCAAAATGTAAAAGGGAAAATTCTGGTTATTCGTTTCTATATATAAATGTTACCAGAGCAGTGGGGCCACACATGACCTTGTGTCGTTAACCCAAAACCTAGAGAACAATTACTGTGAGACAGATTTTACAGCTGACTTTCATTGCAACGACTTTGTCGAGAGGGCCCTGATTTATGCATGTCCTTCTCTAGAACTCACCAGCAATTCAGATAGAAAAAACCCCTCAAAAGGTTAATTAATTGGACTGTCAACATTTGTTTCACTTACTACTGGCTGACTTGTCAGCAAGAAAGAAAATTAAAAAAAAGCACAAAATAAAATAAAAATGTGCTCTACTTTAATATTCTTTTATATATGGGTTTTACAAAAGATTTTCAACATAGGTCAAAATTGAATTCATGTAAAATGTCATATAGTTTAACTATCAAGTAAAAACGAATTCAAATTTCCTTACACATTTAATGTACAATTGTTATGTTCAAAGATGTTTATGTATATATATATATATACACACACACACACACACAGACATACGTGAAATATATATATATATATAAGTTTGAAAACACCATGTGGTTTAGCATAAATTCCTTATAGTTTTTTGGAGCTGTTCTTTATAGTAACCTGACATTATCATTTTAGCAAAGCAATAATAATATTAATTTTGATTACATAATAATGCAATATATACATGTCAAAGCTGAGCTACTATGGGATGAACTGGACCGTGATGTCTGTAAGAAGTGTCCAACCAGTGTCAATCGTCTTTGGGTAATCCTTCAGGAGGCTTGGAGTAATATATCAACGTTTGAATAAACTGACAGCTCAGATGCCCAGATTATGCAGAGCTGTAATAGCTGCTAACAGTGTATATTTCAAAATGGATAAATCGAAAATGTAAGGATTTTCTATGTTTTAACTGTTTATGTAATAAAATATGTTTTTGTAGTTTGTGTTGTTTACACACTTTTGGAGGGAAGTGTGTGTGTGTGTATATATATTTCTCGAAGTACTGAAGTACTCTTACATCAATTATGAATTAGTAATTAATAATATTTTCTCTAAACTCTCTAGGAGTCTTGGAGAGTTGACTTCGCAGTAAAAAGGTCAGTGATATGATACAATATTATTGTGTCTTGACACAGTCTTGAAGAACTGCAGTCCTCTTTTGTATAATAAATAAAACATAGATAGGACAAAAAATGAGATCACTGAACCATATACTCTCACCTCAGTGCAATAGGTATGCAAAAAATTTGAACTCTGGAATTTACTTTTCCAGCCATTTCTCACTTTGCCTGTGCAAATAGTAGCTGGATAGTAATATGTAAATATCATTAAGCTTTGCTGTTTACATTGCTGAGACTGAGTAAACATCTTTCAGTCTGACTCGTTCTCCTCCACTCTTTTAACACCACGACTGCGTATACAAGTCTGTTCATGTACTCTACTCCGACACATTTCTGATTCAGTCTTTTATGTTTATAATGAGAGTGTGTTAGAAAAATAGATTAGAGAGAGGCCCAGAGGAGCAGAAAAGGCCAGCATTAATTATGCAGCTTTCAGGGAGTTGGTTTACTCATATGATTATGGATAATAACAGGAGACAATGGTAAACATGATATACACAACTCAACCAGAGACAATTGGAATTGCCTCAGAGATTCTACACAAATGCGCTTGCAATAGCTTTTATGATTACTTGGTGTTTTACTAGTGAAAATGCTGTCAAATCTGTGCAAACCGCCTCAGGGCAGAAGTCACTGTGGGAAATTGACGGAAAAGCCATTAATGTTATTGACACATGACTACTGCGTTTACTGTGAATGTATGCTGCCAATCACATACACTTGTACTCAGTAACACCACCTGTTTTTTGCACATCACTGTGAGAACAAACTCCTTCTTTTGATGGACAGAAAAGGAGAATCAGAGACACTAGCATTCATCATCCATTTGATCCCTTGTGGGAAAGCCTTAATTCTCTGGGACAGGGACTGAACAACAACAAAAAAGCAGCAAAACTGAGCTAATTTTTCTTTTTGTCCTTCATAGGATGGCCTATTCTTTCTTCTCCCTGGCTGGTACAAATTGGGCAACTGTGGACCGTTTCTCCTCGGAGGGAGATGTAGGATGCGGCGAGGCCGGGATCTCAATCGGGCGTTGATGTGAACAAAGTTAATCCCTCATTGGTGCCGATGTGACCCGAAAAAATCGGCTTAAAGTGGCTCTGTTAAACTGGACACAGTTCTGCCATTCAAAGGCGGCACCATTGCCCTTCTCATTCCTCTCGTCTTCCCTCTCTCTCCTCTCTGCCACCCACACACACCAGCAGTAGTGGAGCATTAAGACAAATACATTCATAACCCTGTTTTATTAAAGACTTGGGGCCCCTGGGTGTTGTGTAGGGGCCCTGGGGGGGGGCCGTTGCGACAGCGGGGCGATTAGGCTAAGCCTTCCCATGAGGAACATGAACACGACACAGCAGCCACTGGGCCCTGAGATGTCCGTTCCCCTCCTACCTCGAAACCTAATCCTCTATTTCATGCACATTAGTGCTGTGTAAACGCTCCCCCAGGCTGCCTTTACAGTGAGCTTCGCTTCAGAAGAGAGATGCGCTACTAAAGATGCTGAGAAGCAGTAATGCTCAGACATATTTTTTTCACAGGCACAAGAAAGTGATGGGAAGTGTAGAAAAACTCCTTTAGACATGCTTTATGTAATTTTTTTTTTTTTTCCTTCGGTATAAAATTAACTGCTGCACTTGTGAGGTAATCTATGTTTAAATACAAAAGTCTAAAAGTAATACGAGGCTGGTGATTCATAAATAGGCAATAGAAAAATGTAATATTTCTGACTAAATAAATTAATCATTTATGAATATTTAATTTTAATCAAATTTCCTCCAAAATTCTAGTTAATGTTATCACATTGGATAATAATTTGTGTACATATCATCTTCTTGTTGCACTTAAAAGGTGGTATTCTTAAATCTTCAAATAAATGCACTGATTTTGTTCTTATTGTATTGCAAAACATTTTTTTCAGTTTTTGAGGTTGGATATGGGAAGGTTTAAGGGTGGGTTAAGCTGTAAGGGATGGGTCAACAGTGTAATTATAAATGTATAGTAACAAAAATTAATTACATATGTAATTATATATATTATATATTGTTTTTTTGAGACTGAATCCAAGATTTTGTTACAGTAGCATAATGAGAGATTTACAAACAAATATATATATATTTAGATCAAAAATAGTATTTAAATTAATGTACTTTCTTTAACAAGAAAAATATATTTTCAGGTTTTATAAAATAGACATAGAAAATATTGTTCAAGGAAAAGTTTTTGTTTTTCATTGGCTCAAGTTATAAAATATAGATGTGAAACTTTTTTTTAATTGAATCAATAAAAACATTTTTTACAGTGTAGCATAAATCTTTACTTTAATTATAATGCAAAATAAAAAAACAGCATTGACTGAAAAGATATATTGTGCATCTCTGAAAATTGCTTAAAAATGACATAAAAAGGATATAAAATATTATATTGTCAAATTTCTGAAACAGAAAGGTATTCTGAAAGTATTTGTAGCGCAAAATTAAGTTCTCACGTTTGGCTTTAACAGTATTGTGGTTAGATTCTTTAATGCTGATTCACTTTAAGATCTTTGTTTTACTGTGCTCATGCCTCTATATGTCTGTGTAAGAACGGCCTGTTTCTGATCAGAGTTCTTGAAAGTAATGTGTGGGTTTGTGTAATGTCCCGAGTCATTAACAGTTCTGGCACATGTGTGTTAGGGAGCATGTACATGTCAGCATTTAAGTTTTAAATATATGTGTGTGCACTTTCTGCTTGTTTTGTTGTGGTCTGGAGATGCTCTTGAAGCTCAGTCTTTTGTGCTGTTGCTTTTTTTATTGTCTGATGGTTAGAAGAAAAAAAAAAAATGTTGGAATCACTTGGCTGACACAAAAGGCAAACCCTCTTTTCAAAGTCACTTCAGAGGTGCAAAACACAAGAACCACAGTAAAAAGAAAAGAGACTCAGTCCACAGATTCTCTGATTTATGCTTCTCATCACTGTGAGAAGAAACAGTGACAATTAGCACTTTGTGGTATCAGCAGCAGAAGCAATGTATATACATACATATCCACACACACACAGACTCAAAAAAGGTACAGAACAGTCACAGAGCGGTAAAGCTTCAAAAGTGGGTACATTTAGGTACTAATACCAATAGAATTTAGTAATATGTGCATTTTAAATATTTAAATGCATGAATTTAAATGAATTAAAACCAAACTTAAAAGCCAAATAAATAAATGTAAAATTGTAAATGAAAATGCCCATTAATTAAAATGTTTTGTTGGAAAAGCGTGCTTATGCTATCTTGCCAAAAATGTATACTATTTAATGCTATGGCATTTACATATTTTAATGTCTAGATACTTGGAGCCAATGTAAACCACAAAAGTGTCAATTGTCATTTTTATCAATATGGGCACGGCCACTGTTATTATGCTCACAGAATTCTCATCTTGAATTCATTCACTCTGTTCAGCTGAACTGACAGTGATCTGATGCCTGGCCAGCTTCCAGGTTTATGTGTGTATAGCAGCAACAGAAGAAAAATGAGAGATCAGAGAAAAAGTGAATGCGAGAGTGTTTCGGCCTGAGGCAGCGTGCCATAAAGTGAGATTAGCGGTCATAATCTGCTGAAGCATGTGTGTGTGTGTGTGTGTGTGTGTTACTGCGTCTGTGGTGTGTGGCAGAGAGGTGAGTTCTTTGGCCTTTGCTCACTCATCCAGACAAATGTCAAATCTCCATTTACCCAACACCAAAAAAAAACTGCCAGAAGATCACATACAAAAGCAACATGTGAGGTTTTTTCCCAGGGCTCAGTTCCCTTTTTTTTCTCCATGAGGCGTGAAATAAATCAAACTCCAACTATGAATTCTAATGCAAAAGTAAAGCTAAGGACTCGTTTTTACATCACAGACACCAGGCGCTTTGATATGTTTCATGACTGATTGATACCAGCAATGAATGCTGTGTGGGTTTTCTTCAGTCAGGGCTTCTATTATATTAAAATTAGAGGCCTGTTCATCTAATTACAACAGAACTATACTGTAAATAGGTTTGTGTCCCATTTATCTCTCATTTCTCACACTCAGAGAGACAATATTGTGCACAATGCTTGCAAGAATAAAAAAAAAAAAGGAGGGAAAATAGAATGCGCTGCAAACGCATGCGGTCTTCCCAGACAAAAAAAGAAAAAGATGTCAGAGGCATACTTTCACAACATTAGATTTCTTTAGAGTAAGTGGGGGCTGGCAAAAAAGACTATAACGATGAACAGATTAGAAGGTGACGAGAGAAAGAGAAAGGGAGAGACTCTTGACCCTGACGTGGGGGTGTTAGGAGGGTAATTAAACAGAGAGAAAAGAAAAAGAGAGACTCAGAAAAGCATCAAAGAGAGACAGGCCTATAAGTAAAGGATACAAGTCCATCAATTATTGCCTCAATAATTTTTTCCCCTCTATATATATATATATTTTTTTAAATGCAATGAACAAGTGCTTAAATAAGTGCTTGGTTCCCTACCCCTAGTAAATGTTATATATATGTTTTATTAAATGAATTGTGAATAATTCACCAAAGGGTGATCTCAAAAGACAGATGACAGTGAAGGAACTCGGTTTAGTGAGCAAGTACATTGTGTGGCACATACTGCCCCCTATCGGTAAACATGAGGAATAAACATTGATGCTGAATGAAGTAATATATGTGGTCATATGTGGTTCTCATAAAAGCTAATTGACCATTTGTTTTCTTCGCTTCTATTTCCTTAGTTTATAGACACATATACTGTGATCTGCTAATATCTGTCTGGATAGAAATATACTTTGTATTTTCTCAAATCACAGTCATAGCATTTTGTTTTAAGTAATACACCTCAGTAACAAGTAATTTTAATTTAAGATTCAGTTAAGTGCTCACAGTAAAGAAAATAGCCTATTTAATTGGTTACACAATCTTTAACATCTGTGCAAAACCCTTCACACGAAGTTCATATACTTAGTTAACCCAGATATTGTGAGGTTTCTGTTTCATAGAGTCGGAAAGATGAGGCGTGGAGGATGTAACCTATAGAGAGGACCTGCCGGGATCACAATGCGGCTTTTGTCGCCTCAACAATCCTCTTTCAGTTTAACCACTAATGAATGCGCATTGTATATAATATACCTTTGTTTTCGCGTGGCAGCTCGAATGAACTGTCTCCAAAAATAGGACTGACTGTTGAATTAGACAGTTTGAGAGCAGCATATTTTGGGGTAATACTAAACACAATGAGTGAGCAAGACGCTTCCGCTGAGTGGAACTTCCGGTGTTCTGGAGAGCAACTTAATGGCTAAAAAATGCGAAAATACTTCTTTGTAGCACCTCCAACCAACCGCACATTAATGTTTAATTGTGTTTTTAATGGCTGGCTTTTAAAGTTAGCTCTGACTTACCTTGGGTAGTCTTTAGTCATTAGGAAAAAAATATGGCATAATTGAGAACAGACATGAAAAACTTATATTTGGGTGTTTACAAGATTTCTGTGGGAGCTGGTGAATACTCTGATTTAAATTTAAGTAACTTAGAGACGATTTCTGTTTATTGTGCTGTCAAGTAGGCCTAGAAGCCCAAAATAATGCAGTTTATATCTTACAATGTGACTACCTGCATGTGAACATGCCCTTTCCTACATAGTAGGTGAGAGTCCAGTTTTTACCACATTCACAAAACAGTAGGTGGATGACCTATGTCCGCTTACATTCCATAGTGCACATCTGATGGACACTTTACTATCCCATGGGAGAGGAGATGTGAGTGGCAACTGAAATGAAGTGATGCAACTGAAGCTGGAAGGTCACATGAAGTCCAGATTATATTCACATTCGCTTGGATGCAATTAGACCTACTTATTACATATATATATATATATATATGAACTTATAATCTTTAATTACAACTTACAATTTGTCAAACCTAACCTACATTATCGAACAATCACCCTTTTATAACAACTTTGTTGAAGTATTGCTGCCCTTGACTTTATAAACTTTATATATTTACTTATAACTCAGTTTTATTGATTATTTTATGATTGTTTTTTAAAGTGGTTTTTGTATCCATTCCCTGCTAGCCCCAAGCACTCCCGATAAATATCAGCATTTCTCATCTTCTTTTTTTTCCAAATTAAACGGGCTAAGCTATCCACATCCAGTTTACAGCTCTCAAAAAGTACATTAATTATCAAATTTATCTCAAGAATTGTAATAGAAACATCTGAGACAAAGTCTAATGAGCTACAAAAGTGAAACGATTTTAACAATAAGCCTTCCATGCTGTAAAATGCATGCACAACAACATTGATGTCCCTTATCTTCTTGACCAGAGAAACCCTTTGGGATTCCACCCCCTCTTTCTTTCTCTTTTCTCATTACAGAGATAAGTCTATACTGTCCCGCTATCCCATGATAGCCATGCCTCTCTGGTGTCTGTCTCCTTTAGATACATTTCTGCATGCCGTTTAAAACTTTACCTTTGAACAATCCCTCACGTCTCGCCTGTCACATCTGACAGGACACTCACTGGATAGCAGCGCTATTCATTAGAAAAAAGACAGCTCCCTCCATCCAGTGGCCTCACAGCCGTCTGGTCGCTGTGGAGACGAGGAGACGGTGAGAGATGATCTGGTCTAAAGTGCAAGGGATGGGTGATGTACAACAGCTACAAACAAAACACCCAAGAGAGAAGATAAGAGAAGATCGCTCATTAACATGCTCTCGCTCACACACACAAATAAACACATTGACACATTCAAGGCATGCCGATATTGTCCAAACATGCTCATTAGCATTATTATGCAAATTACTCATTCACACTTGCACAGAAATGTAAACAACATTTTCAAAGTTCCTAATGAAAGTGCATGATTTTTTTTTTTTAAGTGTCCTACTTTCTACTTGTCCACATGCATTTCTTTAGAATAGTCTTTATATGCTTCTCAGTTTATTTTCCTTTTTCCTTTCCTACAGTCCCAAGCTCCAGTTTTTCTCCTATTTTATATTTGGTTACCTCACAATTCTTCAGAAATCATTCTGCTGCTGGTTCATATATCTGATTGAATCGTTTCTGCCATTTGAGTTTCTCTTGCACTTCTTTTCCTTATTTCTTTCTCTTTCTTAGTGTTGTTGAGATGAAATGTGCTCTGCGTCTGATCCCCTTGATGGGGGGTCTGAGTCGCTGGCTGGCCTGGACTAGAGTAACTAACTCCAGTCTGTGATACCCCACTGATTTATGATCAGTACTTCCTGCCCTGAGCTTAACCTGCAACATTATGACCAAACAAGCAAAAATGTTGCCAGAACACTTTTTGCATATACACATAAAGGATTGAGTTCCCTCAATAACAAAACTTCAACCAATTGGAATTTAGTCATTCACATTGCCAAATGTTACAGATTTCTTATTAAAGAAAATTGTCAACTAGCAGAGCAATTTATAAGTTAGACTACCTATTTTTCTTGTAAAATATGGTTTTAATATAACACTAATATTACTATATTGGCTAAAATTTCCTGAATGAATATTTAATTTAACAAAGTTTGGGGGCCGTACTATTGAAAGATATTGTGCTTTTTTTTTGTCACAAAATCTACACATATAAATTCTGTGTAATGTTAGAATTATTACAAAGCAAATTTGTAAGTGAAGCTTCTGTGATTTAAATTAAAGCTGCACAATGGATCCAAGCTAATAATTATAAAATTTCTATTTTCTTTTGTTTATCACTACGCTTTTTATCTTCTCCTTCTTCCACACTCTGCTTTACGTATATATTTAGATACATTTTAAATAGAGATGCACAAACACACACACACACACACACACACACACACACACACACAACACACAACCTCACACCCAAACGTCACATAATCACATGCAGAATCTTTTTGTTGTTGTTGTGATTCTGTATTTATGGTGTTTCAATTCTAGATTTTGTCTTATTATGTCCTGACATTTCCTATAGTATGTACAAAAAAAGTATAATGGCATATATTAAAATACTAAAACACTTGTTTCATATTCCAAAATGCTATATTCAGGATAAAGTTTATTAGCTTTTGTGTAGTATAAATTACCTTGAGCCATTTATTATTTAGAACTGCTTAATGGAGCTGTCATTCATTTTTCTAATTATGTTGTTTTGCATTATGTTCCTACAATATTATTAATTTTAGATTGCATACACCTTCATTCACTTATCAAAGTCATCCTCATTTTTGCACTCTCCCTTTATCTCGTTCTCTTTTCTAGTTGGTCTGTCAGTTGTCTCTGACAGTGTTGAGTCTCATGGTCAGCATCTTTCGTGATACTCCATAAACTAACCTTACCTCGACCCTTCAGGGTCAGAGGTCAAGACAGCATAAACACAGAGACAGGCCGACTGGCCCATCAATCATACAGCATCCCATGACAGCGGAGCTGGAACACCCATCACTCCACATCCTGCTGGTCAGAACTGCATATGACACACATCTCGATTCCCCACAGCCTCTAAAGAATCTAGAAAGCTGGAACCGCCCATCATGATTGGAAAAGGTTGAGTTAACGGTCATACTTGTATCCCTCAGAGAGATGCGTAAGCTCTGCGATTCATTTGGAAGCAACCTGTTCCGTGTTCAGCATTCCAAACACAGCGTTTTTTATGAATGTGCAGTCCACTGTCCTGGCTCAGAGACAGAGGGGGCTGGAGAGTCTGCTAAAGTCATTGTGTATAACTGACAAGCACTGAGATGTTTTATCATTGCACAAGTAAATCGCATTGCAAACCTGTTAATATCAGTAAGCAAATTATTATTCAGCACTACAATCAATATGAAGTTCATTTGAAAGTGCCTCGTCTATGGGTAATGAAAGATTTATTTGGTTTTGAGTGTCCTCAAGTTGTCATGCATGCAAGGTCACAAAACACTTTCATTGTCTTATAATATGCATTTATCTTTATTTCATTTGCTCAACGAATAATTTCTCCAAATCACTCCTTTGTGTGACGCTAATCGACGTCATTTCGTTTCCATTTCATTCATGCATTTGTGAGTGCAGTGCTGCTTTGTTTACAGCATGTTGGGTTTTTGCCACTAATATTTTGCTAATATTCATGTTGACATCAGTATCAGTCATATTTTAAATAAACAAATAATTGTCCATTTAACAAGAAGAAAAGAATCATGTTGAAAATGCCTTTTAAATTCAACAATTCTAATTCCTGAAGTTAAATTTGCGTAGCAAGCGAAAAGAATAACAGCAATTCAAATTTGAATGTTAGAAAGCGGAAATAAATAGACATTTGTCTATTGAACTGTAACCAAGCAACATTTGCAATGACAAACTTGGTATTTTGCCTTGACAAAGCCTGTATGGAGTTTTTTTGTTTTGTTTTAGCTTTAACCTCTGTGGATATTTTCCAGCAGGTTCTACTAAAAGAAATCAAGGAGATCATAAAACCTGTTCCTTGTATGCACAAGTTACGTGTCAGACTTGGAGACAGAAACAAATTCATGAAGGTCAGTAAATGTATTAACACGTAAGACCAGCCAAAACTGGCTACATGTGTGAGTGTGTGCGCAAACACACACAGCTCAAATATAACGCTAATAAAGCCCAGCGACAAACATTTTGAGTGTTTTATAATCAGGTACAAATGTTGGTTGTTTCACCCATAAATTGTTACTTGTCGCTGCAATTTACTTCAAATTAAGCTCATAGTATTTATAAATGAACTCTTATCACCTCGCTCTAGATGTTCTCAGGCTTTAATTGGCTAATGGGTATTTTACCCAGAGTTCACCTCTCATCCTGTAGCAGCAGCCTGATGTTCAATTACACCCATGTGGGACAACTCGGCAACAGCCCAGAGAGGTCACAGGGGTCATTACCCTGACAACCCAAGATTAATGGGGTGTTTACCTCAGTTGGTGAATGACCAGTGTGCAGATCTGTCAGCACAGAATCATACATATACAACGCTCACTCTCTCCGTATCTCACTCACACTGATACTGAACACTTTAACAGAGGTGTCAGCTTGACAGTATTCCTCTGGAACAAGCAGATACGGGAAACCTCTGAGCAAACAATGATGACATATGAACTAACACAAGGATACACACAAGATTCACACTCACGCATCCTCTCAACAGTATATTTTAAAATGCAAGTTTTTTGGGAAACGTTTTAGTTTAGGGACCAATTATTAACTTGCTTATTAGCATGCATATTACCATGTAGCCATGTAGGCTGTTTATAAGAATTACATAGCACATCTTAATGCTCAATTCTGCATGACCTTATTATATACCTCAATCCTACCTCAAACTTAATAATTACTTTACTAACTATTGATGAACAGAAAATTGGGAGTTTATTGAGGGAAATAGTGAATCAGTCCCCAAACTATAATTTTTTTTTGGTTTCTGCTTGTTTTACTTTACTTTGCGTAAAGCATTCATGTATAATACAAAAATATTTATCATGTACATTTTAATGCATTACATGTACACTGTATTGTTTTCACGAATAACTGTAACCAAAATTAAAATGCATTTAAAGTTGTTGTTTTTTTTGTCATGTTTTTAATGCTTTATACTAAAGTGCAACAAAGAATTAGGTTTTCGATAAATAGATAAGAACTAACAATTTTTTAATGAATCCAGTACATTAATGCATTAAAATTACTTTATAGTGCATTATAAAGGGTTACCAAAATATATAAACATCCCTAAAGCGACAATAGAAACATTAATTTAAGAAACTGCATAAAATAGACAATTTAAATAATGTCTTGAATTTCATTTCACTTTTATCTAACTGACAAACATTTAAAATCTAAATCTTTATAATTTAATGCAATTCATCATTTTATTTTACTTTATTTATTTTTAGTTATTAAAATGCATTTAATGTAAATCAATTAAAACAAAACAAATTAAAATTGTTGTGATTAAAACAATTAGACATTTTGAGCGTTTATTTTGAATCTGAAATTTTTATTAGACAAAACAATCACACTTCATTGTGCTTTAGCCAATATAGTAACGTGCATTGCAATTAGCAACCAATTAACAGTGAATCCCCCCCCACACACAAAAAAACCTTTAAAATATAAACTTTTACAAACTTTGCATGTCCACTGTTTATTTGCTTATGTGATGCTTGTTTACTGTAGATGTGATCTGTTTGTATAGGTGGTATAGGCAAGTAGTAACATGCTGTTACGTCTCCATTCTCTGTCTGTAACAACGTTGACCTCTCACCCTGCGACGACTTTATGTGAACCCCCTTTTACTAAGCCGCTGTGACTTACTGTAACTGTGCTTCAACAGCCCTAGAATGAAGTCATGGTTGTCTGAACTAAACTAAAGCCAAAATCGAAACACAAGTATCCAACACATGCAGTTCTGAAATCAGATGTGAAATATAATGCTCCAAACACGATGGCAGCTCATAAGCCAGTTTTGTCACTGTTTGTTTCAGAGATTTGAGCCCTGAGCGTTTACCCCACATCTGGACCATGCTGCGGACCATGTGGTCGAGAACTGCTGCCAATGTTGAGAAACAACTAGAAGTGTTTTAGCCAGAGGAAAGAGGGGAAACCATTGTCATGATATTGTTTTTAAATTCGTCCCCGGGGATTGTGCGCAGCACTTTCAGTTTTTATTAAGCATTTCACCATAAGACTCCACAGAACAGAGTTACACCGAAGCTCTCAGAAGCAATTTATTACTTCATACTTCAGTCTCCAATATTAAACTTTAACATGCACAATATAATGCTAGCCATTTATCCCGTAATATCAAATTTATGGTGTCACAATAGTGCTAAATTAGGGTGAACTAACCAGTCACAACCAGTCTGACTCTGTGGGGTTGCTTTAATATATATTTCATGGTTGGTTTGTGTTTTCTATGAAGGAAAATATACAGATAAGTTCATTTAGGCTGTGAATGCAGGTTAGAGCTAAATGTAAATTTTTAATTTGCACAGTATATCTAGACAATCGAGTTGCTACTTTATTAAACTTGCAAATGCACAGTGCCATTTTAGTCAATGTTGGATGTCTTTTCTCCATCAGTTCTGCACACAGTTCCTTTCTTGCAAGCAATTTTAGGCCATTTCGTTTGCATAATGGACGCTGGAGAATGTTTATACATGTGGTCCTGCTGGAAAACAAAGAATGAGAGACAGACAGGCTGAAAGGCAAACAGCAGACGGACATGGAAAGACGGCATGGGACGGCGTGAAAGAGAGAAATGAAAGGGGTTGGAGAGAGGTGAAGTGGTCGAGCGATGGGAAGAGAAAGGTGGAGTGTGTTTTAACAGGCTCCAGATGGCGAGGTCTAAGCAGTTCAGTGTTGTGAATGATGGCTCTCCAGTGACAGAACTGACCAGCGCCTGAGTCTTAACCCATATCAGGGGCCCGATGAGACTCACTGTCGGCAAAACACACATTTACACATTACCATAAATGAAACCAAATCAACGTCAACACACTGTTAAACAGTATCTTTCATTTAAATGTTCCTATTTAGAATAACAACCCAGTGGTGTGCTTTTGCTTTTATAAAAAAAAAAGGAGTTTATGGAACAGTTCAGCCAAAAATGTATATTCTGTTCAAGTGAAATGAAAGTGATACAAACACGAAGGGTCCGTTCACACAGAATGTGTTTTATTTGCATTCCACTGGATGACTTTTCATCGTTTTTCTATGTAAAAATGCACAAAATTTATTTTTTCAGCATTTTTTGCAATGCACAGCATTCATTAAAAGTTAAACTTTTAAGATACATGTCTGTCGTTTTTAACAATTATCAACAAAAATCCACAACCTAGGCTCATAAACTCCTAAAATGTATTTATACACACAGATTACTTCAGTTTCCAGTTGAAATGGACACTAGAGGCAGTAGAACACTCACAACTTGTATTCCTTTTCACACAAAAGTGTGATTTGCAGGTCCACAGTTTCAATTAATTAAGTCTAATCTTTGCATAATAACTATTTATATATTATGTTGTAAATTCAAATCAATTTCAATTTGCTGTGACATTTGAAAACTGAAAACCTTTTGTATATTTGAATCTAAAACTCCGGATTACGTACCTGAAGCAATGTAATAAACACAGTCATATGTGCCTATATCAGCTTAAAAAATATGTGCCAGGGTCACGTATTTAACCCACATTTTAGGTTCAGTTGCGAATCCATGATGTAAAAGCAAGTTCACAGGCTAAACAGCAATAATTAATAAATATGTATATATTTTTTTTCTTAAAATTCGGTTTGATTCTTTTTCACTGTCTATGATTCCTTGGGATGAGCCAAAGAGACTTTAGCTGAGAGAAAAAGAAAAGAAATCCATTCATTCTCCATTTACAGCTCTTCCTTCAGCTGTCATTGAAGCATTTGGATGAGAGAGAAGATTCGTCCTCTCATTAGAGAGGATTACAGCCAAAGTCTGTGTTAGTCTGTGTCTCATTTCAAAGCCTTGAATAAATCTCTGTCCATACTGAGATAAAGAACCCACCTTCTCTTACTCTCTCACACACATACACACACTGACTATCACTGTCATGCAAATTAGATTATGCGAGTTTTCCAGAAGCACAGATGACACTGCTTAATTCAGACAAATCAGAATATTATGAATATGTCTGGATGTGTTTGTGTTGGGCTGGAGTGTGTTTGTGTGTGTGCGCGAGCGCAAGCGAGCAAGATCAAAGTAAACTGTTGCAAACAGTTATTTGGGGAATGCATGGCATTTTTCATGGGTAAAAAAAAGGATCTTCTGAAGCAGGCCATCTCTTATCAGGAGGGTCTGTTTTTAAGCATGCAGAACCCAAGGGGTCAGAGTTTGGTTGTTAAACATGGTCTAATTACACCCTTCTGACAGATGTCAGTACTAGTAAATTATGGGGCAACTTTCTCTATTGACAGCTGTTCAAATGTTATGGAATAGTAATAAAAAACAAACAAAAATATTTTTTTATTCTTACATTTAGTTATAAAGTTATAAAGTATACATTTTTGGATTCTTAATTTCCACAAATGGAAGATATAAATTTCCATATGCAAGATATTTAAGGTTATATTGCCACTGTGATATATAAAGTTGCATTTTGAGATACAAGCTCTTATAAGATAAAGTCACATTGCAAAATTTTAAAATCACAATTTTCAAATAAAAAGAAATTACGTGAAAGCATCGCAGTAATAATCATGATATTTGTCACATTTTGACATGTTAGTAAATCGTGTGAATAATCTATTTATTTTATTTATTTTAATGCATGTCACGTGTGGGGCTCCATATTTATGCTCATCAAAGTTGGGTTTATTGTTCAAAAATACAGAAAAGTAATATTATGAAATATTATTGGAATTTAAAATAATGTCTTACAATTTTAATATGTTTTAAATCATAATTTATTCCTGTGATGCAAAGCTGAATTTTCAGCATTATTAATTTAGTCTTCAGTGTCACGTGATACTTAATAAATCAGGATATTAGAATGATTTATTATCAGTATTGGAAACTTAATGCTTAATATTTTTTGGTGGTGTTTGGATACTTTCAGGATCAAATGATTAATTAAAGCATTTATTTAAAAAATAAATATTTTGTAATTATATATACTGAAAATTCAGCATTGCATCTTATGAATAAATTGTATTTTACAGTATCTTAAAATAAAAAAAAAAAACTGTTATTTGGAATTGCAATAATATTTCACAATATTACTTTTTTATTACAGATTTTTTATCTGTATTTTTGGTCAAAAAGCCTCGTTGGTGGGACGAAACATTTTTAAAAACCATTCAAATGAATCCCAAAATTTTGAATGGCAGTGCAAGTGTAAAATAAAATCATCATCTCATGATTTTTCCTTAAACACTGAAGCAGGCTTCCGTCCCTTCGTATGATTAGATTTCTATGATGTAAACTTGTTTCTCAGTTAGCATCCCTTGCCATAATTTTTACATCTCATATATAGCCACACATACAGACAGTCGAGTGAAAACCACTAAGTAAATATAGCAGATGGAAAACTTTTCATTTGCAATTCTGGACGGTCTCTCTGATTTTTTTGTCTTTCTGCGTCTTTCTCTTTACTTCCAGACCTCAGCTGTAGATTACTAATGGCATCACAGTACCTCAGAACTACAGGAGGCTTCCAGCATTCACAGAGGAGTGAGAGAGAGACTAAAAAAATGAAGCTGACGTTTTTAGGATAACTGCAATTTCTGAACTTAAAAGCCTTACGAAAGATCAAACCTGAAAGATAACCATGGTAGGAGAACTGCACAGAAACTCTGTTTGAAAGAACTATAAAAATAAGGATAATAGACTGCATTTTTGAGGGAATAGCATATGAATGTCTGAGTGAGTGAGTCTTACTTCCTCCCAGAGTTACTTCATCAATATACTCCTTTATCACTATAAACATCTCAGGGAGATTTTACCATTGCAAAGTTGCCTTTATCTTGCTCACTGGGTGTTTTTTTTTCTCCTTGTAAAGCTGCTTTGGATAATTTAGATTGTACAGAAATTGCATTACGTTAGACTAAGTGAGTGAATTAATAAATGAACAGTGCTTTTAACCTGTCCTTTTGGGATACACACTCTGCACCTCCCACATAAACAAGACTAATAGCTGTCAACAGTTTACTTCAAGAGATCTTTGTGTAACTATTAGAACAACATGCAGCGCAGAAGAGGAGATTTGAATCTGTATAACAAGCCTCCAGATGTGAGTGGGTGTGTGTGTGTGTATACACGTTGGTAGAATGACAAATATTAGTTTAACAAAAAAAAACGTGAGTGTCTTTAGAATTGGAAATTGATGAGCGCCAACTGGAAATGAGACAGAGAATAATAAAGCAGGGAAAACATGAAGAAAGATATAGAGCGTTTTGTACAGGTTGTATTTAGGCCAAATTAGTTTTGTTGGTCTCAATGCTTCAGAATTCATAGAATAACTGGTATTTTTCCACACTTTCAACGATTCCCAACGTGTATGTAAACACATGCAAACCCACTGTTTCATTATTCATAGAAGCAGATTCTGGCCTGCCAAGCGTAAATTGTTAGACACCAGTGCAGGCAGTGACATTACCAGCTGATGTCATTTTCTTCAATAGGCTCACAAATGACATTCGTGAACTATTTTTTACTGCACATAGTCATACAAAAACAAAGCAGTATCTTTGCATAAATCTCAATAGGAAAAAGAGAGATGCACTCCAACTTCCGTGGCTTTCTTTGTGAATTATAAATGCATATTTCATGGCAGGCAGTGTGTGTTTTGGGCAGGGGAATGTGTCTCTTTATATCACAGAATAAGTCAGGAATGTTTATTTATTCCTCTAATTTAGACAGTAATGTGTTCAGAAAGCCATGTTAAATAATAAGAATATTCTTCAAAAGCTGTTTTTTAAATTATTTGTAACACTGTATTTTACAGTTACACTTCTTAGTTGCTAATTAGCATGTATATTACTAGAATGTTACCCATTTATTAGTGCTAATTAAGCACATATTAATGCCTTATTCTACATGACCTTTTTCTACATCCCTATTCCAGTACATAGAAAGTAAAACAACAATAGTGGAATCAAAAGTTAACAAAAGGCTAATTTTCACACAATTAGTTATGACTTTTATTTTATTTTATTTTTTTTACATTTTTAACATGCTGCACAATTTGAGAAAATTATACTTCTGAACGTTGTTGTCATGTATATAGCTTCATATGTATGAGTTTTCCAGTTTAGTACATTTACTCGGTAGGTCACTTGATACGACGTTGCACTTAAACTGGTTCGAATCCCCTATAAAATGCATTGACAAAACAGCTAAAAAATGACAGAACATTAATCTTTAACAACCCTCACTGGATATTTTAATTCTAAACGGCAACAAAACGTCCCTCAAGCAGCTTTATAAAAAAAGTGCAATACGTATCTTTACCAACCTAATACAGACGTGCCACGGTTACGTATTAAACGTGTATTTTAGCGCCACTCTCTGGACATTTCGCTTTGAAACTGCGCAAAATGTGCAGTGAGGTACGTAATTACGGTGTTGAAGAAATGTATGTAGAGGCACGTATTTCCAATAAGCGTGGGTTGAAATATACACACACACACACACACACACACATTTACAAGTCACACACAAACACATTAATAAAAGTAAATAAATAAAACATATAAAGTGCAATGTACATATCCTCTTTGTGTTGGTTACATTGACTGGAGGGCTGGAGTTATTTATGGTATTATGGAATAGAAAGTGACGTCCCTCAGCTCTTCATGTGAAGGAAGAACATTTTTAGAACTGACTGTATCTACACTGCTGACGTGAGCTCTTCTGCCTGAGGCCCCTGATAGTTTCTCCATATCTCTTCCATTTTCTTTTCTCTACTTTTTTATCTCCTGCACTCCTTCCCCTCACCATTGCCTTCATTTCTTTCTTTTTTTTTCTTCTCTGTGGAACCTGTTCTGTTCCCTCTTTATTCCCACAACAATCATGTTTATTCTATTCATAGACAAACAGGCAGGGATGAGAGGAGGAAAAGAAGTGGTGACAAAAGAAAGATGATAATGGAAATGTCTTTCTGAATGGAAACTGTCCTAAAATTGTCATCCATTTTTCAGCTTGGACATCCCCTCGCATATCTCTGGAGTCTTGGATAAATATTTTGGCTTCCTCTAAAATATGTAATGAAACAGTTTATAATGCTTCCCCTGTGTCTTCCACAGGAAGGATCTAAAACATTTCAGCTTACAAAAAAAAAGAAAAAGTTTTAAAAAGGCAATAAAATAAGCGGAGACAGAGGGTCAGAGCATACCTTGTGTAAATATTTGACTCTCTGTAAATCCAGCAGAGCTGTTTCTGTCCGCGAGATGATTTAGCGCTTCCTGCGATAAGCCTTCTGCCTCACCTCTTTCTGCTGGCTTGAAGGGACCATACACCTCTACATCCAAACAAGAATAAAATACTGTAATGACCTTTCACCAGTGTCATGCACTCAAGAGCAAAAGCATCATTTAGAATCCGTCTGCAATTCAAACAGCACTCTGCAATGCATTTCTCAAAGTCAGGAGTTCAGGAAGTCTTCGTTTTTTCTTGAGGCTTTTATTGTTCAGGAACGGTTTCATCTAAAATGTTATTAGACTTGAAGCTCAGAGTCGAGAACATTTAAATTTCTAGTCTCAGGACGAGTCAATTTAAAAAGCTGGAAAGATTAAAGAAAATACCATTAAAGTTGAACTGCCTTAAACGTTTGGGTTGTATGTTCTCTGGAAACTTCTTTTGGATAAACAAAATGCATTCACGTGTCCTGTCCTTGAAAAAAGCTCAAGGAGAATAAGATATTGCTCTCATGATGAATTGCATTTTATGTTACCAGGTGCACTAAACCTAAATAAAACCCACAGGACAAATAAATGGAGTACAGAGAAAAAAAAAAAAAAAACATCTCTTCAGAAGTACAGTGAGTAAATGATGATCATGTCAGAAAATTGTCTCTATTAAATTTGACAGTCAAGGTTGCCGGTGCACCAAAGCTTTTTAGAGTAACTGACCTGTGAGCATTTGGAAATATTAGGATGAATGAGACTACAGACGGATAGAGACACCGGTGCAGAAATGGACAGAAAGAAGAAAGAGAGGGATCACAAAATGGTGAACAGGAGGACATTTGGACTGATGGAGAGGGAGACTGCTTAAGGCCACCTGCCGTCCCTTAGTGAGCCCTGCGGCAGAATATCTCTATAACTCACTCAAGAGAGAGAGCGGACCTCAAAGACATCAAACATCTCTCATCATAGTGGCTTAGAGAGTCTTATGTAAGCTGCATCAATGAATGAATATTTATGCTTTGTTTTGAGAGGACAGCATTTATTTATTCATTTGACAGTAGGCTGCGGTTATGGATCTGTACGAAGAGACGGGTTACATCACACAGAACAGAGCTCACTTTAAGAAAGAGAATATTTGTGAGAATGTAAGATTAAAGCTTATGCTTGTGCTTGTTAAGATTGAATGAGACGGACAGAATTTACAGGCCAAAAAAGTGCTTAAGAGTATGTCAGAGAAGAACCAGCACTACCGTCACACACACACACACACACACACACACACACACACACACACACACACACACACGCACACACACACACTTAAGATTATGTCACAGCTCATTGATTGCCAGTGACTAATGGTAGCTTGAGAACTCAAGGAGAGATAGCTATGGTTACACAATCTTCCTAGAAGGGCCGGTTCCGACAGAAAGACATTTTATTGTTACACTGCACTGCTTTTCCATCTATTCTCTATGTAAGCATGTGATAGACTGACAACTTTGACTGTCTGGTTTTTAGAGTCCCACGCATTAGCACCACATTTTTTAAACGGCATGTCAAGTTATAAGAAGTTCAGCTTTTAAAATGTTTTCTCAAAACATTTTTTTCCATCTCCCTGTGTTATGCATTATACTGAAAGAAATAGGACTTCCAATTTGAATGAACCTACTACTGAATTTCACATATTATTTCAAAAGGATGGCAAGTAACACTGAATAAAAAGTAAAAGAAAGTCTGAAAAGAGAAATTTTCTTGAAAAATGTACTTTAATAATCTTCTTTGAGAGTTTATTACATTTACATTTATTCATTTAGCAGACGCTTTTATCCAAAGCGACTTACAGGTGAGCAGCTGGGGGAATGGTGCCTTGCTCACCTCAGTCATGGTATTGAAGGTGGAGAGAGCTGATTACTCACTAACCCCACCCACAATCCCTGCGGGACCTGGGACTCGAACCCACAACCTTTGGGTTACAAGTCCAACTCCATATCCATTAGGCCACGACTGCCCCCGACATTAGCCAAAGCCACAGCTATCACAGGGCTTACGAATAAATATGAGTGTGATATGAGAAAAAAATCACTTGTGAACAGGAATATTTTGTCAAAGTTCAGCTGTAATGCTGCCATTTCAAAATATGTGACAATAATGTAGTGTATATTTTTGAAATGCCAGCTATGAAATTAGCCTTCAAGGAGTCATCCAAATTATTTAACCAAAAGAGCATAATTTAACAAAACACATAATTCAAGATGACTCCTCTGCTAATGGACACATTAAATAAACTAGTCAAAGTGTGGAAGGTTTTTCAAGAGAGTTTATTTTCTAAAAGTCCACAGGGCCAAAAGTGTCAAAAGTTGAGGAAACGCCCATACTGTAAATAAAATTGCTTTCAGAAAGATTTTTGCATTTCCTAAGTGTGATCCATTACCCTCATTTGTCTAAACACAGAAACCTAAATTTACTACTGGAGAGTCGAGCATTGGTGACCCAGTGTAACGCAGCAGTTGTGCAATATCAGAAGAAAAACTACCAGCTCTTGCCAAAGCATCCTCAGTAGAAAAGCACAATGTCCATAAATTATAAATCATTGGCAGTTTGTCCCGAAAACTCATTACACTGTCGCTAGATCTTTACAAATCTCTTAAAAAGAAGATGATCAGAGGGGCCATTACATCACTCTCTGAATCAGACACTGATTACATTTAGAGTTTTTCACATTTACATGCCAAGATAAATCTCAAGCAGTTCATTGATTCAAACAGCACATTTCTGTTGGCTCAAAACTGTGAGCTGTTGTGTCTGCCTAAGAAGGAGACATTCACACTAGCCGTAAAAGGCTTCTTAGATGTTTCTGATCAGCAGAGATGGATGTTTCAGGAAACCCCATAAATTATTTAGTTGCATAAATGAAGGAAGAGAAGATGCTGCCTTTCCTTGTCAACATCAGCTCCCTGAGGAACATCAATCCCTGTTCACTAGCTAATAGCTAAAGGGCTTCAAAGCACGAGCCGGTGGCTGTTTACAACCTGCTTCTCTTCATGGATGCAAATGGATCCCTGCAAGCCTGTAAAAGGTCCCGAGGGGCTACATCAAGACGAAAGGAAGTCCACAATCGAAAACAGACATGAATGTAGTGTTTGAGCTCAAGATCAGGAGCTTTTAGCTTAAAAAGTGCACACGGATTCACAGAAGTTTGCATGTTTGCAGTTCAAAAAAGACTTTCTAAAAGTTACAGTAACTATTGAAATCAGCCTTTGAGCTACTTAAACCAGTAAACTCAAGTTTATAGGACATTTCACCTGCTCTAACTGGGTAACATGAGCAGGGGCAGAGACCACACAATGGTCCATTTGGCATTTACCCACCCAGAAAAACAGCTGATGGAAATTTAGAAATTAAAAAAAGCACCCTGCATTTTGCTGCACAGAAAATACCCATAGCTGTGATGCGAGCATAATATCATTAGCTTAATTTTTAACAGACATTACTTCATGTCTTCAAAGTCACACGATCCTTCAGAAATCATTCTGAAGCCAGCTGTCAATTTCAGAATACACGTTAATGGTTTCAGGCCTACTGCATAGAGTTGAGAAGGTGCCAGTGGATGAGGATTTGATATGTTGTGTAAAGAACCATCTAAAGGGATTTGTGGTGGTATGTATTGCTGGGGAAGATTTACACTTATGGCAGAAGTTCACGGTTCAAGAACCGGGAACACACAAGACTCTAGCAGGGAAGGAAACCGTGAGGGAAGTCTCTGAGGAATGCTTGGCATCTTTGGCCATATGATGGCTGGGATAAGTTGACTATTATGGAGCACCCTTGGTCCCACAAGCCAGACGCTCCACAATTCACGCTCTGTCATCAGCCACTAACCCCACAAGTGTCCGTTTCACTTGCAAGTGGGAAAGGAGGCACCATTCTACAGAGATTAGGCACGGCTGTGCCAGATCAGGATATATGAAGGATTCACAATGACAAAACTATTTCTCAGGTCATGAATCCTTGGCTGAGAACACGGAGGGGTCTTTGTGACAGAGGTTACGAGGTTGAGAGCCTCATAAATTACTCTACTGTGTCCGAAGAGCCCATGAAATGACTTGATAAATGCAGTTTTCTATTCAGCACTGACACATTTGCTGTATGAAACAGAAAAGGTTCATATATTGAAGGGTTGTCCATTTTTGTTTTAAAAGTGTAGACTTTAGTTAAGTCCCTGCTGAAAAAAAACTGCACATGCTGGTTAGGTATGATTTGATGCTGGGATGCTGGTTTATGTTGATCCTTTGCCAGCACGTGACCAGCATAAACCAGCACAGGACAAGCTTAAACCAGCAAAGGACCATCTTAAACCAGCAAAGGACCAGCATAAACCAACAAAAGGACCAGCTTAAGCCAGCATCCCAGAATCAAAACATTATCCAGCGTATCCTGTTTCTTTCATTACTGGTGCTAATGCTAATCAATGACTGCTATAAGGGTAAGAGACATTATCAGAGAGGCTTTAATTAGACAAAAATTGTGTATAGTACAGTTCTTCTATAGACTTTAAAATTTAAATGCTTCAAAACCATTGTCAATCAAATAGGAGTATGCTAGTAGTCTAATGGCCATAGACTACATCAAGGGTGCTCAACCTTGCTCCTGGCGATCGACTGTCCTGCAAAGTTTAGCTCCAACTCTAATCAAACCCACATGAAGCAGCTAATTACGTTTTTTAGGATCGCTTGAAAATTAAAGGCATGTGTGTTTGAATAGAGTAGAGCTAAACTTTGCAGGACAGTCGATCGCCAGGAGCAGGGTTAGGCACCCCTGGACTACACAGATGTCGGCAAAAAACAGCAGGATTTCTCAAAACAGCAAGCCACAGCATATAAATCAACACTTCTGACTTATATTTGGCCTGCTATCAGAGACAGACAGGGATCTGTTTCAAGACGGCTGAAGCCTGTAAGGTCTTGAGGTTTTCATGTGGGCATTATAAAGGTGTTTGAGCCTGAAATCCTCCTTTGCTGTCTACGTCTAAACCACTACATTTCTCACTAATATGTTTATCCGTCTTGTGTCTAATCAAATAAAAACTTATTTCTAAGGAATTTCTCTCTTTCATCAAGATGATGTCAGAACCGCTGTGGCCATTAAAGATGAAGCATGCTGTTTTTAAATGTTAAAACACTTTCTCCTACCCAGCTTAATGTGAGGCACAACTAGAAGTAAGCCATTCATAAACTGATTTCCCAGAAGAGTGTAAACACTGTGGCTTAAAACCATTGCTCTGTTAGAGCGATCTGAAAGCAGTCGACTTCAGGATCAACTAATGGTGTGTGTTGGTTCTTAGATTAAGAAACTGTTTATGAATAGACATGACTGACATCTGATACATGTGAACCAGCAGCTCGATACTTTAGGAGGTCTATGGCCTGACTAAAAATAAACCACAAAAAAAAATTACGCATAACAAAAAAGAACAGTACGGTTTCAAGAAAGCCCCTCAGAGACCCCATTATAGCATGTCACACATCATTTATACAGATAAAAAAAACTGTTCTAAAATGCAGCGGAGACCAAACCACTTAAAAGATTTGGGTTAAGCTTAAATTTTCATTATAGTCAAATTTTATTATTTTACTCTACTATCTCCTGTTAGTTTAGCAACATTATATAATGTCACACTATGGAAACTAAAAGTAGAGTCTCTTACATAGTGTAGGGCTTTCCAATTTGATCACTTGTCTGGTTCCTCAGCTCTCTAGGTTTTAATTCCTGATTCATTGCCATGTGATTATTTATAATTAAATATCCAGTTGTGTGTGTTTCACATTTTAAGGGCTATTGAAAGACACTACCCCCATTCAGAAGACAATCACCCTCTGGCCTCACCATCCACAGCTCATGATTTCCATCCCAATACCATCCAGAAATTTATTTTAAGAGCACATAAATGCTAAATAGTTTCAGAAAACCACAAAAATGAGGCCAATCACAATGCCAGTTTACTTAACTGCCACCACGCAGCCTTCATATTAACCATTAAACCAAGGCTGTTAAAACCTGGCTCCAAGCTTCCAGCGATTCTCAGACAGCAAATTCAACAGAACATGATTTACAAACATAAAAATAGTTCAGGCTCGGGATTTGTATGCTGACAAACTGATGTTCTGCGAAACTACACTGCGGTTCTGTTTAAAGTCACTCGGCCGTGCCCTGAAAATATTTAGATGTCTAAAGTATACATTTTAAAATATTACTTGCCAACAAAATATTCTCAATGAACTCCAAACAAACTCCAGACTGATGTACAGTCTGATGCCCTGCAGTACTAAGCCACCCACAAGTGTCAAACCACTGACTTAGTGGCGTGCATTATTTGATTTTACCGCGCATCTGCAAAGATTACATTGATGCAACTTGATCCATTAATACAACTCATATCCATTGAAAATGACAAACCGCAGCAGACACAAGAAGTGTTTAAGTCATTAAAGTGTGTGTCAAGCAAACAGAGAAAACAGAACAGCTTTAAACAGATTTTTCCCATAGCACATAAGCATTTAGATACTTTTTATATTCATATACAACTTTATAATAGACGTACCTAAGAGGAAAGTTGTAGTTTAGCCTGATTTGCTCTTATTGAGTTAAAGTAGCCAGGGGTAGCAGCATGTTAAAAGCAGCTGGACTGTGGCACATGGCCAGAGATGAGCAGAGTACAGTTCCTCTGAGGCTTCGACACAGCCTCCAGACCTTCAGAACAAGAGCCACATTTATGCCTTCTGAGTTCCCAGCGGGCAGGCCTGCATGCCCACCCGACTTTTGTTAATTGAAGAGTTCGGTCTTCAGACCACAATACCGTTTCCTCTAACCATTATGAATCTCATGTGCCCAAAGTAAAGCAAATGTTCTAGAGAACAAATTAATCTGGGAATTATTTTTGGGTTGAAACCAGAGAAGAAGTAACTTTTTTTGTCATTTGCGGTCATTTGAAACGCACTTGATTTTGTTTATCGTGTTGTATCGTGATTTAATGGTTGGCTGTGAATACCATGAACTTGGCATGGAAGACAGCAGCTTGGATATTTTGCTAAACTTCTCATTTTCTAGATGAAATGAAACCATACGAGTAATTTTTATATTTGGGTGAACTGTCCCTTTAAGAAAGGTCTGCAAACGGAATTAGATGCTTCTTAAACCTTCCAATCTTTAAAATTGGTTTGAAACTGATTTTCAAATCATTTTCAGGTACCTATCTTTCATCTGTCGTCAGTCAGCTCATCAATAATGCAAAGTTAGAGTGTGTTGAATGGAGACTGAGACTGCCTTTGCGTTCATTATATGTTCATCATGCACTAAACTGTTTCACAGAATTTCAAATGATGAACCGGGAAACACAGCCAACTAGAAGGCATTTATATAATGCTTTTACATTTACAGTTTAAAAGTTTGGGGGCAGTGAGAATTTTTTATTTTTATAAATAAATTACTACTTTTGTTTAGCGAGGGTGCATTAAATTGATGTGAAAGTAAATTGGAAGATTTTTTATTTTGAACTTTCTACTCAAAAGAATGGCTTTACCATTGCAGCAATACACTAAACTTCAATATTAAAATAAAAACTGCTATTTTAAATTGTAATAATATTTCAGAATATTACAGTACTTACTGCATTTCTCATCATATAAATGCAGAATAATACAATATTTCAATATTTTACTTTCAGTCCCCACATTTTTTTACACTTTTTCACATAATTTTACTGTTTAATTAACCTTAAAAAAAATGCAAAACTTCACAGATTAGATGTCAAATTATATTTCTATATCTAACTTCACAGTTTTGGTTTCTTTGTTACTTTATTGGCTGCTACTAAATTCTTAAACCTACAAAAAAAGAAGTGAAATTACAGTGGGACATTACATTGCTACTCTGAAGATGTGAAAAATAATAGCCCATTAATGAGTACCATTTCCTAATAATCTGTTCTGTGATCTATTCTTCGAAGTAGACAGTGATTGACGGCCTCTATTACAGGACTAACCTCCGCAGGTTATGTGATCCAGAGCTATGTATAATGAGCGTGACCACTCATAGAGATTATCATCCACATTCCCAAAAGCTGACTGTACTAAATAGTATGTGCTGGTCATAAAAGGTAATATCACAGCCACTCACAGGCAGACTCTGTGTTTGAGCAATCAGGATGAATTTTATGGCTCATTGCTGTAACCCAGCAGGAGAGCTGCTGTTGTGGGGGTGGGCAGCACTCGCAGTCTGAAACCTGAACTTAAGCACGTTCTGTGAATGTTTGAATGCCAGGTGTGGGCAGCTGTGTGTAGAAGAGTGAAATCAGTATGTGACCGTATCCAGAGATCTGAAGTCAGGTTCGGTGACATGAAACAGCTAAAGCTGCACTGCAAATAAATCTCTAAACTAGTATTTTTGTCTTGTTTTTGAGTAAACATATTTAAAACAAGATTAAGATTTAAAGATAAACTGCATAATTTCTTTGACGGAATATAAAGTTGTTTCTTAGCACACTGGAAAACAGTTTTCTTCACACACAGCTTCACAGATGATATCCAAAACCCTATTGATATCCTTGCTTAAAATCTTTAAAGTGTGCAGTGCAATTTTAATATACCCATTTCTTTTACACATACTCTTAATTTCAAATTAAAAACTTTTGCAATGCTTGAAATATTCGAAAACATGCCGTATCTGATGGAAAAATAGCAATAAGAAAAATACACATACTTTTTTTTTTTGGAAATGACTAAGCTGAATAATAAATCCAGCTACAAAGGAATTGTGGAGCCTCTTAACTCACTGGTCACTTATAGAGTTCAATATCATCTACCATCATTAGGAAAGAGTTTAAAGTCACAATTATCTTGTTCGGTTCCCTCTCTCTCACTCAGTCATATACACTCACTCCCTCTGAAGCTGTTTTATGCTCTTTCTGGGAAATGAAAGTATTGCATTAATGGTCAACGCTTTTGATGAGCGCCATGCCTTCACAAAAACTTTGAGTCTGTAAAGCTTTGGCAAAGTTTATAGAGCCTGCTTAGTTAATGCTTGTGACAGAAGTGCAGGAAGTACAACATTATAGGCCTTATGCATTAACGTCACCAAAAATAAATACTATTTTTAAACAGATTTCCAGAATACTATACCTGGGTAACCTGGCTGCCATTGATCGGACAATGAGAGGTAATTCAACCTATGAATTGTTTGCTAGTATCGATCATAAGTATTTAAACAAAAATATAACACTGAAAATAAATGACATCTCCTCACCAAAATAAAATACGTTGAAAATAATGGGAAAGCATGCCTAACTTCAGTTTAGTTTAACAGAAGAGTGCAGCGCTTTTTCCACTTGCAGAGATCTGGATACTGTCAGCCTAATCTCAACAATACTGCATTACCCAGACACATATTTATAAAATAGATAGATAGACACAGAATATCATATGCAGAAGCGGGATTCTTCTTCTGTTATAAGGACCGATATTTAGAGGATTGATACGGATAGAACTAAAAAGCAATGCATATCCCAGGCATTTTAAGCATGCAGATTATTCCTGGAAACAGATGAACACTAGAGAAGCTCTAGGTCTGAGCAGAGACAGAGAGCAATATGAAGGGGAAATGACTCTCAGTCGTGCACAGCGATTGAACGCTAATGGACGGTCAGCTGCTATCCATCACTCATATAAAGCAGGGCTCAGACCCAGAATGCCTCTCATCAACAACAAACACTGCAGACTCACTGTACTGTAGCACACGCTGAATGCAAGGCATGCAGCAATTATCACATGTGCTTCAGAATGCTTCTCTCCGATTGGTTCTTTGCACAGGGTTCGACCGTATGCTCGTTCTGAAAATGGAAAGTGACTTTAAGCCAGAAATCCAGGATCAGGGTGCGGTCATATGAGAAGTGGTCATTCCTATGCCACGGTTTACTTTTCAGCTTCACAGAACTAATAAAATAGTGAAATAATGCTAAACACTGCCCTGAAAAATCGGTTTAAAAAATAATAAAGTATTAACTGTTGAATTAGATGGCTAAAATGGATACATACGGGGACATGAAACATCGATTTGAGCCGAAATTATAATATCATTGGTTTGATTGAGAAAAGAGATGTAAGCAATACAAGAGATAAGAAGGTAATGGCAGAATAAGTAATACCCAGATAAACAGATAACATTGCCTTGGGTCAAGGCAAAGAGCATGAAGAGCCAATCAGAATCAAGTTACTTCCATCAAAAAAATCCTTTGACGGTTTTCATAACAGTGCAACAAAAGAAAAACATATACTAAAAAAAACTTGTTTCTTCCCAACAGTGCAACACAAATCTCATGTTGAATAGTACTTTTAGTTCCTTCGGCATTAATAACTGCATCAGTTTCGATCTCAAGAGAGATGACAACAATTTAAAGGTATTCTAACTCTAATTCCACAGCTGTTGTGAGTACTTTCATAGACTACGCTTTAAAGACTTTTTTAACAGTAGCACTGCTGCGTGCTTTAAAGATGCTTACTTCATTATTATTATTATTTATGCACAACTACATACAAAGACCTTTACTGTTTCACTACATGCCTTTGTAGCACTCATCATCTCTGACACAATCTCAAGACAGAAAATGGCCTTTAACCCTTAAATAGATGGTGTCCGGAAAGCCCTGCACTTCACAAACGCCATGTTCAAACCCACAAAATCTGACACAGAAAAACGAGACAGCTGCAAAACACTAACTCATGCCACACATGAGAACGTGTTCGTACAAAACAGTCACTAATCTCTTTAGAAATGTGACCGTGTGGGAGGAGACACACACCTGCCTTAATAATTGTCTATTTTTTCTCATGCATTGTCTTTTTTGCTCATGGATTTAGCCAATTTAAGTAAATTCTTTATATTAGAACTTATGTATACTGGCCCTTGTTTTTTATATAATGTAAGCTTTTATTAAAGTCCTGAACTGAAAAAAAAAAAGTGTTTTAGTGCATTCCAGAGTCTATTTTTTGGTAATTGGTAAAGTTTTAGGTATATAGCCTACTCAAAAAAGACACTAAGACCTAAGTTCTGTCAGCGGTACAATAAAGCACCTATATTTTGTGACTCATATTCTCAGCAATGCACAAGGATGTACTGAGCTACTATAGATTAGGCCAGAACTCCAAAGGTGTGCAGGAAAGGAGACGGAAAAAAGCAGGAGGTCAGTACAATAAGGAAAAGCATGAATGGTGGTCAACGGAAGAGGGGACAATTACGCATAAAGAATAAGGAAAAATAAAAGAAAGAGTGAGGAAGTTCAGCACAGATGTGAAGATTAAAGGGTGAATGGAAACAATGTCCAGCTATGAACTCACACGTCAGTTAACAGATGCTTCTTCTGAACAAAGAAAATGCCTTTGAGGAGGATGCAGATCCTTCCTTGTCGATCCCCGTGTCTAATTATACAGTAATGGGCTCCAGTAGTAGGGGACTCCATCATGTAGTCAACATGATTATTATTCACATCTCCAACTTATGATCCAGTGCTTCATTATAAATGAGAGCACCTCGTGGTAAACAGTCTTAAAAACACTAATGTTATCTAACCACGGTCCCATGGTCTGTGAAGAGAAAGATAAAACCTTCTACTGTGTCCTCAGCACAACTCCTTTCAGTGTTCTGACTGAAGCTCCTCCAGTTATGAACATAAGCAGGCTCCTTCAATTATACGTAATGCTTTAAATGATGTTGTTTTACCCACACTGAAAGACATCTGCCGTTGAAACTATTTTCAGTGCTAGTACAATTTTTCTTAAAGTACTGGCAAGCAGCACATCAAATTAGACATAACGATTTGAAGCAGAACAACTGAAATAGCATTTTCTTGTAAAACACACTCCAAACTTGTTTTTAATACCTCAAAAATATGTTTACAGTGTTTATAACACTGCTTGTGTCTTTGTCTACTAAATTAAGGAATTCCTTTTTTTAAATAACAGAATTATGAATGTGTCAAAATGTTCAAAAAAATTGTTATTAATATAAATACAAATAAGCTTTTGATTACATAAAGAACAAGTGAATTTGCTTTAAAAAAAATAAAATAAAAATAGAAAGAAACATTCAAATTAATTACAATCCTACTTAGTATTTCAAGAGTTGCGCTTGTATCACCACACATGCAGCATGAATTGCGTACATATACAATGTTCTCATTCATTACTTTTCCCTGCATAAACTTTCAAGTTGACTATGTACCCGATTCCGTCGTGCTCAATTGAAACTTTGACTTACTTTTGCGCGTGAGGACGCCGAGTCCCGCGATCACGAGCGCGATATAACAGAGGGTCATGTCTCCCTGATCCGAGCTTCGATGCGAGGAGAGTGAGTGCGCCGGAGAGCTGAAGTCTCCTGTAGATCATCAGAGGGCAGACGATTGCACTGAGCGCGCCTGAAGTGTGGAGAGATGAGAGGGAGGGACCTAGTGGGCTGCGCCATGTGTGCCACACGCTCTGCTGATGCACATGAAACGCGCTATTTAGCTAAAATACTCAAGAACATTTTTAGAGTGAACATATATATTCACCATATCAGCCTTTTGCGGGTGTTTGGCTGGAAATGACGTCATTTAAGAACACTTAAAAAATTTCTGCATGCATTTCTCATCAGCCTGGAGGAATTTGTCCCATAATCTTCAAGTTTCAGTTGTTATTTGTGGTCGAGCCAGGGAAATAAGAATGATATACATCAAGATAATTAATTATAATAATTTTTTTTTTAAATCTGATTTACTGTGTGTAATATTATTATAATATTCTCAGAAAAATAATTATCTATTAAAATATTCTCTAAAAAAAATAATAATAATAGTCTCTTAAAAGTCCTGATGTCAGACTTGCATCTGAACTCTTCAGGGCTCTGGTCCTCCAGGAACTGAGTTGGACTCCCCTAGCCTACTATGAAGTGAAACTAGTCTGTGGTAACAAGGTCTTCCCTTTTTAGGGCTGTCTAATTTTAGTCGTCCTTTTTTCCTTTTTCTTTTTTAAACCTTAAAGTGTATTGATATTGTATTTGTAATATATTATGTTTGATTCCAAGTTAATTGCCAATAATAACAACAAGGCGAAATTCTAATTTTAACCAAAATATTGGTGTTATTTCTTTTTTGAAGGGCTGCTCTACAGATTTATACAAATTAATAAAATGATCATTTAACTGGGGAGAATTGATCGCAATGCCGCTAACATGTATGCAGCAATACAGAGAAAAATTTCTAGTGTCAGTGTACAGTATGCAATAATGATTGTTTTCTCATGAAAATACATTTGGCCACTGCTGTTTGGCTGAGAGACATGCAGTATATGAGTAATATGACGTATATTTTCTGACGCGCATGAGCAATATCTTGACCTGATATTTATTCAGGCAATGGAGCCTGAGGTATTAATCAGTGCTTTCTATATTTATCAACGGTCATTATAAATTCTATTGCTCTTGATAATGAGGCTTTTAGTTGACTTTTTAAATAGTTTCTAAATTGACTTTATTTGAACCGTCTACCATTAGTGGATGAAAAACAGATTCGGAGAGCCTGTAATCTGATCAGCCATTCAATGATCTACTGCTGAGAACTAACTACAAGACAAACCAAGGAATATGTATTTGAAAATAGGCTGAAGATTTCCTGTGGGACTAAAGTCGAAAATCGATTTGACATGGTTTATTCCCTCACATGACCCACCAAGTCAAATCCCTTTTGAGATGCTTATGTGTAGTTTCAGAGCTCAGAGTTTCAGAGAGTATGAAATGAAGGCAGTAATAGGTTTCTGGCTGTAGTTTGTGAGTATGATGTTGACAGATGTACTCTGGAGACCTCGGGTAATGTTTGAACACCTGGAGGAGAGTGTGGTGCTGCTCTGTTGATGAAAAGCAAGAGATGCAAATTCATTTGGTCTTATTTTACATCACTTTTTGTAGCAAATTAAAATTGTGCATGAGTTCTCAGTATCATGAGATGAATATCAAGTTTTACCAACTGGTTTAAAGTATAACCCAGAAATGCAAATTTCATTTTATAGTAAAAGCTACCCAGACACACATCATCATAGGACATTGATATTTGGTTCAGTTTTGGTTGCAACGTTGGAAGACCAAAATTCAATGTGAATTCAATGTGAACTTCTAATTTCAATGCTAATTTGAAGTCTAGCATGGACATCAGCTGATGTTGAGATTGGTTGTTTTTAGGTTGTTTAAATGAAATCCAACATTAAGTTAGCCTGGCTTCCGCGACTGTAAAGCTCATAGGAGCTTAGTCTGTCTGGCCAAGCTGCCTTACTACCTGCCTGCTAGGAGGCGGGCTTAACCTGCGTCCATCAGATGCCTCTGTATACTACTGGATGAATCTATAACCAATCAGACCACTCATTATGATGACGTATGGGTAGCGACGAAACCTGAAGCCACCGTAACCAATTGTAGCTAGCTTCATTAAAGCAGTAGGGAAATGTCTTTACTTACTTTAATTACTTCTGCTCCGTTTTCAAAGAAAATCTGTCATGAAAATTTCTCAAAACAGCTGCAACAGCAGAGTCAAACGATTGTTGCTGCTCAGTACACGCCATGTTTGAACGCCGCAGAACTGCTGCGTCATCGCGTTACACCCGCCTCAGTCATGCCGGGGGCAGGGGAGCTCGTTTCTCATTGGTTCCCACTTTTTTGGGAATATGAAATACTCTAAAACGGCAGCTTGGCCAGACTAACTTTGCTCGCGAAAATAATGTAGCATCACAGGAAGTCTGAGCGGGCGCAGGCTAAGTTTCTCCAGGCTAAGTTTCTCAGTTAGCATTTACATGTTGGTTAAACACAATTCATAAGATATATGCCTTATTGATCAGCAGAAACTCTACCGATCTAAAAAGCATGGGCAAAACACTCTACATTCAACAAAGTATTTTATAAGTACTAATTTCTGCTATTTTTTTCGCTCTTAGAGGTAACACAAACACCCTGTAGTAACAACCGACCGTGTCCAGATGGAGGTCCATGTTTAGAGTATGGTGGCACATACCTCTGCACCTGCCAAACTGGTGTTGACTTTGATCACAAGGACTTCTATCCATATGGTAAGAGCCCTGGAGAACCTTGAAGCCATGTGCAAGCCATGGTCTCACTCCATGACAAATGAACAAATGCTGTGCCAGGTTTTCAGGGTGGCAAAATCTCCAAAGCAACTAAGACGTTATGTTGAGTAAATGAGAACAGAAGGATTTATTTGCATGTTGACATAATGTGAAGATAATGTTTCAACTTGGCTATTGAAATTCACAGTGGACCTATGCTGTGGTGTGTATTTAAATGAAATCATTCCAACACACTCAAATTAAAGTTACTAGTGAGCGTTAAAAAAGATCACATGCTGTGAAGGAACGTGGTGAAGCTGGTGTGTGTATTTTTCAGTACAGCCCCGATCAGCCTGCGATTCCTCACCGTGTCAGAATGGAGGCTATTGCTATGAGAGAGATGGAGGCTATATTTGTGAGTGTAAGCATGGCTACAGAGGCAAGCATTGCGAAAGAGGTATGTTACATCTGTTCTACGTGTTAATATTTTGGCATTGCATGCTTGCATATTAAAAGGTAGACGCCCAATCATTGTGCATGTTATTGTTTAATGCACCGCATATCCATTTGCAGAAATCATTTAGCCTACTTACCGTACACACAGCATTTTTCCTCTTTTTTTCCTCAGTTAGATTAAGTATCTGTGCCTCTAGTCCCTGTCGTAATGGAGGCTCTTGTAAAGAAGAAGCTGACAGCTACCATTGTGTCTGTCCCTACCGTTTCACAGGGAAACACTGTGAAGTGGGTATGTATACGATATTTCATTAGTGGTTTTATAGTGCGAATGTCAACAAAGGAGGTTTTTTTTTTTTTGGTTGATGAATATTTCTTTCTCCAACAATGAAATGTTCCACATGTTCCACAGACACAATATCAGGGCATTAAAGGGATCACATGATGTTGCTAAAAAGAACATTATTTTGTGTATTTGGCGTGATGCAATGAGTTTATGCAGTTTAAGGTTCCAAAAACACATTATTTTCCACATACTGTACTTCCTTGTTGCTCCTCTTTGCCTCTCTAAAAACTCTTCTTTCTAAAAAGCGAGGTGTGCTCTGATTGGCCAGCTATCCAGTGTGTTGTGATTGGCCGAATACCTCAAACATGTGACAGATTACATTGGTGACATAATTACTGATTATAATGACTTATACTGTCTTTTTACAGTCTTTTTAAGTCATTAGGAAACTCAGTATTATTTTACAGTATAAGTCATACTGTCGTGCAACGCAGCATAAACATAACACCATTTGTGATTATGAGAAATTACACACAACAAGTACTACACCACACTGCTTAAAACTCGCGTTTGAATAGTAAGTAGCAGATTCTGTTAATAATAAAATGTATTTAGTCAGAAGTGCCAGACGCTCCGCTTCATAGCCTTTGTGCACTAGCGGCCAGAATTGACGGGTTACTTCCAGGTTCAGGAATCAGTTTTTCATCCAATGCACTGAAAACATCTGAAGATTTGGGTTAAACTGTATTGGAACACTGTTTAACCACTGATTTCTGATTTCTAGTTGTGCCCCTAATGTAGTACAGACTTGAATATCCCAATTTTGCAAAATTATTGGTTTAATGTTTACCTTCGTAAAATGTACATTCATGTTACACCTTCTACTGTAACCACATTAATCCACATTTTCTTCCATTTTCTTTTTTTGTTTGGAAGGTCCATTCGTCTGTGAAGTGCTTTGTGCCTATCTGTGATGGTACCACAAGGCGTCTGTCACTAGTAGATCTCAAAACTTCTGAAGGCAATGTAGATTCATAATAGTGGAAGTAGGCAGATTCTGAGCCTGTGGATGTTCTATATGCAAGAATCAATTTCTAGCTTAAACTTTCTAGCGTGAATTAGACCAGTCATGTTGCTGCATTCGTAGAGGTTTGATTGTGCATGACTCAAGTTCCGCCAGAAGAGCATTGAAGTAGTCCAGCCTAGAAATGACAAGATCGCACAAGCTTTATGTGTCGTTTTTGCCATTAAAGGGCCTTAAGTGTGCGATGTTTAATTCCCTGCCAGCAGTGAGCACCCAAGGGATGTTACAGTTCTCAGTCCCCCTTCCTCTTCTCTTTTCTGGTCAAATGGAAGAAGACTGTAATCTGCTTTTCTTCATGTTTGGAAAATGGCATTTCCGCACACGCAGAGTGCCATGAAACTGCACAAAGAAAAAAGCTCTTCAAAGCCAAGAAGCTTTTCATCTCTGCATTTTCATTATCCCAACTTTGTCCAACATTAGAGTTGTGCAACTGTTTGGCCTTGTGTAATGATCCAATTTGCTGGAGTTTGTTCAACACTTGGATTCCTCACATGAAGGAAAAACAACTTGCCCTGGCACATGCATGAAAAGCTGTTTCTCTTTCTCAGTGCTACTGTAATGATCAATGATTTCTCACACATGTTGACCTCGTTTTTGACGCACACATGGCCATGCTTTTTTTCTCAAATAAATATGCAAGCGCACAGTATATGCACGTGTACACAGAACTGTACAACAACTGTTGTAAAATATCTTTTGTTTTATGTTTAGGAAAGCCAGATCCTTGTGCTTCCAGCCCCTGCCTGAACGGCGGAACATGTTTCCACTACATTGGTAAATACAAATGCGAGTGCTCCTCATCCTTCATAGGAAGACACTGCGAGATCAACAGAGGATCCAATCCAAGTTTGGAGGGTAATCAAACTCTGTTTTACCTCTGAAGTACACAGAGCTGTTTGCCAACACGACAGGAATCAAGAGCTCTCACAGCTTTGCAGTAGTCACTATTCATTCATTTAGGGGTAACTGATATGCATGTTAGACGGAGAACAGCAGTCGTCTATCTTCATTCAGATGATGCCAGGACGAAGCAGCTGGTGCCAGTTCCTGCAGTTAAACTGGGTTGAGTGTCACCTCCCCAGAGATAAAGCTGGATAAAGTCCTCAGTGCATTTGATACTCTCTCTCTGAACAGGAGTTATAACTCTAGCTGTTACAGGCTTCCGTGTTACTGTTGAATCTATGAGCTTTTCCACAAGGTGCGGTTAAATTTGTGTCCTGCTGTTCCATGATAGGATGAAATACCATCCCCTTGTCACCTAAAACATTTTACAAAAAGGATGTTTTTACAGCTTCACTCTATTTATGAATCTGCTCGTAGCTGTAAATGTGGCCATGTGTATTAGGTAAAGTGAAACCAGTCAGTTCTTTATGTTTTCAGGAAAAGCTATTTTAGAGAAAGAAATAAATAACTGTTGCTCGATTTTTCATAGTGTTTCTGACATTCTTTTTTGCAGTCACTGCATTAACTACCAAAATTGAATTCTTCAGCCTTATTGATTGATTTTTTTTGTGTGTCTGCTTCTGTGTATTTTGTTTCTTTTTTCAATAGCAAATAGCTTTTACTTTGTAAAATGAATTTCTGTTAGTATCTATAAATATAATATATGATATGTCATAATTATGCACACTGCAGGTCTGGACTGTGGCCCCCCTGTGAAAGTCAAGCACGCGGAGGTGCAGTATTCCTCCACTGCCCCAGGCTCCATGGCTCTGTATACATGCCACCCAGGCTACACTCCCCTTCCCAGGGCCACCCAGAGCATCTGCAGCAGCCAGGGGTCCTGGAGCCAGCCTCCAGTCTGTGAAGGTTAGTGGAGATTCAAAACCCTTGTTGTTCAAAGTTTGCTCAAGTCTGTCCTGCCCCTGAAACCAACATTCCAAAATGGTTGGTTGCTTTGGAATGCTGGGCAGAAGAGCTGATGAGCCTACAAAATGTCAACTGAGTAGAAACACTCTAAAACAAATTGTAGTTTGAAATACAAACATAAAGTTTGTGTAGCATGTCAGGGTGCTAACAGAAAGCAGTCAGTCCTTGATATACAGTTCGGGGTTCTGAAACACAAAACAATTCTGTGGTATCTCTGTGGGAGATAAAGCATGATGCTGCTCTGGCAACATGAGCTACTACAGTACATAATTTGTATTACATTAAATAAACAGTCCGAATGCACAGTGAGACAAAGAGAGATCCAAATACCTGTTGCTGATGGACTTGTATGCAGATTTGCAAAACTAAAAATGGGCCCTACTAGAAGGTTTTTCTGATCAACAACATGCAGCATTATGCCTTGTACGTTAAATGTTACATAAACTGCTTATGTAAGTGTGTTGTGTGTGTATTTCAGGTTTTGTTTATGTGTATATGTGATTTCATGATTGGTTAAATGCTTCCAATGTGCTGTACATAAATGACTCTAATCATTCCCTTTATTTTTCCAGAGGTAAACGAGTGTTTGTCTCAGCCATGTATGAATGGGGGAACTTGTCGTGATAGGGTAGCCTCCTACCTGTGCGAATGTGAAGATGGTTTTAGTGGCCAGCGCTGTCAAACAGGTAACAATCTACATACCTCTTGCTTATTTTTAAAGGGTTAGTTCACCCAAAAAAGAAAATCCTGTCATTAATTATGTCGTTCCAAGTCCGCAAGACCTACATATATCTTCAGAACACACATTAAGATATTTTTTATGATATCAGAGGGCCATCTGACCCTCCATAGACAGCAGCACAACTGAAATGATCCCAGGTCCAGAAACGTAGTAAAAACATCGTAATCGTTCCATGTGACATCAGTGACTCAACTTTAGTTTTGGGACACTACGAGAAGGCTTTTTTTGTGCAAAGAAAACAAAAATAACATTTAAATAAAAATGACTCAACCATTCTTCTCCCGCGACTTATGTCTTCCACCAACACAATGTATACGCTCAGATTACGTATGTGCGTGTGCTTTCCCCCGGATGTAAGTAAAGCTGATTATGTCGATTATGTTAAAGAGTGTGTATGCGTTGCTTAACTCTCTAAAACGGCGGATGACGTACATCAGGCGAGAAAAATGGTAAATTATTACATTTTTTTGTTTTCTTTGTACATCTCATTGTGTAAAACCTGGCTTGAGTTTAGATCTCTGTGAATGTTTTGTCAGATATTGATGAATGCCTTTCTGAGCCATGTAAGCACGGAGGTACATGTGAGGATCAGCCTGGTTCTTACTTCTGTCACTGCCAGCAGGGCTATGCCGGACAGGACTGTGAAATCGGTAACATCAATATGTTAACTACTATGGACTGTTTTGTTGTTTTACAGCATTGGATCACACTTTCCCCCACTGATCAAAAGAATAATATTATTAATAATATCAAGAAATGTTCTTGCAAGTTTGACATTCTTTTAACTAAATAACTGAGGAAGCCAGTTGGTTTGAAAGTGACATGAATTGCTAAATTAAGATTAACTGGGTGTAGCTAAGTGGTTTCTATTGATTATAATGCAAATACACTTCTATCTGAAATGTCCAATTTCTGGCAAGTCAAGTGTTATGGATGAATTTTCTGGTTAAAAGAAAAAAAATACTCTGTCAAAAGTAAAACAAATCCAGGCCATTGTGGCACAGATGGATGGTCTATGTCTTCAAAACTGAGTGGTAATGCAGAGGATTTAGAATCTAAAATGATCATGGCTGTGCAGAGAACTGTTGCCTGAATGCTTCTGAGTAGCAGTCACAGCTTTATGGGTGAATGGCATAGGACAGCTCTGCTACAGTCTTCTACAAGGCATTTGTGAGCGTTCCTCCAGTTATAAGGTTCCATGGTCTGATGAGACCAAAAATCAAGCGTAGCGTTATTTCTGGCAGGTCACATTAGTCAAGCTCATGTCAGCTGATCCACATCTACCTATAGGGATACGACACCTATCACAGCACCCGTATAAAACGTACTTCAGTATTATTAGCAGTTTTGTATTACTTATTAGCTAATTACCCTCCTCCCGCACCAATTCCTCCTTTAGGCCAGTTATGATTCTAGGACTATTTTCTAAAATGTTTACATGAAATTATTGAACATAAATAATATCCACAATACATTTATGTTGGTTTTGTTTACCCTAAGAGGGTTATTACTGCTCTCCCTGCTCTCATTGATGTACAGGGACAGAACCATACTGCCAATACAAACTGTATGCTACTTGTCAATTATTCTTGACAACAGTGGTCCTGAGTTTTTGGCCAAGTTAACAAGCTGATGAAGGTAAAAGATAAAAATGAATGCAGCAAAATACTCAAGACAGAAAACCTGATGGAGTCTGCAAGACACCTACTGGGATGGCCAAAGGGGCATCTGCTAAACTCAAACACTTGAATACTTATGCGTGTTTGTGAATAATAACTGTAATAACCAATCTGTAGAAAACGGTCTTTATTTTGACCTTAAAGAATTGTCTATTCATCAGTGTCAAAAAAAATCACAATCAAACTATCTGTGAAAGTGTACAACAAAACTACTTTTTGTAGACTTTTTTTTAAGAGTCTTAGTGTGGATTTATAAAGGATCTACCTGAAAGCAGAAAGGGTGTGCTTGTAGCTTATATAGCAATAATCTCAACTCAATAACTTACCTAGATATGCTACAATATGGTAACTATAGAAAGAAAACAAACCTGTTTTTGTTGAACCATGATTCCCAACTCATTCTCCAGCTTGCTTCTGCAACTGTTTTTGTCATTCGGCGTAATCTGCTTTCCCCTTGATTCTGACTTACACTAAACCTAATTTGATACACAAACACTTCACACCTACTTTATCTCTTACAAACAGCCCACCTCTATTTTTCCATCTTATGATACAGATGTGTGTTTGTTCTGCAGAACAGGATGGATGTGAGCCAAATCCTTGCTTGAATGGAGGTGTATGCCGAGGCTACAGGAGGAACCACCTGTGTGTGTGCAAAGAGGGTTACGTTGGAGACCGCTGCCAGACGTGTATGTTAACATTATTAAATATTACTCTTGAAAACGCCCCAATACATAACAAATTAAAGAGTAAACAAAGAATTGGGAGTATTGTAACTGACACTGAGGGAGCTATAAGAGAAATAAATGGCCTCTGGCAAAAAAAAAAAACATCTGCCTTCTGCTAATGTAACATCAAAGCTGTCAGTGATATATGTGTACCCTTCCACAAGTCTAAGGTTTTTTATACTAGTTCTGTACCTTTGTCAGATAGGGTGCTTTCAATGTAAGGTCTCAATTGGTCCTCTGTTGCCGTCTAGTGGAGAACCCTTGTGTACTGCAGCCGTGCGGGAACCGAGGCGTCTGTTGGAGTGATAGAAGGGGGAACTACAGCTGCGCCTGCAGGGTGGGCCACACGGGCAGGGACTGTGAGAGAGGTCAGCTCCTGATCTTCCATTATTCAAAATCAACCCATATCCATTCATTTTATTTAAGTGGAGGATATTTAGAAAAGAAACTGGATATTACGATAGAATGGAATTCAGAGTTTGTGTTTTTACTGGCAAAGTGATTTGTTAAATTACTTCCAGGGAAATTATTAATTATTCAGAGATATGGGACGTTTGTTACTTTTAACAAACTTAAAATACAGTCTGTGCATTCTTTGGTGTGTATGTGCCGCTGCATTTAGAAGAAATTTATCTTCCTATCATAGTTTAGAGCAGTGGTTTTCAACCTTTTTAACTCCAACATATAATTTTCCATTGTTTGCAACAATATTTGAATCCTCTATGTAAGCCAACAGGTTTCCACTAATTAAATTAAGTAACTAAAATTAATTAGCATTAATATTATAATTGAAAGTTTCATAATTACAAGTTTTAATAGCTGATTGTTCTTGGGGAGACACATTCTTATTTGAGCTGAAAAATGCTTGTTGTTATTTGAAATCGTATTGAGACATCTTGGGGTCCTATTTGAGGTTTTCTGGGTTCCCCTAACCTAGTGGGCTGCTGCCCACTAGCTAAGAATCACTGGTTTAGAGGGTATTTGATTTATTTATAATACTTTTACTGTTCCCAGACCTGTTGCCTCCATCTGGCCTGCATGTGTTGCGGGTAGAAGAAGATGAAGTTGAGTTACGCTGGGATCAATCAGATGCCACTCAGAATTTAATCAGCGGCTTTGCTGTTGCCTTTGCTCCTATTGGTCGTGTACCAAGGAAGACAGACTTCCTGGAGAAGCAGCATTCAACCTATATACTACAGGGTCTGAACCCCGGACAGCTGTACAACATCTCCACATTCTCTGTCAAACGCAACACCAACAGCAATGACATAAGCCAGCCAGCTTTCGCTCTCATCCGCACTAGTAAGAGTTCCCAATTTTTCTTCTGTGCCTACATGGTGATTATGTCACATCCTGTTTCCTTAGCACAATGTGACAGCAGGATTATAGATACACATTTTTTTCATGTTTATTTATTTATGTCATGTTAAGTATTTGCTCACATGCTCTTCTTCTCCTTTTCTGTCGCAGGGCCACGTAAGGTGGAACAGCTGGAGGTCGTGAATGTGTCCTCCTCTCAGGTATGGTTGCGGTGGCTGGTGCACGTTGGCCGCCATGCAGCGATCAGTCAGGTTCGGGTGTCTCTGGTGCCTGCAGATGGTAGCGGACCTCGGACAGCCGTGCTCAATAGCAGTGTCACAGAATACTGCTTCAGGTCAGTCATGATGGCACAGAAAGAGAAAACACAAGTCTGCAAATAGTTTCTCATAACTGGCCCATCTATTCTGTTGCAGTGAGAAATGTCATATTTCCAAGTTCTGTGTACATGAATAACCATATTTTCCCCCTTACCATACAGCCAAATAATGTGTCATAATATAATTATGAATCTCTGGACCCAGAAGTTAGAGCTTCCGAAGTCGCTCCTTAAGTGTTTAGAGTAGCTATCAACACATCATAAAACAAGAAAATCTGAATTTTTAAACAAATTTGCACAATGGGTGACAGTCTTAAAAAGTATTTAGAACGTTTGCTTGCAATACACGTATTGGCCACTAGATGGTAATAACATCTCATGCTTTCCTGTTGACTTAAATGAATAGTTTGATAGTTAAGAAATCAATATGATTTAGGCTAAATTCAATATGACTAACATATACCTTTTAAAAATCACCTTTTGTGTTTCACAAAAACAATTCATTATGGTTTTTTTGTGTTCAAGACATGTGAGTCCATGGTGATGAACTTGAGCTTGCTAATTACTCACCACAGAGCTTCACAAAATTATTATCGGTTCCACTCTTGCGTTAAGCAGGAAGAGTATAGTGTTCTTTATAAATAACAGTTTATATATATATATATATATATATATATATATATATTTTTTTTTTTTTGTAATAGGAACATAACACTATGGTGAAAACATTTCTTCGTGCAGTTAAAAAATAGTAAAAGGGAAACAAGCAATTTCATTATTTATTTTGTATTGTTTAAGTTAATGTTATCACTTTTTATTTTAAACCAGTCCTGATATTAAAGTTTTCATTCAAAAATAAATAAAGAAATATTTGGCGATTCAATTTGGGTGATGATGGTGATGCAAATCATAGTCAGGTTAACAGTTAAATTTAGCATTGAATCAAAAATTAGACTGTGGTGAATAGACAATCTTTGAAATGGCACTTCAATCCCTTACAGCCTCATTTTCCTCCCTTTTAAATGTTTAATTCGGCACTCCTCTAATGTCTATTGAACAAATCATGGTAAATTTCATTTGCAACAAGCCGCCTCATTTTATATATTGCTACATCATGTTTGATCATGGTGAGCTGCGTACACGATATTTACTTCTTGTAGTAGTGCTGCAGTTTATTTACATACTGTATGTGTGCACAATATAAACCATCTCGCAGTCAAAACGTGTCATCTGAGAGGTTCCAGTTTCACATAACTGATTTCAGCCCTCGAAAATGCATTTTTAGTGTGTAGTTGTTTCCAGTTTCTGAAATGTTGTTGCATTACTACATTTAATGCTACGTTCTGGGATCATATAAAGGTTTAAAATATGAAAATGAAAAACACATATTTCTCTGATTAGTTTTGTGTAACCCACAGCACATTGCTCCCAGGTCAGATGTACACAGTAGATGTAGTCACACAGAGTGGTTTGCGCCCTGAAGACCTGCCATCAACTAGCAAATCTGCTGGGCCACTGCACTTCTGGACCAGTGAGTTTCTCTTCAGCTCTGTGTTACAAACACATGCACCTCTATAGTAAGTAACAACACATTATAATGTTCTCTCCATCAGGGCCGCTTCCACCTCAGAACCTTTCGCTCTCCCACATCAGCACCACCTCTGCTCGAATCACATGGGACCATCATTCTCGGAACCATCCAGATGGTTTTGTGGTCAATATTACTCGCGGTCTGAACACCCGCAGCCGTTACCTACCTGATGGAAGTTTAGGGACTTATACGCTACGAGACCTCACTCCAGGACAACATTACCGACTTGCCCTCACTGCTCTGCGCAAAACAGGGCAGGACAACATTCAGAGCGTACCTCAACACCTAGCCTTCACCACACGTGAGTCACGGATATTTATGTTCCCCGCTTGTCTGCTGATTGTCATGTTTTTGTCATTGGTGACCCATCTGTGTGTCTTGTATCACACAGTACCAGTTTCAAAGGGTCAAAGCAGAGGTGACAGACCTAAGGGAGGACAGGACTCCCAGACAGGACAGACCTTGACACAAGTTCAAGATGGCGGCATGGATGACCACACAGAACTCCTTGAAGAGCCCCAAAGGTACATACGCAACAAGGCAGTTATGAGGGCAATGCTAGGATGCCATAGAATAATGAATTCTGTGTGTTTGTCCTCACTTTCAGATTTACAGAGCTTGTTGATGGAAGAGGGAGAATTACAGCTAAATTTACCAACCTGTCACAAAAAACCATCAGACACCGCACAAGTCAGTAATTATTTCATATATATTTGTAATTCATTATCATTTCAAACAGTTGTTGTTTTAAATGATTTTAGATCATGATTTTACAAATCTGCTAAATACACAAATGTGTGTGTTATTCAAATGGTTTCAAAGTAGGATACTTTTCATAGTTTCTCATACTGTAGTTAACATTTTAACTGAGGATAATAAATACAATAATTTTTATAACATTTACCATGTTGTTATTTTAATTCTCTTGACGATAGTCAGTTAAGTCAATGAGAATTAATGTTTTTATTAAAATTACTCTGCTATTATATATTTCTATAAACGTGCTAAATAAATAAATTACCTGTAATTTAATCTCTTCAGGTTTATATATATATATATATATATATATATATATATATATATATATATATATGG
>JAUCMU010000043.1:7729549-7749283 GCA_032275025.1 Enteromius treurensis
CCTACAATCCCTGCCGGACCTGGGCCTCGAACCTGCGACCTTTGGGTTACAAGCCCAACTCCCTATCCATTAGGCCATGACTGCCCCCAATCTGTTATTTTGCCATAACGGATTATGTAGCTCACAAAATAATACCACAAGAATGCCAAAGTCATATAAAAATGATTATCAGGTAAATGCATCTTTTGGTTTGATGAACAAACATGCAGATTGCATTAATCTAAATGTAAGAAATCTTTGCAGTGTACTTTTGAATGAGGAGTCTTCCAAACAATCCATCAACCTGATACGGTAAAATATGACTAATATCAGGTACATCATTAACACACCAGTGCATCCAGATGGTTTACTGTAATCCATCACTGTTCTCCCTCTTGGCTGGTGAAGAGTGAATAGAAAAAGGGAGGAGTTGATTTGTTACAAGAACCCATTGAGCTTAGCATCTATTTAAATCCCCTTGTGTTGTGATTGTCAAAATGCCCTTCCCAAACGTTCAAACTCCCATTAACTATCAAACTCGTATCAAAGTGAATGAAAAAAAAAATTCCTCTCGACACTGAAACAAAATTGTTGCTTTAAGACGTCACAGGCGGAGAGAAAAGTCAGCCATCAGATAAGTCACCGTTCCTCTGAACACTCTGTTCTGTCCGCATCTCCTCTTTATCTGTTTCCTGTATTCCTCTGTTTATTCTGTTATTCTTTCTCCCTCTACATTCCTGATAAGTTTCCCCTATATCTCCTATTCGGTCTTTTAATTTTCTTTTTCTCTTTCATCAATTTCTTCCTCTTTACCTTCCTTCACCTTATTTCCACTGTTGCTGTAAAGTAACCGTGCGTGCGTTTTTGGCAGCGCGCGTACATGTTGCGTAATGTTGCTGAGTGAACATATTCCTGTCCTACAGAATTCTCTCGTGGGACGCATCCAAAATGTCACTTGCTCCCCCTCACTGTTCCTTTCGGTGTCTCTTCAGTATCCTTTAGTCCTTGACATTTACACTACATACTGGAGCCTTTAGCACACCTCACATGGGACACACACTGAGAAAGAGGGAGCTGGCGAGGAAAGTCAAAAATCACATCGCTAACCTGATTTTAATAAGTGCAACATGTCCCAGGGTCAACATCTTTGTTGGTTAGATTTAGGTTTGGAGATATGGCCAAGACTAAATTTTTGCATTAAAATGTTGTTCCAGGGTCAATGAAATATGTTGACGTCGGGACACATTGAACTTGGCAAAATCAGGACGTGCCAAATCAAATATAAAACACAAAGCAGAAATATTTCAGTCTCATATTGATGTCAAATATAATTTCTTGATTTTCTTTATTGTGTTATTCCCTGCTGTCTATATTTATTGAATGGTTTCCCTTAAAAAATATACATATTCCGAAAAAGAAAGTTCTTGTGAAAATTAATACACTTCAATATTGGATCTGTTTCTTACACACAGCCTTCTGCTTCAAGAGATGTTAAATAATGGAATTAAGTTCTTCTGATGATTGTGGTGTTATTTTGACAAACCTATCTACACCTCGGATGGCCTGAGGGTGGGTGAATGTTCAGCCAAATTTTTATTTTTATTAAGTCGTTATGTTCACAACACACAAAAAAGGGGAAAACTGTCCTCAATTTTTAAGGTAAAAAGCTCATTCAAAGTTACCAAAAAGTATATCCTTACCTTGCAACAGCAAGCCAAACCATTCAAAGGTGCTACAAGGACCCCAGGCATCCCTTAATTTTGCCTGTGTTCAGTCACATCACCACCACCTATGGCCTAAAAACAAATTGATAAATTGCTACCTACCACTAACACTTAAGCTAGCTCCTCGAACTACACTGAGACTTGTTTTTAAAAATTTAACAACGCAATAAATTCTAAAATAGTAGTCAGTAGTTAGCCATGTCCAATTCTTACAAACTTGATCATCTAATTTACATGAAAAAGACCACATTTACATTTATCTCGAGCTGTAAACTCTGGATTCAGTCAGATTTACTGAACAGAAAGTGTTGTGTTTGTCTGTCACTGAGTGGAACTCACATCGAGCCTGACTGCCATTTGTTTTCAAAGAATTGGTGAGTATTATTATTTTTATGTTTCTTCAGAAAGGCCAATACTGCAAAAGTGTGTGTGTTGATCAATAAGTTTATAGTGCGTTTCACTGTATTTTATGCTGATTATAGTATGCTTTTCATCTTTAGACATGGTTTACTCTTAGGCAGAACTGTGTTGTTTATGTGGACAGTGTGACATTTAACCTGTTAATATGGATGGGGAAATAAATATGCACTGCTTTCACGTGTGTTGTGAGACAGGCCTCAGCGTGAGCAAGAAAGGAGTAAAACAGGGAAGCAAAGAAAAATGTAAGTGAAGGAAGGAAGAAAAAAACCATCCTTTCTCCCTCAGGGACTCACTTACTCCTCCTCTCCCTCTCTCTATTTGAGTCATCCGTCTGACGGAGATAAAAGAGCCTACTATAAACATCAAAACAAAAATAGCATAATTTATGCAGCACCATCATCTTAAGGAAAATAAATAAGAGAACTAACCAGCACCTCACTGTAACTGAGCAGGCATCGAAAGAGTTTAAAGGGCCAGAATGTTTGAAGAAACGTAGCCTATAGATTCCTTATGTTTGGAATCCTTAGAGACATGCTTATGTAACAGATCAAAATAACAGTTACAGCCATCAAATAAAAACGTTCTTTGATCAGTTTCACACACACGCACATTTACATATGCGCTGAGCTCTCTATAAGCTCTCATGATCTATATGTGCCTGGTTTAGAGGAAAGTCGAAGCTGAAGTATGTTCTTATTATTCTGCTTTGCTACAAGTCACAGAGGCTCTCTTTATTTTAAACATTTTTTGTCATTTCTGTTTTTTTAAATGTGTCATTGCTGGACAATAATAATGTACATTTCTTTAAAAGAGGGGGCTCCAATTCTATACATTACATTTTATATTTTTATTTATTAAGCCCTGTTCACACCAAGCAGGATAACGATGAAGATTTAGTTCAAAAATCGTTCTTAATGTTAAAGAACAGCAGGGTCCACACCACAACTATAATTATAAAAGCACAGACAAACGATATAGTTGGAATCACTTTCAGAATGATTTTTGCTGCTAATGAACACAAACATTGACAACCAATCAGAATCAAAGCGCTTGAGCTTAGAATGAACAGAAGATATCTATGCATATAGAAGATATGCAAATATAGTAATTATCGTTATATTTATAGTTAACGTGCTTGGTGTGAACGAGCCTTTATGATTTTATAAGTTACTGCAGTTGTTTTCTAAAAAGCCTTTCAGAGTTAGACAGACAGCATAAGCATAATAGCATATTTATAGTTTCAGAATTTCATTGTGTTGGGACTTGTTTCCATTGTGCTGTGCTAATTTTGTTGTGTTATAATATGTAACGCCTGAACACCTTGACTAGCTTTTTCAGGTATGTTCGTTCCTGCAGAAAAAGAGCTTAGGTGCCCACTTATACTGACGTGACACAATTTGTTTCTGAGATAAAGCAAACTCTCTCAGAGTCTTGTTTTGGGTTAAATGGGGAATTTAAAATCCAAAAAATGTACTGAAATAGCTGCATGTTCATTTTGAGTTAGGGTTAGGTAAATGCATCAGCCAAATAATCAAAAAAACTCTCTAAGGATTACTCACCATGATCACAGCTTTGCAGTGACTGTTGTTGATGTAATACTTCCCCTTAGTCAGAGAGCTGTCTACATGCATACTTGTCCCAAATTAATACCTGCTCCACCTCAACACCTGTTCCCATTGTCTATTAGAAGGGCTCACACTCCACCCAGTCAGTAAAGAGGTTGATTTAAAGAGACTGTAGACAATAAGCCTCAAAGCAACAGGCACTGGACGTTTACTGAGCATGACTCACTCTCTCTCTCTCTCTCTCTCTCTCTCTCTTCCTTGCCATCTGTATGTCTAGCTTGAGTGTATCATGAATAATGTATTTAATCAGCACATTGTCCCCTGCGTGGTGCTGCTCTGGGTTAAATTACAGAATTCTAGTTTGACAATTGTTCCTCAAGATGAAGGTTAAGAACCTTTTTTTCTGGCAAAGGGAGAGCTGGACACAAGTGTCTCGTCAAGCATCAAAAGCCGTTGATCATGCACCAAAAGGCTGCGGGATCTAATGGGGCTTCCTTGCCTCCGATCATGCCCTGGAGCAATGCTTTCATTGAAAAAAAGTTCCTTCCAGAGGATTTTGAAAATGAACATGCTTTAAATGGTCGAGGAGGTTTATAATAGCTGGATATTTGCTGTTATCTTTGCTTTGTTGTCGGCATGCAAGGTTTTGAACTAGTCTAAACCACGTGACTTAAAATTGGTGTGGTGATTGGCAGACATTTCAGTTCAATTAGATAACAAATTTGGGGAAAAAGTGATACGTGTTTTACTTCATTTGGTGATGCATAAGCTTGAGGCTGTGTACTGTATGTTGGTTCGAAATTTTGCCCAACTTGAGACAGTGCCGACGCCAAATGAGCAATTCGAAAGCAGCTGGTTCGCTCAGTCAGCGAGGCTTATCCAGATCAGCTACATGAGCTCTGATGATGACAGCTAGATTAAGATTGGCAAAACTCAACGCCAACAACAGTGACATGCTTTTTAGTGTTATTATGACACCATTAGTTCCACTAGTTTTTATAACCGTAAACTCTTTTCACATCGTTTTAATGTTTTACTGGGTCATGTTTATTAGAGTAAAACTGATTAAAAAAAAAAATAGATCTCACTTTTTACATAATGGGGATGTATCAATTCTAACTTTATTCTTGTACATTTAGACACTATTTTAAGCAGTACAAAACATATTCAATGAAAAGTACTTCTGTCGCTATCTGTAAATGTCTTTTTGTATAATATTGTATCTAATCCACTTTGTGAAAGGAATTGTGAAGAGCGGATTTTCACCGTTTGGAAAGGCAGTACTGGCACACACATAAACATCCACTCTTACCTTATTCCTACCTCTACTGTTTAGCCCTCCGAGGACGGGTGCACACCTAATCATGATGGCATACGTACATTTCACACACTCTTTTCCCCCCTTTATAGTATACATACCCTGGATAAACCACACAGACATCTTGTTGTTAGTTTGAATTTTTAGATTTAGTTTTTTAATTTTAAAACATCACTTTGCACTAACGTGCTTCCATGGGTCAAGCCATCCTTTATTTTTCCCTTTTCCCTCTGAACTAAAACGTCCCACAGTAGATCTTTAAGTGTCTACTGCATCATAGGAACATGCCTTTTTAAAAATTAATAAATAAATAAATAGAAAATAACAAATTTTCGAACTTGACAACAGTTAAACAGAATCCATTCAGCAGATCCCCAGGGCAGGTGGTAGCACTTTTTTTTTGGTACAGTTTAAATCAATGAATCTGATTAGACCATTATCATCTTGCTCAAAAATGACCAAAGAGTTTGAATGTTTATATAGATTAATATAATCTAATAGATAATAGATTAGATTCATGTTTAAATAGAATTGAAAACAGGAACACTCAACTCTAGGTGAGTTTGAAAATGGGCCTTTTTTCAAAAAAGATGGCGTATTCCTTTAATCTGTAAAGAGGCAAACACTTTTTAAGCTTCACTAAAGGACTTTAACTTTCGCTTTAATTGAGCGCAAGTAGTGCTGAGGTATATATACTGAAGAACATTTATTGTGCTAAAGTGGAACTATTGCAAGTATACTTTAAATATACTTTAAATTTGATATACAGAGATCATGCAATGCTCATTAATAATGATAATAAAACATATTTTAGGCATAATATTAAGCACTGCATTGTGCAATAAAGAAATAGTCTTAAGATTGATTTAAAGTATAGTTTGAAATATATGTATTTGAAAGTCTAAGTTAAACCTATTATTGAACTGCTCGAAAAGTATAAACACCTTGTTAAGGAAAAATGAGCATTAAGTGGTGTTTTAACGTCTCATGGTGATGCTTGCTGTGTGATCAACATTCCCCTCGCTCATGTGAACACACACAACTCCTCATCAGTAGTTTGGACTCAAAACACTGTCATTTGTAATCATAAGCACATAAACAAATATGCTGTATGTTTTAATGCGTCTGGATGACATGTTGTTGTCAATGTGCGTGGAAGGGTGGGTGGATGGGTGTTTGTGTGTTTATGAATCTGATGGCAACTGCTCATCCCAATCTTCATGTCTCTTGGTAATGCTGGTAATTACCCAGCATTCCAGAGTGCTTAGACTCTCTAAATGACTTACTGAACATGCCATTCATGTACAGCTCACACAGGACATGCTGGGTATTCATTATGAATGAGTGCGCGCGTGTCTGCAAGCGTTTTATATACTGTACACTATAATTGGTTGTGTTACAGCACACTGATAGAAGTTCCTATTAATAAGTGTAATGTTACTCCAAACAAATTTAGATGGAGAAATTCTATAATCCTGTGGTTATCCGTTTTCAGGTAAAAACCTTTTTTTTAAAAGTAATTTACTTAACTAAATTAGCCTACTTTTTAAATGAGGTTTACATTGTCCTGCTATAAAAAAAACACATAAAAAGTAGAAAATTAGAAACACTTCTGCTCAATAATATTCTCTCATGGGAGACACTTCCGGTTTGGGTAAGTTCAAAAAGACTGCAGCAAATCATTTTAAATCATAAGATTGTGCAACAAAACTTCTGCTGATAGTTTACAGTGTAAATAAGGATCTTGAGAAAACGTGGATGCCAAAACGGCAGTCACTCTAGACATTCAAAAGCTACAAAACGAATATGCAATTGTCATCCAAACTGTAATTTTAAAGCAGTGCTTGGAGACATTTGATTCCATATCAATCTGGCATATTTTTTAACACAGAAAAAAGAAAAGACATCACTTTTAAAATGTAGCTCATTGCAAACCACTCCAAACTGACACCACTGAGAACCAAGTACCGTGAAAACTCCCCATCATAGCTTTCTTCATAAATCAATCAAGGTCCAATAAGCTTGTGATTTGGAGTTTGTTTGTGGCTGTTCTCCTCATGCGTTGCGTCTAACAGTGCAGGGGAGATGTGTTGATATCTCAGGTGATGTTTAGACAGTCGCCACACTCCACTGCTGAAATGGAGCATTTTAATGGAGCCTATTTCACATCTGCCACAGAGTCATTCATCACACATCAGTGGGGAATAACTCTGCAAAGAGATCCCTTCTCACGATTTCACTCACTCCTTCCTTCCCCTCTCTCTTTTTCCATCTTTCCAAGTCTCCTTCCTTCTTGTCTTGTAGGCACAAGTTGAAATTTGAATTCAGAAAGTGTTTTATTTGCCATGACAATAAGCATATTGAACTCATGCCGCATTCAATTTTATCCTGAGTAAGAAAACTTTCCCTCTCTTATATTTACCTGCCTGTGTGTATTCACTCGTTGCTTTTATAGGCCAGATTCCTTAATATTTTGCTGCTTAAGAAAAAAGCTCAAAGAGGAAGATGAGAGAGAGAGAGAGTAAAGCAGAAAGAGAGGAAGGCGCTGAGGAGCACGAGCTGCTCTGTGTCGCGTTCAGAGACAGCAGTCACCCCTTTGTCGACTTTAATTAAAGCTCATTTAGCATATGGCTAATGAGGAATGGTTTTAATCAGCGAGGCTGTGAAAATGACAAAGGGAAATGAATTGAATTTGCTCAATAGATGATTTAAGTTCTCCTGGAGTCTAATTGCTCTTGTGAGTTATGTAGATTCAAGACGAGAACATAAATGGCTCTATGGATATCAAAAGTGTCCTGTGACGTTATGATTACAGTATAGATACAGTTAGGTTAAAAAAATGTGACTTTTTTTTTTGTTTATCTTTATTTGAACAAAAAAAGTATTTTATTTGTGCATTAATTTAATTTGTTCCGAAATGTTTTACAAACTATGCACTTTGACCACATTATTATTATTTTAGTTGGTCACATAAACTTTTGTAAAACTGTCTTTGTTATGCCTTGGGCCTAACGGTAAAAAGACCACATGGCTTATGGTGTCACTACTCTTTCTCTTAATTGACTTATTGATCAACTGTTTATTATGTAAAAATGTCACTGTAAAAATAGCTGCTGCCTACGACCCATCACATCTGCATTCATACTCAGTTAAATCAATACCTCCCGGCTCCTGCTCTAATATGGAGGATTAGTCTCCAGACCTTAGATTACAAACACTGTGGCATCTGCACACTACATACTGTATCTGTAGTATAAGTTTGACACAACAGCATCCAGTGACACTTGACCTTGTACTCAGTTGTTAAATTACATAACATTGTGTCAACGTAGCTGCATGTTGTGATGTTAAAAGTAATCGGTAAGAAGACAGTCGAATGACGTATTTCACTCAATATGGGAAAGGCAACTTCATATATTGTACTTGGAAAACTATAATATAATTCTGCTTTGAAATTTACTCAGATTTTTCCAGATACATAGAAATTTCTAGATAAATAATATGATATACAGTACCAACACAGTCTCAAGACCAATTCATATGTATTCGTACGAGGTGCCAAATTTATGCGAATTCGTAATAATTCGTACAACCTCACTCGTACGATTTTTTACACTTTTTTCTAAAACCCTGTGACGGGTAGGTGTAGGGGCGGGGTTAGGTGTAGGTCATTCGTACAAATTCATACGAATTGGCAACTCGTAAAATACGTACGAGTGAGGTCGTACGAATTAGCCACCTTGTAAAATATGTACGTATTGCCGAGAGATCAGGTTGGATATACTGATATCATCGTGATGATTTTATACACTCTAGAAAAAAGAAGAAAGTAAAATTGTGTTAATGAGCTAAACGTGAGCCAACAATATTATGGAAACTTACAATTAAAAATGTCTGTTTTCTATTTTAAAATATTGCAAAATGTAATTTATTTATGTGAGCTTTAGCACTCGGCAGTGTCCCATTATCCTTCATAAATCATTAGACTATAATGTGCTGGTTTCCATCTCGATACACATTTCTTATTATGAATGTTGAAAATAGTTGTGCTGCTTTAAAAATTTGTGGAAGCCATATGTAACATTATATAAGTCTTCACTGTGATTTCCGATCAATTTAATGCATCCTTGCATTTTTGCATTTCATTTAATTTTTCCATTATATACTCTCCATTGCACCCAGAAAGATATACAACATGTGACAGGTGTGTAAAACATAAATTCCTGCATCATCTCTGCTGATAATCGTACACCTGCAGAAGGAATGCTAGCATTGCACAGTCAATTATTTTATATATTTTTGACAATCTATGAACTGCAAAGCTAATGTAAGCACTGCTATTTTGTTCTTGAACCGTTTATTTTCTTCCATAAATTATTTGAGGTTAAAATATGAGGCCCATTAAAACACTGTGGTAGGCTGCGGAGATTGTGCTTATCTTAGCGCTGAATTCTGACAGAACGCAGTGAAACGAAGAGGCAGTCCTGCTATCTAACACTGCTCCTGCATTCTCGTCTGTTGTTTTCTCTTTCTCCTGCTGTCTGTTCTATTACAGTATGTGGTTGCGCTTGGCTGCGGACTGAGCTGTGATTGTCTCTGTGGGCTGCTGCTAGTGGAGCAAAAGCAGGTATTAGTGAAGTAAAAAATAATAATCAACACACCTAAACACAGCGGAAAGAAGAAAAAAAGAGAATATGTAACATTGCTGCCTATAGAGAGTTCAGAGCAGTTGTATTGTTGTTAATATTGCTCTTCTGCTTCTCTGACCATGAAATGCATCTGTATTCACTACATCTCAGTACAAGCAGGAAATGGTGTGTCGTCAAAATTTAGGTTTGAGGAGTTTAACCAGAAAATAAATTGAGAAAGCTTTCCCAGTTTTAAGGACACAATGGCCTACCGTATTTGGATGAACAAATACTAAAACTCATAAGTCTTATAAAGCAGTTATTGTGTGAGAAGGTGACTATGATACTGAGTCATAACCGCAGACGTGCATCAGGTGTGTGTGTGTTTGTGTGTGAGTGAGTGAGTGTGTGTGTCTGTGAAAGGGGACATTTAGATGTCATTCATGACATTTTCATTTCAAATACAGTTTCATTATATCAACACTTTTCAATTAAACTCTTTCTCTTTCTCTCTCTTTCTACCCCTTTATAGTTAGTGTCATTATTAAAGTTATTAATAGCATTTCTTTCTTTTGATTCGCTGCTTTGATTCCTCAGAGACTTGAAGGATTTAGAATTTAGCATTTATACAGTTTGTGTTTAGAGTTATGTCAGTAATTAGTGTAAGTAAATGTTAACAAAGGCAACAGTTTTTGTACGATCTGTTTAATGTATAAATCGTCTGCGTGAAATGGGGGGGGGGGGTGTTGTAAACGTGATTTATGGATCAGATGCAAGAATATCAAAAAATTCCTTTTCATTGTGTCTCAAGTTGCAGCTTTGGCAAGTAAACAACTGTAAACTGCAGTAAACTTTGTCTCGTCACATTGACAGAAAATGATAAAATGAACACTACTGTTTTCATCATCAGTGCACCTGCTGCTCTCTCTTTCTCGTTCTCTTCCATCCACGTCTGAGATCTAAGACAGACTAAAAGTCCCAGCGAGACTGAGAAGAAAAGGTGTCCTGAATATTTATGAATATCGATATTCTCTAAACTCTGAACACATACTCTGAATTCTGTTGCTGTATTAATCTTTGGATGATTGTGTGTGTGTGTGTGTGTGTGTGTGTGTGATAAAAATTGGAAAATACTTGTGCAACCTGTCATTTGTAAAGAGATTTCATTATTCCATAGAATTATATTATTGCATATTAATAGGATTTTTTGGCTGGAAACAAGACAAAAAAATCTAGTCTAAGAAAGCTTTTTTTGCAGAGTGGCTGTATTAGATGCTACTTAATACTGAGCAAAGGGTCTGAAAACTTGTAGGGTTTTTCTCTTTTTAATAAATTTGCAAAAATGTCAACAATTCTGTGTTTTTCTGTCAATATAGGGTAGTGTGTGTACACTAATGAGAAAGAAAAGAAACTTGTTTGTTTGATGGATATGTAATAGTAAATGTGTTATTTAGAAAAAGGGCTAAGACTTCAGTAAGGACCAATTCTAATTATTAATTATTTGCTATTTGCAATTATTTGATTGTACAGTAAAAATACTGGCTGTTTATTTGTACTTATAAAGCAGATTCTACATGACAATATTCTACATCCCTAATCCTTCCCAATACCTTAACAATATCTTACTAACTATCAATAAGCAGCAAATTAAGACGTTAATTAATGGTTAATGGTTTGTTCATAGCAAGAACTGGACCTTAAAATAAAGTGTGACCATTTATATTTCTTTAACATATTTATATTTAATGTATTAGGTATCGTTAATGTACAATATCTCTATATTTATTTATATTTGATCTAATCTACTGAATACTACAGTATATATTACAATATATTTTAAAAGAAACCAAAGTTTTTGTTGCCATTGCCTTCAATTTTTTGGTTTTTAAATAATAAATAAATGAAGGTAATAAAAATAAAGGTTTGGAATGAGGAGAGGATAGTGATGACATACTATTAATTTTTGAATTAATTATTGTCGTAATTTTTTTTTTTTTTTGATGATGGAATCTTTGAAGAGCTTTGTGTGAGATTGTGTTGCATGTTGTGTGAAAATATTTCAATTGGTGAGAACAAACACTTGGCCCAACAGGCAATGTGTTTCTTTAGATCTGTCAATTTCTTCAGACACAAGCCGTTACTTTTATTAGTTATGGGTATTCTCAGCATCTCAAACAGGCACATTTTACTATTATGACATATGCGAGAGCCTCTGGGCCAGTGGGTTAGTTATGAGATGGCGTTTTGACAGACGGGTAGGCTGACAGGCTGGATCTGTTTTTGAAAGGATGGAGTGGATAACGAGACTGCCCTCTCAGATGGCCACCTGTTCTGAGCGCAACCCCATCAGAGAAAGACTCAAACCGACCGCTGCTTTCCAGTGAAAGGGAGTGTGTGACAGACAGACTTGCAAATTGGGAGCACTGCAATGTCAGGAACTTCAGCCAGAGGGAAAGTGAACCGTTACCAAAGGCCTGTTGGCTCCTTAGGGTGCGATATTCACCATAAGGCTGAATGTCTTTGCTGAGGTTGTTCTATTTGTGTGTTTCTTGCTGCTGGAGGCAAAAGAAGGACCTGTTTTACTCTGCAGCAGTTTGTGTGTGATCACACGTTTAATGTGCTTGCGTGTGTGTGTGTGTGTGTTCTACCCTGTATTTATATTATTAGTGTGTGGTGTTTCGGCTTTTTGTTGAATCTTATGTCACGTTTAGTTCATCTGTCTTCGTCTTATGCTCGTTGCAGTGATGCATTGTTACCTGATTACATGAAAATGCTTCACTGGTTCTGAGAAACACAGACGTCATTTACGGTGGGGACAGAAAGGACATGGCTGACTGCCATCTATCTGCTATTATTTCTTGCCATTGTTTACATGGTTACATTCAGTAGAGACAGCAAACTCAGAAAATATGATTTGTCACTGAAAATATGCATCAGATTGTTTTTTTAGAATACAGGACTCAATATTGGAGTTATTCAAGATTACTGTGATTTGGAAAGGTGATATTTTTATCTAGCTTTCATTTATTTATTTATTCATTATACAACCTAATTAATAATCATAAGCTAAATAATATGAGTAATGCTAATAAATTTGAGTATTGAATTATATATGCTGGAATTAAAATCACAAGCTCTTTATTTGTTTTTTGTTTTTTTGGTTTGTTTGTTAATTTGGTTATTTGTAACAAGCAAGCCTTTTATTTAGTTAAAATTACTATTTAAATGATTTAGCTAATAAAAAAAATGTATCATTTAAATCATTTATTTAATCTTTTTATCTTCAATCACACTTTTTTTTTATTGTGTTTTGCGTTAGTTATAACTGCACTTTTTTTGTTATTATTATTTGTTTTATTTGTTAATCCAATTAACCCTACTGCAGTTTGATTGAGATTAACTGAGAAGCACAACAAAAAACACGATTCTTTAAAATTGTTCAAAACAATATATATTTATCATTTTCACCTTCGCTTTAGTCTCTCATTCTGTAGTTCTCCAAATCCATCTCTGATCCTTTCCACTGTCATACAACCACCATCCCTGTCTCTTTCTTAATTTGTGTCTTTAATCGTGATGTCATACTCAGCACTGTATGAGTCACATCAGTATTTGGCTGTAAAGTTCAGAGCAGGGCTGTCGAGGTCCCCCCAAAAAACTGTCTCAGACAGAAAGCCATTGATTAGTCCAAGCTTCTCTTTCCTATGTAATTAAACTCATGTTTTTCTCAGTCTTGACTTTCTCTCTCTCCTGCTAATGTGTTTTTGAATAAATCATTATTTCCTCTTCATATTCATTTCTTCTGAAAAATAAAAATTGATTCTTTTCTGGATTCTTTTCTGCTCTGACTCTTCAGCTGTCTTGTTTACAGTCTCTCTCAATCTTTTTCTTCCGTATGCTCTTGTCTCAAAGGTATTGTGGTGCCACTGTGGCCAGACTATACAGCAAGAAAAATATCATCTTAGTTTAAAGCAGACTCTGTCCTGCAGGACCTGCTCTTGTGTTTCCTTTTGGATTTGTTTCCCTGCTGTGGCATGAAATCAATCAGTGCGATGTGTTCCTCTATGGTAAAAAAAGAAAGAAAGGCAAATAAATCACAATAAATGGTAGTCATAACCCACAATCCAGGTGTTTTGTATAACATAACAGAATAAATGACACAACTAGAAAAATACAAAATAATATAGGAAATATATTTTATAATATAAGTATAAATACATGTATTTTAAGTAAGGTGTATGTGTGTGTTTGCATATGTTACAATATAAGAAAAAGCTTAGATTGGACTAATTATGACTTATTATGACACATCAATAATATTGTAAAATGTAAATGATTAATTATAAAACTCAAATGTGCATTTTCAAATATGTTCTAATCGCTTATTTTTCCCCAGCTGCCTGGCTCTCTGAAAATGCATGACGTTTTGGTCTGTTTGTCACTGTTTGTTGCTGTATATAGAAGCGACTTCACTGTTTATTGCTGATAGCCCTACATTTCGTCACTCATCACCTCAAAATGATTACTTTTATTAGTAGTGAACAAACTCCTGGTCGTTTTGTTGCTGCAAAACAGAGAGAGAGGGGTCATAGATCAAATAAAATCTGCTAATGTTTGGATTGACAAAATATATGGGAAATGGTTCTTTGTTGCATCATCAGAATGCACTAGGTCAGTTGTTGTGCATGTTCTGTGAATGTGTATCTCTTTGTGAATATGTGTGCGTGTGTGTGTGTGTGTGCATGCGTTGGATTCAGTTTGAGTGATTGAAGCCCACACACCATTACTCTAAGAGGTGAGAGCAAAGAGCCGTGAACCTCCGGTCTGACTCATATGCCACTTCTCATTAAACCTCGAGACACACACATACACACACACACATTCCCAAACACAAAGAGCTGTGAATTTCTAGCACATAAGTGCTGCAGCAAAGTCATCATATTATAGTTCTGTTCAAAGACATGTACTGTGTGTGAAAACACAGATCATGTGGGTCAAGGGCAAAATGACAGAGTGTTGAAGAAGAAAATGATAGTCTCAGTCTTTATCTTTCAAAAAGAGGCAGAGAGAGGCAGAGAAAGAGAGGATGTCTCCTCGTATGTTTTGGAATATTTACCTCAGTGAATAGTATCTGGAATAAATATACTTAAATATACCTTAGTCTTAGCAGTCCACAGTGCTTTCAAAATGTCTAGAATTGTTTTTCCTGATCCAAATGTATTTGAATTGTGTTTTTATATATTTTTATATTTTCCCACATATAATGTTATATATAACATTTTGTTAAATGATAAAATGTATTAATTATATCTATATCTATATCTATATCTATATCTATATCTATATATATATATATATATATATATAATGATATGTAATATATATATATATAAAGTAAAAGGAAATGGATAAATAGGTGAAAGAGAGGGAGAAATAACATTATAAATAATAAAATAAAATAATGAAATAAAGGTAGATTAAATTTTTTTTAATAAATGTATAAAAATGTATTTAAAAAATGCAATATTAAAAATTAAATACATTTTTGTGAATATGCTCACATTCAATACAATAAATAACCAATCGCTGTCTAAATTTAGCACTGTATCTTGTTGTACACATTATTATATCTATATACTATTTTAATTTGTATATTTAATATACAGTATAGCAAGTACAGTTTAAAGGCAATTTTCATAAATGTATATACTGTGGATGTATTCTTTCTTTTTATATATATATTTTAAAATGTCTTTGTCACCTTTAGTACAGTATGTACTGTATAAGAAATTGCCGTTAGGGGTATTTCAGACTCCCAACCACACATTTTGAGAGTGCATGATTAGTATCGTTATGTATGGCTGCCTAGAGCAGCAAGAGACACTATAAAAAGCATGGATAAATGTTCACAGACTAATAGAATAATTATAGCTTCTTCACAGTTTAGTTATAACTCTGTGCACGCCGCTTGGATGTTCGGGGGGTGGTGTGAGAAAGATACGTGCAAGAGCACATGTCTGCATACATGTGAGGATGAGGCTTTTGATGTGAGCTGAGGGATGTCAGCTCTGTGATGATGAGAGAGGGACTGAAAGACTTCCCTGCCCTGATTACATCAGTTATCACCTCCGCACACCAGCAAACGTGTGTGAAAACCACATGTGTAAGAGGCATACTGTGAAAGGAAGGGATAGAAATGGTCTTTTCCATCGACAAGGTGCCATCATGCACAATCAAGAAGTGGTTGTAGAACCAACCTGCAAGTGGTTGCTTCGCATTGGGTCCCACCAGGAACGGGAAGCTCTGAGAAGATAGAAAGAGAGAAATATTGATTTGATGAATTCCCATTAACACCTGTTCCATTCCCATAAGGCACTTCTGGTTCGCTGTGGTCATTCTAAGCTGTAATAGCTGCTCAGCTGTGGTGATGGACTGCAGGATTCCTGAATGAATTACTTTGCACCTTCTGATGGATCGTGGTGTGCTTTGCTCCGCTGGGCTTTTCATAAACAGCTCTGACTCTCCCATTCCTTCCTTCCGAGTTCTGCACTTTTGACGTGACTGGAAGCTGATTGATGAAGGTGGCCATGGCTTGCGGTTGGCTGCACTTTAGGCATGATAGGTGGCATGATGCTCAATGTTTATCTGTATAAATAATTTACAAGTACAGTTCATGCATAGAATGACTTGAATTATACCACACCGCTAATTTAAATGTCAAAATTCTGACACAAAGTCACACATTATGAAATGTTCGTTGTGAGAATTAAATTATTTAAGAAATAAAATAAATAATTTGAACTAATCCTTTATTTGTGTTTCTTATAAATATTTTTGTTCACTTCTAATTGATATTTAAAAATTGTAACTTAAGGTTAGTTGTAAGTTGGAAAGGGTCATGTGGTGTGATTCCCCAAAATACAATTTATGAATTAATCATTTAAAAAAACTACAACAACAAAAAAACATACTCTTATTTGTAGTTGTTTAGATGGTAATTTTCATTTGTCTGGAAACGTCTGAGGACAAAGATCATGGCAGGACTTGCTGAGTTAACAGGCTTATTATGTTTAAATGATTTAAGCCAGAAACATTTGGCAATTCAAGCAGAGCATAACCTACTCCTTGACAGAACAGCCAGTGGTTCCCATATCTCTGGATCTCATCAAAACTTTCTCAAACATTCACACAAACTCACATTTTTGGTCAAAATGATTCCATTTTATTAGTGGTTCACCACCGTGTCCTGTCTGTTCGCTGACCTTCTTCTCAAAGTCTTCCTCTTGCATATTCATATGCACAGTGACATTAGCATTGCAGCTATGAAATATGTATGCCGTATCAAGCAGAGAGTGCAAAGGCTGCCCTTTCACATCCAGAGTCACTGGGGAGGGAGGAGAGGGAGTGTTTCTTGAAAAGTTTGGAGACTTTTTGTAAGGCTTTTGTGTCAGAATCTTGTGGGAAAGCCAAGTAGTTCCAGACTTGGTAATAGAAAAAGTGGGGGGAGAAGGAGGGTGGGCAGTTAAGGGCAGACAGCACTGTCTCTAGGCCAGCTAACACTTTAGAAAGCCATTTAAGTTCCAGACTCACACTGGGATTTGTGGACTGGATTAGACTGAAACTGAACTGGATATGCACCCAGACAGATTTAGAACATGATATAAATCAGATTTTGAGCCTAAACTCTGTCAAACCCATTTAAACTGATAAAGGAATTAAGGCTCTGACTCTGCCCCAGACTTCATTAGTCTTTATAATGCAAATAAATTAATAATTGGGACACTTACTTTTTTGTGTTATTTATTTATTTTAAAATACAGGGAAAAAATAATTTAGTAAAAAAACAAAAATATTGATTGATTGATTGAATGCATGCTGGTTAAACTAGATGATTTAGCTGTTTTTCAAGCAGTGAAGCAGTTTTGTTTAATGTGTTCTTGAAGAACAGTAAAGGTGTTCAAGTTTATGCCACAAAAACACGTCAACTAAGCAGCATTCATCATGCACTCATGATATTGCTTTTATATCGTATTGTTTTATATTATATAGAGCATGGTAACAGCATACAGCCTATCATATTCAAAATGTTTCACTTGATTTCAAACATTTTAGTCAGGTATTAGAGTGTGGGAAAAACAAAACCAGAAAATGTGTTCAGCAACAATGTGTTTATGCCACAATAACACGCAAACTAATAAAATAAAAGAAACAGTACTTATTTATTAGTACTTGCTGTGTCATTTTTTTCGCTGAGTTTCAGTTCATTTTAGTGATGTGTTGCTAAAAAAGTTTGCGGAGAGAACAAGGAAAAAAACAAGCACACTTTTGATTTTCCTCATTTTGCAAAAGCATACACTTTGTTGTTACTGAGAGTGTGCTCCAAAAAAAGTAGAAAAGTAGACACCTAACATATTTGAATGGTGTATAACACTTATTATTTAGCATTTTTAGTGTCTTTTGCACTGATAAGAAAAAAAGACGCTGGTTACGCTGGTTGTTTCACTTCAATTCAGTTTCACTTTAAATTCCGAAATAAAAATCATGCCTATGATAGAATTTTGTATGAATTAAATTGAAATGCATTTTTTAATAAATTAATACTAGTGCTGTCAAACTATTTATTGCGATTAGTTGCATCCAAAATAAAAGTATTTGTTTGCACATTATATGTGTGTGCACTGCGTATATTTATTACGTATATGCATGCATATATTTAAGAAAAATATGTTTATATATCAAATGTAGTTATAGTATATTGTAGAACATAATATGCATTATATATATATATATATATATATATATATATATATGCATGTAAACAAATGTTAATATTTTCAAAATATATATTGTTTACATATGTACAGTATGTGTGTGTGTGTGTGTGTGTGTGTGTGTGTGCGTGTGTGTGTGTTTGTATTCATTGTTCATGTTAATTAACTAATGTTAACAAATGGAACCTTTTGGTAAGGTGTTACGATAATTATTAGGAAAAAAAAAAGAAAAAGAAAAGAGAATTAAAGAGATAGATGCAAGAGAGCGGACTAAAAAATGAGTGAACTGAAAATAGTATGCAAACTACTTCCTGTAAGTAAGACCACAGGAGTGATAGAATGAGAAGTAGAGCAAAACAGAAAGGAAAGGTGCCTTGTGTCTTGCTGTCTAAAAGTTCTTCCAGGAGTCTCTCTCTGTGTGTGTGTGTGTGTGTGTGTGTGTGTCCCGCCTCTCATCCTCTGCAGGGGGGTCAGTGAAAGGATGATGAGGGTGACAGCAGGTCACCACACTGCATCATGGGAAGGCAGGGTGTTTCCATTGTACTACAGCACTAAAGTCACCTTGAAATGTGTGTGTGTGTGTGTGTGTGTCAAATAGTAGCAGATCAGCTGCACAAGTTTTCATCATGCTATTATGATACATATAGGCACACATTAAAGCATGCAAATGCACAGCTGGTGTCTACTGCGTTATCCCACAGTGCTCTGAGAGCTTATTCTCTGAAGTCTTATCTAACTGGTTTAGTCTATTTGGAGGAAGTAGATATTCAGATGACCACTAAAACACTAAATCTGCTGCAATTTATCCTTAAAAGACAATTTTGTTGCTAAATGAACTGTATTTATTTTAATGGGATATAACAGCATACCAAATCAAGTTGGCCTGGATGTGCTGACAAGTTTGCTTTTAAGTCAGTGTGTATGTGCATGACTCTGTGTTTGTTGTATGAAGTGGGATTATGTGAGCATTGTTATGTTGTCATAAACTGGGTTTCTGAGCCAGTTATATGCCCTACTTGCATTATGATCTGATGATTTATTAATGATCCACACATAGCCATTGCCACATACATGTGCACAGACATGTTTGATGTTTCGTCACAGTTGTTATACCACTGTTCAAAAGTTTGTGATCAGTAAGATGTTTCTTTTTTAAGAAATTCATACTTTCTCAAACTTATTCAGATATGCAAGAAATCTATAATGTTACAAAAAAAATCAGATTTCAAAGGTGCCATAGAATGGAAAACTGTATTTACCTTGGCATGGTTGAATAATAACAGTTCAGTACATGGACATAACATACTGTGAGTCTCAAACACCATCGTT
>JAUCMU010000043.1:7749383-7767810 GCA_032275025.1 Enteromius treurensis
AACCTTCCAAATAAGGCAAAAACAGACTGTTTCATTCTAGGGTCAAATTCTAGGGTTGTAAATGGACCTGTAAACCCATTTCTGGGCATTGTTTCCCCTTACCTAAGCTACATACTTTCTATGTACATATCAGAGAACAATTCAAAATATTCTCTCAATGCATTCTATGGCACCTTCAAAGAAATGCTGATCAAAGAGCGTTGAAAATGTGCCACTAATGACTGCTGAAAATCAAAATAAAATAAGCAAAATTGTGAAAACGTTTCATATTATTTCAGTTTTTACTGTGGTATTGTTTTAACAAGGCTGCAAAAATGCAGTGTTGGTGAGCATAAGAGACTTCTTTAAAAAAAAAAAAAAAATCTGTCTCACATTGAATTAAGTGGCCTTAAATACTACTGTATGTACTTGCATCAAAGAATAAGTAGTTTATTTGTTGTGTTCATGTTGTATTGCAAAGCACATTTGCCGCTACTGAGGTGGGATACGGTTAAGGTTAGGGACAGGTTTGATGGTATGAGTAGGATTAAGGGTGGGTTAATGTGAAAGGGATATGTAAACAGTTTAATTATAAATGTAAACACAGAAATTAATTACATGTAATTATGTGCAGTAATTTTTAAAACATAAGTACAATGTTAAAACATCTAAGTGCATTATACCAAGTGATTCATTTAAATGTAAGTGTAGTAGTTAAGACCACCTAATATAAAATGGGACCAAAAAGTCTTTCAGATCTCAGACTTTTGAAAGATAGTGTACAATCAGTAACCAATCAAATACATTACATAAATTAAGTGCCTTATCTGGGGAAATCTTACAAAAAATCAATAGGCCTACATAAGTGTCATCATATTAAAGTCCAGAATCAAATTACAGAATTAACAGATGAAAGTACTCCACTGATTTCACATTAATCAAAGCAGACAGCTCTATAAAACCTGTTTTTTAAACATCTGGTCAGTCAGCTGTCATAGCGAATAGATTACCTGCTTTGTTTTAACATCTCTTACACTTCACTGTTGCTCGTATCATCACATAAGCTCTTTTTCTGTTACGTTAGTGCATTCCGTGAATGTGGAATAACCACAATTCGTGCATTCATTTAGTGGTTAAGGTCTGGTATTTGGGGATTTGTTTTGGGATGCTATTTCATATTTTTGCATTACAGTATTCACTAGAAGTTTGAGCAGGGGTTCAGAGAAGTTAAAAGTAGTAGTTTTTTCCTCCCCCCATCTTCAAAATTAATGATCGGACTAACAGTAATGACAATGCGTCTTTTATTTCATCAAAATGTCTTCTAGTGTCGTATTCTAGAGTCTTTTAGTTTTTGATGTGCTGGTTGATATGTTAGTGGTCCTGGGTTTCTGTAAAACAAGTTTTTTTAGACTGTTTACAGTAATTATTCAGAGTTTGAACTTGTGATCTGTCTCATGATTCAAAGACCGGTAGTTGACCAAGTATTCACACCATGAAACACAAACACTAATGACCCATTTAAACATGCACGTGTATGTTGTTGGTTACTTGTGCTTTCTGATTCAAATATGTGACAGTATATAAACCTGTTTGGAAGAAGCAGCTCTTCCTTCTTCGCTTAATAAATTAAGCAATTAATAAGCGTTTTTCAAAATGTTACTTGTGACTTTATGTGTGATCCGTGTAACTCAAAGTCAGCTTTAATGCCTCAACTATGAATTTTGAAATGTATGTAAAAACTGAAAGAAAATGAAGATAAATTTAAGATAAATGAAAATGAGCGGACGGCAAGCAAGCAGTTATTTCTGTAGAGAGTTTTCCATTGCTCTACTGTAATAATTGATGTTGATATTTCATATTTACGTTTTCTGAGAATTACAATGAAGGGCATTTACTGTTGGGCCTGCTGATATTCTTGTGAAATAGGGCCAGGTACAGATTCTAACATGCAGTACATTCCACTTGAAATGACACTCTTGAACATTTTGTTGGGAGTAACCAGGAAAACAAACAATGTAACATTTAATTTCATAGATAGGTAGATATATAGACTCTATTCGTAGTTTGAATATTCTTCAATCATTCTCCAAAGATAAAAGTGTATGTATTAAAAATAGATATTTTTTTGTTTAAATTGAAACTTTGACAAAAACTTCTGACAGGTGAAGAAAAATATTGATAATTGAAAATATATTAAATCTCGCTCTCTTCTTTCTTTTTTCTTATTTCTCAGACATTGAAATGATCACATCTCAAGCATGAGCTGCTCCTGATCTCCATACAATCTTTCTTAATCACACAAGCTCATATGCACGCAAACATTATGACACAGTTTTCTGATAAATCAAATCTACAGCAAGCAAAGACAAATATCCACAGTTGGTTTTGTGAAGGTAACCCCCACCTACACAATGATCCTAACCAAGTCATCAAATGCAGCATGTGAAGATAAGACCAGCCATTCCTCTCTGTCTGGTGTCGTTAGTTGGGTGTGGACCTCTGGATAGTGAAATTCAGCTTTACTGAATTGTTTGGGGTTCTTAAAGCACTTTGTTCAGGGTTATGTATGAGGATTTCCCAGAAGCATGTCACAGCTTGCCACATACCGCCAGTGTATTTGCATTCAGTTTGGTGTGGGTGCATATATGGATTTTATTCCTTTGAAAAGATACAAATTTTTTGTGTTGTGAAAGATTCTAATTATACCCTGTTTAGTGTATACAAAAACATATTTATTTCTGTTGTACAATATTAAGAGACTGCTATTTTCCTCTCAGTTATACAGTGTGTGTGTAAACCAGTACCCAGCCCCACCAGAGCAGGTTAGGGCAGTTCTCATGTTTACCTGCCTACCGTTTTAGCTCTGCCTCTTCTCTCTCACTTCCTGTATCAGGTGCGTGCATGTATGCATCAGGAATTGGTGTCCCAGTGCACGACAGGATGGCCAGGGGTTCCTGGACTGAAATATTCACTTAAAGATCACTGGGACAACTTTCAAAGTTTACCGGACATCAGGGAAAGTTTTAACCTTTTGCCAGACGGACAAAGTCCTTTTACTTTCTCTCTTTCACTCTCCCTTCTCATTTTCCCTCTGCCGGAGCGGCCGGATTACCTGCTCAGGTAAGCAGGAGAAATACATCTGTCTATATTTATTTACCACATTTTGTCTGTAACTTTAACCCGATGCTGATTTTTGTTTGATAATCATATACTTGTTGACTCAGCACAGCTGTGGAGAAACTTTCTTTGTGTATAAAGCAACATGACCCTTTTGAAGTCACAAACCCTGTGAAAATGTGCGTGTTTTTGCACATGGAGGCATGTGTGTTGATGCATGTCGCAGGTGTTGATGTTCATATTTGTAGTGTAAACAAACACCTTTAGCTTCGATTGATCATTGTCATTATTATTCTTTGGCTTGGTGAGTTTGTGTCAGCGGTTTTGGCCACCAGCTGTTAGCCTCGAAAACCAAGAGCGTGTCACCTGTCAGTATCCATGGATGTGTGTGTGTGTGTGTGTGTGTGGAAATGGGAAATTACAGCCTTGCTTTTGTTATGTTTGCTGTTATCTTTATTGAATTTTACTGTATATGACATAACTGCTAGGTTTTATCGGTGATAAGAGATTATATGGAGTGTAAAACATCAATCCTACTATAGTGCTAAATGGTTGTGTCTGCTAGATGCCATTATATTGTATTATATTATATAATATTGTTTGTTTGTTATATAGTTTTTTTATTTAAAATGTATAAGAAAAAATGATAAAAGAAACATTTTTGGTTCAGTCAAAGGTTTTTAAAGAACCATATTTTTCCTACCTTTTTATAATCTGAAGAACCACAAAGAACCTTTTGTGAAACAGAAAGGTTCTTCAAATGTTAAAGGTTTTTTATGAAACCATTTAGACAAAAAGGTTATTCTATGGCATTGTGAAGCACCTTTTGTTTTAAGAGTGTATATGTGTCACCACATCAGCAGACCAAAAAGATGGCATAAACCGGAACAGATACAATTACTGAGACAAGATCCTAAAGGAACGGATGAAAACGTGTTGGAAGAAAAGTGGGTTAAAGAGGAAGATGGAAGGAGAGGTGTTCATACAGAAAGAGGCTGAAAACGAAAAGGGTGGGGGTGAGCTATACATTTCCATATGAACGCTTATGTAACTCTCCCCATGCTATGCTGGTGTGAAGTTTTGATGTTTCTCTCCCACATACCAGAAACATATAACCTAATTTCTCATATGGGCTGTGTTTGTTTCGAAACGTCCCTTATGAGATATATTTGCGTTGTAATTATTGTCCTCACGCACTTACTCAGAACACCCACTTCTTATCTATAATTGTTATTTTTTGTGAGTGGCTATGCTCATTAATATCCATGATTTCTACTGAATAGTTATTGCATGTGCATGAATCACTCTATGGATTTATTGCATTATTCATTAGCTATGACTCAACAACAAAATGATTATATAATATTTGTGTGTGATCGATACAGTAGATAGACATAACATAACACAAAATCACACAAATTTGTTGTTTAACTCATTCAGAGTTCATGTTCAAATCAGAGTATCCAAAGATTCAGATACACAGTGGAATGTTTTTCTAGAACATGTCTGAACAAAGCATTGGGGAAGTCAAATACAGATCCACAGCAAGACTGAGCACAAGAGATTCACCCTGCTGCCTTTTTTCTTACGGTGCTGCCTTCATTTAGTGTGTTAACTGCTCTGTTCTATCAGAAGCATGGTTGGTATTGCAAGGCTGAGATGTTGCAGGGGAATTATAGGGGTATAAGCATTATATACAGTAGTATAAGTATTTTCACTTGTGATCTTTTGGACCTCATTATATATTTCTGTGTTTGCATTAATTCCTTCATTGGTGCATTGTTTGATGGAAGAGTATGTGTTTGTCTGTGCTGAGTGATATAAAAGTGCTGACACAACACAACACGCACACACAAGGCAAGGCTGATTAGGCACAAATGATTGAACCATTAATACCCACTATGTTCTGTGTTTATCTGTATACTCCTTAAGCCATTTACCAAGAATATTTTCATCTTTTTCAGTCATTAAACACTAATCCCACTGGATCTAAGATTATACTGTTATTTTTATGTGTGTAGCTTTCTGGTTGATTGTGCACTTTAATGGTATTAACACTCTTAGTACACTTACCGTAGCTTTCCTCTGGGCCAAAGTTCATCTGAGAAACATTATTATCTCCTCTGAGAATATTATGAGTGAAAGAGACAGAGTTGAAGGATAGAAAGTAAAATGAAACTTTAAAATGAAGTAGCTATTAAGTTCTGTCATTCTACTTATTTAGAACAATGGATTTTTTTCTAGAAGTGCCTTTGAATGCGGGAAGAAGAAAGAAAACGGAAAATTCCAATTGAATAAGAGCTGCAGGGTTTTTTTTCCAGCAATTATTTTGTGTGTGTGTGAGAGAGAGTGTGTAATGCAATGCAGTTGCATACTCAAGCCATATCGTCACTCTGAAGGATCATTAAAGAGATGATGATTTACGGAGAATGCAGGGTTGCCAGGTATAACTGTGTCCTTGGGCACACTCCTTTATGGGTGGGAGTGTGTGTGTGTGTGTCCTCTTATATAGTTCTGGTTAAGCTCAGATCAGATTACAGGGAGGCAGACAATAAAGCTATTCTCATGCATTCACCTGCAGTGCACTGTCATTGAAGGGTTTCCTGTTCAGATCAACAGTGGGTGACTTCACAAAATCGGAGAAGCCATATTTAAACTCAGAAAGATAGAAAGAGACTGTGAACTGTAAGTGTACGCTGTTCATTGCAGGGATTATACTCAGTGAGATACTCCAGACAAAATTTGATGGCAGTAATAATATTATACTCTCATCATCATTATACAGACGTGCGAATGAGTTTTCTGTACTACAACAGGTGTGGTGATGCACTCAGTCTTATGAAAGAACAAACTAAAGCACTTCTTTACCAAGATAAAGTTAAACATTTGTCGTCATGTACTCACCCACATTATTTAATTACTGTACCATTAAAACAACAGTTTATTGAGATCATGTCTGTCAAGCATCAAATGCTCACTCTCTCCTCTCAAAGGTAAATAAATGATTAAAGTTACAGGTTCAGAATGACATGCAGCTAAATCTAAGATACTAATTTATGTAAATGAAGCTACATAGAAACAAACAAACACAAGCTAACGTGAAGCCAGGTATAACTGTTTCTAACAAAGTAGCTGCTCTCTGTGTGAGCATGCTTTAAACTTCTAATGAATAACTGCCAGTTATAAAAAAAATTATACAAAAAAATGGATTTATGAAGAGTCTCAGGTGCCTATTGATATTTCTGTTGCCAGTGGAATATAAAGTGACGTTTGGATCAGCCTTATATTTATTCTTCTGCCAGCTCAGGGAATTAAAAACAGAGTTAGAGCAGAACAGGCAGAAAGTAAAAAAATTCATTTTTTGCTGCCCTCTTTTTACTAAACTGTGTCTTTGGGTGCGTGCAAACTGCTTTTCCAGAAAATACAGCTAACAAGATTATTATGTGGACACACCTGTTTGCCATTAATGATGATTACTTTCTTCTTTCTTTTTTTATGTGCTCCTCCCATACAGGTGGATGGCTCAAAACGCAACCTGACACAACAAAGCCCTAACCACAAAGATTCAGTAAAGCTTTGACACAAATACATAATGAGTGATCAGGAAGAGGAGGGTGCTGTAGCAATGCCTGTTTGTGGTGCAACAGGAGTCAGTCCCACGTCCCCTCCTCCTGACCTATGCCATGTCTGTGGACAACGGCACCTACAGGAGGAGAACCATGAATATTTCTACAAAGAGGAGGTGGATGATGACCTTATGTGCCACATCTGCCTTCAGCCTTTGATCCGGCCACTGGACACTCCCTGTGGACATACCTATTGCCAGGAGTGCCTGACAAACTTCCTACTGGAGAGCGACTTCTGCCCGGTGGACCGCACTCCCCTGATGCTGCAGACCTGTCGCAAGTCCAGCCTACTGGTACACAAGTTGCTGGATAAACTGATGGTGTCCTGCCCCTTTACCGAACACTGCACTGAAGTGCTGCCACGGGGAGAAATGGAGGGTCACATCAGGAGCCGGTGAGGAAATCACCCTCAGAGCTGTTTTTGATGTGATAGGAGTAATCTTAACAAGATTTAAGCTTCTTCGTTAAATTTAGGATGCTGTTAGACAGGTTTGGAAGATGTGCAATTTTATTTAGCCAAGTAGAAGATCTGCTTCTTTTGTTAGTGCTGGAGCAATACTGCTTTCATTACACCACCAGGGGCACTGTTTTTGAGAAATATCTTTGCTTATTTTACCTGAAGCCAAACAGCTGCATTGATGCAAACACTAAGCAGCCATCTTCCTATGGCTTTATTAAAAGAAAATAATAATTTTGACTTTTTGGCCAATTTAATGCAAATTAGATATTGTAAGGGTTAGGTCACCTAAAAATGATAATTCTGTCATTAATTACTCACCTCTTCATTTCAAAACCCTTAATACTTTAGTTCATCTGCAGAACACAATTTAAGATATTTTCAATGAATTCTAAGAGCTTTACGCTTTAGGTCAGAATGTTCTTGGATTTCATCAAAAACATCTTAATTTGTGTTTTAAAGATGAACAAAGGTCTTGCAGGTTTGGAAAGGAAGGAGAGTAATTAATGACAGAATTTTTTCTTTTGGGGAAACTATTCCTTTAATATTCATGAGCCAAGCACCATGAATGTGCGGTCACATTTACCATTGCTCAGAGAGAATAAGCAGAACCAGATGTGACAATAGTCCATGAATTTCATACAGGTACTGTATAATGACAATCAATTGAACATTCAAAGCTATGATTGCCAGCCAGCAATCAAACCAACTCTAAATTTCTGCTTTCCAAACAGAAAGCATTGACAAGTTTATAATGTTGGTGTTGGCTGAGTAGTTGCTGCTTGTCCATTGTGGATCTTCTGTTTTGTTTTGTTGCTAAGTTACAAGTCTCTGCCCACACAGAGGTCACTGATGAACATCAACCAAGAGGCTTGCTATTGGTCATTGCTGCAAATTTTCACTGGGAAATGTATTCACCACCGGTTTATCTGGCAAAATTGCATTAAACCAATTCTCATTGAACTGACTGGATTTTTTCACTTGTGAAATTTCGCCAAACCACAGTGACCACACTGTAATGTTCACAACTAGATGAAACCATAAAAAATAGTGGTGGGGAGATAAATATGAGGCCATCCCTAATCCTAACCCAAACCTAAAGTCTTATCGGTTAAAAACGTTTTTTTGAGTTTTAAAGATAATAATACAGACATTCGTTCAATGTTTGAAGGATATTTTCAGTAAGGACTTGTATTCAGATGTTTTTATTTGAGGTTAAAATTAAGGATTGGCAAAGCACAGTTTAAGGTATTGAACTGCAAAAGCAAGTTTTGAATTGCTGAATTTGACTGATGTATTCACACTTCATCTTCTCATTAGCATTCATATGCAGCTCTTCATTCATTGTCATTCATAAAAGACTCTTGTCAGTGATTCGCCTCAATAGAAGACATGTGTCGAGCACATTTCTGTCTGCGTGCATGCATTTGTTTGTTTATTTCGTTAGAGAATTCTTTTGTTCTCCACTCCTCAGAGGTAGCAACCCCACAGTGACCTCTGTTTAACCGACTAAGATATCTTCCACCTCAGTGCCTTTGGGGACGTTATGCTAACTAATGGTTTTTATTGGAACTCTCCCTCACTCTCACCATTTTCAGGATGGTAGAGTCTCTGTCGTTTCTGTGGACTGTTTCTGAATCATTAGTGCTCCACAGGCCTGAGGGCCTCTGTTGAAATTAATTGCATTTTGTTACTGGCGTTAATGGAAAGTTTCCCTCTCATTTAAAATTCCACTTACGGAAACATAATCAACTTGCCCTTTTCTCCAGTCAACCAAAAACCCACACTTGCTTCTTTCCATACTATTGCTCCTCTCCCCTCCCACATCCTTCTCTTTTTATACTTGGCTCTTGGGCTTTCAGTTCATCTTTCTTTGTCTTTCTCTTCCTCTCCCTGCTTTCTCCAGTGTGGTCTGGTCTCCAGTGGTCTTGGTTGGTTCAGGAGTGTAAAGTTGGATAACATTCAAAATGGGAAGCGGAACAAAAACTGGCGAGGACCAGCCAAAGACTCTTTCTATGTAAGAACGGCCTTCCATTCACTTAATTTCTTTTGAGAACTTTTGTACAGTGTAAAACAATTCCTTTTGAGTCTATGCATGTGAACTCAAGAGATGCATTTTTCTGTGTCAGCTGGTACAGATTGTGTTTTTGTCCCAGCATTTGTGGTCACGTGATGTTAAAGCATGAGGCTTCCTTCACACTGATGACTCATAACTGTGTGGTGAGAAGATCTGGTGTACTGAGTCACTTTTGATTGCTACTTTGATGTGTTTTAGCTAGTTTGCATGTGCTCTGGTGTTTTGTATCAAATGTTGAGAACTTTGTATCTTGCACCGTATGCTGGTCTGTGTAACTTTTTTGTGTTTGCAGTCAAGCACGTCTAGATGCACTTTGTCTCTCCGTGTGCATAAGCATGTGCTTGTGTCTGCATGTATTTGGCAGTGTACAGACTTTCCTGGAATCCTAGATCAGATCTGGGAAGAGAGGAGGTAATGTACCACCTTAGGCTGTCCTTGGGCTCTTACGGACATGCAGTATTGATGATAGCACATATACCACACTGTCACCAAATCATGTGGACATTGGAACTTCTGTAAAGTTTGGAGATCTATGAACCCATAATCATTGTCTGATTATGTGACCTTGTGAGTTAATGTCTGAATGATTGAAGAATATTCAAGCTATATCTATAATAATATGTCTATTGCCGGAGAGTCACAGATAGAAGATGTCTGATTCTTTCTGTTCATCTATCCTACTGTCCATTCGTACATCCGTCCACCCTCTACACACCCATAAACATAAACACACACACCGCTTCATAGCTGAATGAACCGTTGCGTTGCAGAGGGGGGTGGTCTTTGCCACACGCTCTACCCTTGAGGCATATGGACAATGATAGATGGACCACCCAAGCCTGCATCTCCCCCTCTCTCCCATGTCAGTTGGTTCGCCCCAGTTCTCTCTCTCTCTCTGTAGAGCATGCTGCAGTATAAGTCAGATGCTGTGTTGCCACACTCACACATACTCTCTCTCTCTCTCTCTCTTTCACATTCACAGCAGCATGTGGGCTCGTGAGCGTAAATCCTCTTACTCTTGGATGATGCCCAGGACAGATTAGACTGCAACGCAACCATCGCACCCAACCGGCTTGCCAGCAAACGCCGCTCTCTGCCTGCTCTTCTCCTTCTACCTAACCCTTCTCTTTTCTTCTCCGTCTCGGCTCCCGTGCACCTGCGCCCGCTCCAGACGCCGTTCCTGCCTCCTTTTCTTCTCAAGTCTTTCTTCATCCTGCATTCTCTGTTCTCCTCCGCTGGCAGCGCTCCCAGTCTTTACCTCCACCTCTACTACTGCTGATCTCTCTACTGCTGAGATGACCGGGCTAAAAGCCTGAGGGAGGTGAGGAAAGAAAGGAAAGTTGAAAGACAAAGAAACAAGAAGAAAAGGAAAAGGAAGAATAGCTTTATTACTTGAGAGAAAGGCGGGAGGGGGGGGTCAGAACTGTAGTAGAGGTGGAGGAGCAAGGGGCAGGGAGGAAGACGGATAGGAAACACTGCATTCAGCCTAGAAAAAGAGAAAGAAAGCAAAAGAGAGACTCAAGACCCTGGAGAGAGAGGGTCATGAAGGCTCTGCTGCTGTTGGTTCTGCCCTGGCTCAGTCCAGCAAACTATACTGACAATGTGGGCAACCTGCACATCCTCTACTCAGAACTGTGAGTAACACACGTTGTCCTGTGTGCGTGTCCAGTGTGAACTGCGTCCCATAACTACCATCTCATCTTCTAGTCTTATACAGGACAAGTCGCACTGTACCCCATCCCATCCAGTACTGCAATGTGTGCATCTGGTTGTGTGTTTGTGTGAGTGTGTGCGCGTGACCATACATCATTCTCAACAACCTGCATTAATCCCAATTGATCCCTTTTTTTACAGAAGCAATTGCTATAGCATGTATGTATTTGTGTGTGTGTACTGCTTGCATATCTGTGTAGAAGTGTCTAGATATATTAGCAAGCCTAAAATCTAATTTAGAAAGGGAAAATGCATTGTGTGGCAGGTGACAGTGGTGTAGACGTGGTTAGGGTTATGTTCTGTGATGAAGCAGGTTTTGTTTTGATGCTACCAAACAGTGAGGGACACTGCAGCATGGTTGAGATGACCTAATGTGTGTGCGCAGGTGTGTTTTCGCATCAAACAGACATTTCAAGGAGGTTTTTACTGTCATATATCTTATATTTGTTCGATATAAAATGTATGCTATCTTTGCACAAGGAAAAGGGACTCCGTTGCGCCGTTGCTAGGCACACCATTCAGAAAATCAAAACACAGATACTCAAACACCCACAGGATATCTGATAACAGCATATTCAGTCACTCTTGGAGCTGAGCGGAACATAAAACATTCAGGCTGAACTTCTCTCTCGGGGCAAAATCACCACACACTCCTTAAAAGAGTAAAATATACGCTTTTCCTCAGCGGCAAACACAGTAAAAGCTTCTTCATTGTGTGCTGCAATGTTAAAAAGACACTTCTGCATTCAGCGCGAGAGAACCGTGAGTGTGTTTGGGTGAAAGCTGGTTATATTGATCCCCGGGTCTTTGGCAGAAACACAATTGTGCCGTGTAAGTGTGTGTGAAAGGCTGGAGCGTAGTACAATAGACTGCATTACAAATCCTCTCTGCTTTTATAGTCTACACCATACACAACACAGGCATGCTGACATTGGTGTGTATAGCATGGAAAATAAAGAAAAGGAGGGTTGGAGTGGAACAGGACAGTGAGGTGTCTTCAGAGGGATGAATGGTGAGAAGACAGATAAGGTAATTTCCTGCACCATCTGTCCATGCGTTTGTTTGGCTTGGACCTCTTAGGATGAGGTCTTTCTGTCTTTGGTCTCTGTGTATGTGGGTCACTGTATGAGCTGTGTTTTATGATTCATGTCCCTGTGTATGTGTCGTGTGTAGACGTGCATGCGTTGAAAAAGAGAAGAGAGAGGCGTTGTTTAGTCTGTTTTTGTTTGGCTGGCTGATGGGAGCATGATCGTTCATCTTCATCATATATAATGACAGAAAGCTTCTATTCTCATCTCTCTCAGACGGACACTGGCCTTCTTTCCATGTATTTTCGCTTTGCCCAGAATGTCTCTATTAATTTTTTACGCATCAGTATATTTTCCTTTCTGTGTTCTTGTATGATGAACTTCTCATAGATTTCTCTGTAGCGCTGTGGTGGGCATTCATTCATGGATAATAATGAAAGAAAAATCAATCACACACATGCTAGTATCTTGAAATAACATCTTAGGTGATCCAGTCACACTTGTTCAGTTAAGACAGGTTTTGGTAATAACATTTAACGTAACCACTCTGCTGCCAAATATACTTTAAGGACTTTCAATATGTTTTGCATTGCATTTCTTTCAATCAGACGCTTGTTTTCTTAAAAAACGGCACATAACCAGTTAAGTAAAGCATTGTTTAGGGCAACTGATGATGAGGCAAGCATAAGGTCATGTTGTTTTGTATGGGACTACCTTCCTAGAAGTGTTCAGATTATCGTGTTGTACACTTGAATATAGAACTAACCGCTTGTGAAATTAATGTTACTACCAGGTGTCTGTCTGATATCCTGAATATTTGATCTGAGGCTGCCCATCTTCATTTGACTACACACGCACACAAATTTCCTTTCTCTCTATGCTTTGACATGCTTAATTAGACTTTGAATTAAACATTAATCTTCTCTTTGCACTGTTGCAGATGTTGTTGTTTTTTATGTAGATGCTTGATGTGTGTTTGTTCTCAGAGGCGCAATACCTGATAAACAGCATTACTAATAATCCTGCAAGCAGTTTAAAAGGTGAAATGTGTGATTTCTGCACCACTAGTGTCACTAAACAGTATTGCAAAAACAAGCAAGCAGGTACCCCGCCTCAAACTTATGCAATCGGTTGAGCCAATGTTCCGAACTGGTCAGAAAGTCTTGATAGTGTGACGGTCATAATCATAGTCAGTATTTACACTATTTTGCAAGTGGAACTCTTGTAATTGTCTCTGTAATTGACAGGAGAATAGATTTTAACACACTCAAGCTCCAGTTCAGCTCTATTCGCTCAAAACAGTTCTGCTTCCCAGTGCTTTGTGGATGTGTTGGTGTATCTTGTGCATTGCATGAGTGTAATGGTATGCTGAGATATGCCTTTTCATGTTTGTGTGATGTTGGATGTGTCTGCACATGCTTTATCGGGTGGTATCCGAGAAAAACAGCTCACACGTTATGTTTCTAGACACATAATAAAGCAATATGTGTCCTTCCAACATCTGCACAGAATCTGAAAAGTAAAAGAAACACATATGAACAAATGTTATGATATGCAAATGAAGTTGAATAGAATGAACAGAAGGATTTTTGTTGTATTACACAGTTAAAATATTCACCTAATTGTATATTGTATTGGTTTTGAGAAACGCTTTGAAACTAATTTTTTTAAAAGATTGAAATTTTGACAATCTGACAAAGTTTTTGCCGCTATCAGATTGTGCCTAAACTGAGAGGCTGCCAATATATATTTACTAATAGTGATGTCGTGTCCATCCCAATGTATTTATACATGTTTCACAAGAAAGCCTATGAATACTAATGAGATCTTCTTTTCTGTCCACACTTGACACTGACTTTTTAATCCGGTCAGACAGGTGTTAGGAGCTTCTGTTACCATTAATGCGATGTCAGGAAAGTGTTAAAGTGATAAGGTGTACTTTAGAGGTAGAACATCACACTTCTTGAGGGCTGTGCTAATGTGTCCAAGCTTTCATAGTTTTATTGTGGCAAATGTAGGCTAGATGTCACACAGTTCTTGTGAATCAGATTTGTGTCACAATTCGCACAGCTGTGTCTGAAAGTGGCTTAGCTGCTCTGACTCATATGAATGTGAATGAGAGCGGCTGGAAGGCTGATTCCTGTCAGTATGAGAAGAATTTGGTTTTGATTTGTGCACTTCAACCTAGTTTATATTTTTCTTTTAGCAGGAATAGATCAGTTATGGGTGTGGAAAACGCTGATTGATTTTGTGTACGTGCATTTGTGTATGTCGGCATGGCTCTGGTCAGACAGCAGCATGTCGTCATCAGGGTGACGCGTGTGTAGTAAGAAAACAGGGATGTAGCTGTGGGGCCGCGTGTTGCCGTGGTGACCTTATTTTCAGGCATAGTGAGCGGATGACCGCTGAACGTGAGCAGTTTGTCCTGCGGCATTCGCTGGCTCACTCAGTGACCGCATAACCCATCTACTTATCTGTGCCAAGGCACATCCCACAAACAACATGCTGCATAAAGAAAAGAAAAAGAAATTGTGTTCTATAACATATATATGTACTGTAAGAACCATCAATGAAAACAATAATGTATGTACAGTTATATATGAACTACTGTTAACAAATTTGGGGTCAGTGAAATTTATTTTTATATTTTATAAGTATGCATGAAAGCATTATTTTGCTCAAAAACACAATAAAAACAGCAATAATGTGAATTTTTTTTTTTTACATTTCATTAAAGTTTTGTGCTAATTAGGTGCATAAGAAACATTTTAAAAAACAATGATGTAAAGCACAATTATTCACATAAATATATAAGAGAATATGTTATTTTTATATCTTAAACACATTTATATAATATAAATTATATGAATATAAATACATATACATGTAAATACATATAGTGTATGTGTATCTTTATTTATACATAATTAATACACATATTTCACACACATCTATTCTATAAACATTTTTTTTTTGTTTGCAATTAATGTATAGCACTTATGTATAGATAGATGGATAGATAGTTAGATAGTTTAGAAATTATCTTTCTATCTATTTCTTTCTTTTCTTTTTTTGGACAAATAATTAAGTTAAATGTAATTACAATATTACACTTTTTAAATTAACTTTGCAAATGTCTTAGTCTTTTCATTATGCTCAACAAAAAAGGGGTTGATGAATGAAATGAGAGTCAAATCCCTTCGACATCTCACCCTAAAAAGGTGCCTGTTGCAGATAATTTTGAACTGTGGCACAGCTTTCAGAAGACAGAACCAAAGTCTTATTTTCAATCATCAATAAGAGATGTCAGAGACAGCTGGTTATCTCCAAATAATATCTTCTTTTCAGCTTTCCTTCCTTGTAATTACTCATTAAGTTTTAATTGTAGCTTTCACATACGCACGTACCTTTAACTGGTGCGAGCCTGCAAAATCAAAGAGAAATGAAAGGATGACCTACATGTGACTGCCACGTTCTCCTCTGCAGAGTCAAATACTGCTTCTGAGCGCTTTCCCCAGAGAGCAAGAGTTCAACAGATTGTCGGCCGCTCTCGCCTAAGCGTCTGTCCTGCAGTTGTTCTGCAGTTGTTCTGCGTCCTTTTGCCTTCCTCATCAGGTTAATGATGATGAGGAGCAGGAAGAGCAAAAACGGTGTTGCTAATTCGACACTTTAGCCGCATCCGAGACAGAGAGTTGGCAGAGTCCTTTTCCCCGTTCAGCACCTGAGCTCAGGGCCGGATCTGCACCTGGGCTGAGTGCTCAGTCACTGCTGAGAGTTTAGGAAAGGCACAAGAAGTATGGGTATCCTGTTTGCATGTAACATATGTGCATAAGCAAATCACTCACTGAAGCTCATATCTTCCATAGCTCAGAGATTCCAGCTACAGTATACAATCTATTTGTGAGTTCACACTGAGCCTGAAATGGGGTGTGGCATGTCACAGTCAATCACAAAATACAGCCAATCAGAACAGGTCTCTCTCTGTTTACGCGCTCAATAACTAGCAATGCATTGTGACTGTATGGTATCAAATTAAGAGCATTTTTTATGGTTTTTACTGTAGAATGTAAGGTATTTAACATATAATATTTTATTATAAACTTGTAATATAAAACTTTATTGTCATTCTTAATACAAATCCTTTTTTTTGTTTGTGTGTCGCTTTAGCACATCGCGTCTATAATAATTCTGAAGCATGATTATCAAAGATACAAATACATGGCCTTTCAGTTTGAATGGGCTCTTGTGTACTAGTGTAAAAAACTAGTGTCGTCATACTCTGAGAGGACCGCATATGTGAAGATATCTGGAAAACTAGGCCAAGCAGAGCAGCTCAAGTGAAGCTAAAGTGTGAATAAACAGAAGATTACACATATACACTCAAACCAACAGTGACCTCCTCTGAAGATGTTTTTACGCTCTTAGGATAGATGCATATTTAAAACCTTCGGTGCACAAGCACACTCGTTCACTGGGGCATCTTAAAAACTGCTTAAAATGCACCGCTGGGGTGTCAGTTCTGTCCTTGGCTCCGGCTGAGTTTTTGCAGAACAACATGCAAACTCAAAATGGATGGCATGGAAAGGGCGCGCTCTCCGTCTGCCATGAGAGCAGGTCAGTTGTATCTACCGCTTCAGACTGCACACAGGTCTTAATGTTAAACGCTCAGAGCAAAGATAACACACACTCCAGCGCTATCTCCTGCACACATTAGAGAACTAAAGCAGATCACTGTCCTGGTTCCACACTGAGAGAGAGTAAGAGAGAGAATGTGAGAAATAAAGTCAATGCGGTCGCTCAGCTGGGGGTGGGGAAGGGGGGGGGGAAGAGGGATGAACATAAATCTACTGCTGTCTTCAGCCTGCTGTTCTCATCACAGAGAAGAAGGAAAACAGAGAATTGGGAGGAGGAAGGTGTAGAAAGAAGGAATGAGAGAGAGAGAGATGGCGGAGGGAAAGGAAGGTCTGCTTAACTGTCCTTCAGTGATCATTGGTTGGCTGAGTGAGTCAGATGACAGGGTTTCAGCACAGGAAACTGGTTAATGCAATAGTGTTTGTGTGTCTGTTCATATGGGATAGATTTAAAGATTTTTTTTATTTATAATTGTAATTCCAATGCAACTTCAGATGCATTGATGAACAAGGTCATTCTTGGTAACTAAAACTAGAACTAAAACTCTGAAAATGTTTTTAGATGTTATACATATATATAGGCTATATATATATAATTTTTTTATTTTTTATTTTTTTTAAATCTACAAATAATAAATATGACTTTTTAGTCATATTAACATTAACTTTAACATTAACATTAAGACATTTAAAAAATTTATAAAACAGACAAAAGCATACAACATAATAAAACTTCAAATTAAAATAGAAATATAAGCCTAATTAAAAATATTAACAAGCATTCTGATGGTACAGTATACATATAAAGTTGGTGATTAAATTAATAATTGTTTATATATAGTTGAGATTAAAATTGAGATTAAAATATTAATGAATAATCAATCAAATATGATCATCAATTATAATGAAATAATGAATAATGACCAGTTTCCCACTTATGTATATTTTACATTTTTTAATTTTAAATTATATATCAATTTATTGTATTGTACATTCATTTTATAAGTTGTTGATAAATCTGTTTAAATGCAAGTGAGTGGAGCCCTCCAACAGCTACAAAGTTCACATAGGGATAAAAGAGGAAAAAAACAGGCTGTCCTTTTCTCCGGTCTTACTAGTTCAGGGCATTTGCCATGAGTGTGTAATCCTCCAGACAATGAATTACTTGACGAGAATACGTCACAACTCCAAAAGACCCAAAGAAAAAAAGATTTGTGTCTCCTTCACCGTCCTCCTTCCTGTCTTTTTCTCCCTAAGATTATTACTTTCCTTAATCCTTCCTCCTGCTGCACTGAAACTCTGATCTTCAAGCCCATCAGCAGATTAAGTACAGATAAGGAGCAAGACACCTCCTTTGATAAACTTCACAAAGACTGTTTAAACTGCATTTATATGTGTGCACATGCCTCCCAAGTCAAACATGTCAGAGCAATTAAAGAGATCAGACAGACCGAACACAACTTTCCCATGATGCATTTCTCTTTACGATCATTCACGCAATGAAGAAAGGGCAAGACCTCTGCATTATATCACACTATTTCATATACAATATATCAAAAGTCTTAAGTTACTATAAACTAGACAAAGGTTCATACTTTGTGATCCCTTAATCTGCACTCCTAACACTTTACTTTGCCTATTTGGCTATATATATATATATATATATATATATATGTGTGTGTGTGTGTGTGTGTGTGTATTATTTATATATATATATATATATATATATATATATGTGTGTGTGTGTGTATGTATATATATATATATATATATATATAAAATAATAAATAATTATTTGT
>JAUCMU010000043.1:7767876-7790734 GCA_032275025.1 Enteromius treurensis
TGTGTGTGTGTGTTTATTATATATATATATATATATATATATATATATGTGTGTGTATGTGTATATATATATATATATATATATATATAAAATCATGAATAATTAGTTGTGATACATCTGCAATGTATCAAATGTACTGAGCTGGTTTCAGGAACACACACAATATCCTGCAGCGCTCTGAGATTTCAGATGTCAATCGGAACTGAATGTGCTGCAGTTTTGTCAGAAATGCATTTTGTGCTTGTGCAGCGTTGCGTTTCAATGCTGTCTGTCGGACAACTACAGTCTCCGGCTCTTTAACTGCTGCAGTCTGCGTGTAAGCGAGTGTTTGTGTGTGTGTGTGCGTACGCTGGTGTAGCCACTTATAAGAGTGCTGATTGCGTGCGATGATGGCGTGATTTAGTATCTCTCTCTCTCTTTCTGAGTGGTTCAGCGGTGAGCTATGATGATGACATTTCTGTCCTCTCCTCTCTGTGTGTCAGTCGTACTGTACACTGAGCTGTGATTATCCTGATGCTTGGGTCTGGATTAGCAGGCTAGCAGTGGACATTCCAGGGGGAAGGGATGGAATATCTCACATTTTTATGATACCTCTGCTTCCCTTCAAATATAAATACAATTGAGTATGAATGCAGAGTAGGAATATATAGTTACTGATAGGACATGCTTTTTTAAATGCACCCAGGGTGTCACATATCGAACAGCATAATAAATAAGTATTAACTATTAGAGCAATCCAGCCTTTGTCTATTATTTATCTATTTAAAATAGATATACACAAATTAGGAATGCAAAAAAAGAAATTAAATATATCAGAAATGTCTAAATATATCAAAAACTCTATGATAGCGTAACAAATACTAAGTATCTATATTATACAAGTATAATAATATAATATAATATAAAATATAGTGTAATGTAATATATTAAGGGCTGTCAAATTGATAAATCGCAATTAATCGCATCATAAATAAATGTATCTGTTTACATAAAATTTGTGTGTGTGTTACATGTGTACATGTATGTGTGTGTTTATTTATAGTACACACATACAGTATATTATGTAAACACAGACTTTTATTTTTGATGCAATTAATCCTGATTTGACAGCCCTAAATAATATAATATAATGAAAACAATTAAGCAATTATAAGGATTGAAAAAAGAAAGTAACTAGATCATAAAATTTGTATTTTCCATCAGTTGAACATGTCTTAATAAACTTTATGAAATTAAATCATGACCCTTTTAATAATCATGCACATACAAAAGGAATGCTTGCAGTTTACGCTGCATGAAAAATAAGGAGATTAAATAGAAACTAGTATGCTTGTTTATATATATATATATATATATATATATATATATATACACACACACACAGAGATACACAAACACACAATATAATACAATATAATATACTTAATAAATGTTACTGTGTGTTCATGTAAGGGATTACCTTCACCTTGAGAATCAGTAAAAAAAACAATCAGTCTAGACTAAAAATATGACTGGCACATGATTTATTCTCAGACACACTAAATGTGTGTGTGTGTGTGTGTGTGTGTGTGTGTGGAGGTATTTTTAGGTCAGTTTCAGGAATTGAGTTTGGCATCTCGGTCTGATGGAAATATGTTTGTATGTGTGTCTAAGACTAGTACATCCCAGTCTTAGGGCTGTGTTATTCGGCTAGGTTCAGGATAATCCATTCACTCAAAAGAGGATTGAAATGTCGATCTGGTTTTGATGGCTTAGATTCAGACCATTGTGTATTCTGATGTCTGTAGTCAAAGATTTAGTGTACTGGATTTAGTGTGTCCGAGCTGTAAGTGGCCAGCGGAATATTCTGGAGATTAATTTCATTATTATTAAGAGGAGAGGGGCACATAATTCTCCCTCATTTTGTCAGGTCAGAATGAGGTTTCCCCCGGGCTGTGGCCTACATCTCCACAATCACAATAAAAATAAGAAGAAGGTTTGAGTTTTAGATTATTATTATTATTATTAATACTATTATTATTATTATTATCTGTCGACTGCATCTGGGAAAAAAAAAATATTACTAAATTAATAACTAAAACTAACTGAATTAGTGAATATAAAATCTAGTAATCTAACTAAATAAATAATTGAAATGTTAATTGTTACTTTTTTTATTATTATTTAACTAAATAATATTACTAAACTAAAACCTACTAAATAAAAAAAAAATTATAAAAACTGCATAATTTTAAATAAGAATAAAAAAACTAAATAAAACAAATTACTAAAACGTGAAAAACTAAATCTAATTAAGCTAAAAAGACATAAATTATTCTAAAATAATATTGGTGATTTTGTTTTAAGACATTGATTTTTCTTGATAATGACATCCACACTGGATAAAGGTGTTTGTTTGTTCATTCGTTCATTCATTTATTTATGAATGACTTAATTACATGAATAATAACAGCATTTAGGTTTGGAACAGAACTATAAAAATAATTATTTTTTGGATGAACTGTCTCTATAGGAAAACTCTAAAAGAACTGAAAGCTTGTAGGACGGATGATAGTGAAAGAAAAAAGGATGCATGAGAAGAGGAAGTTGGAGGTCAGGGTCCAGGGAAGATTGAGAGATGGAGGGAAGTGAATGAATGAAACGTTTGGAACATGAGAGAGAGAGATGGCAAAGTGCATGAGAGTTGTTAATCTCTCTGTGTCCTGCTGCCTGTCCATATGGCTGCGTATGTGTGTGAGAGAATAAAAACGAAAGAGTAAAATTGGGTGCAAGGTGACTGACATACAGTATGCCATCGTTCATATAACGGGATGGTTGGATTAAACGGTAACCTCTGGATTGCTGTTTATTGTGGCTGCATGGTTTATGCGTGAGTCTGTCAGGACAAAGACACAGCTTATGGCTTCAAACCACAGATTGCTGCTTTATCTCTAACAGGAAAGCCTGCTTTAATTAACATCTGCCTAAGCCCATTAACGAAGGAACAGACAAGACCATTGTATCGCATTTCTTTTTCCCTGCATGCATACGCTTCACAACACTGTGCAATATTAAATCATAATATTATATCAACAAAGATAGTATTATTTGCTACAGCGTTCAGAGCTTCCTAAGGACTGTTTGGTGAGGATTTGTCTTGTTTCATTAAATGCTTAAATCAACACTGCAAAAAGTATGTTCTTAATATTTTTTAAGCAAAAATTCACTTAATGGAGTAGCTCACTCAGAAATCAAAATTAGCCAATAATTTACTCACCCTCAAGGCATATGACTTTCTTCTGTTGGACAAATTCCCTGGTTCATCCAAGCTTTATAAGGTCTTTTCATCAATAGTCCAAAAGAAGTCCAATAAAGAGCATCCATGAGTAATGAACAAGTGCCTTGCATGGCTCTGGGAGGTGAATAGGACGCCTGGAACCATGTGAGGCATGTTTTTTTTTTTTTTTTTGACTATTGAACAGAAACACCTCACTACTACCATTATAAATCTTGAAAGAGCCAGGACAATTTTTAATACAAATCTGACTGGATTTGTCTGAAAGACGAAAGTCATATAAAATGTAGAATTCCATAAATCATAAATAAATCATAGGCTAATTTGAATTTTGGGGTAAAACTAACCCTATAACTTTTACCATTTTTCAGAAAATGTTTCAATCTTAAAGGGGTCATACGGTGGTACCTGCACTTTTTCAAGCTGTTTGGACTGAAATGTGTGTTGGGAGTGTGTGTACACAATCACCCTACAATAATAAAGATCCATCAGTAGTTTGTTTTTTTTATTTAATAAAAACAAGTTGCCCCTTCTGAAATCAAGCCATTCTCAAATGCATGTACACAGAACAGAGTGATTTCTAAAGAGCTGTATTTGACAGGGGAAAATAAGCGTTATTTACACTATCTTTGAGAAATTTTAAAGCAAACTATATTACAAACTTTCCATTAAGACCCTAAAGAAATATATTAGCTTTTGGAAAACTGGCTTCGTATGATCGCTTTAAGCCATTTTACTACTTTTTACTACAAATTTTTTTTATGGTGCAGAACAAAACAAACAAAAATCAAACTTTCCTCTCTCTATTCTTTAAGAGGAGATTAAAACTTGTCTTTGTTAGCTATGCAACTCACTTAGGAGACTCTTCTTCGCAACCTTATGAATGATGTACTGTAAGCGTTTTAGATTGACAGACACAAATCAAGGGGGGAAAAGATCCTGAACTGAAGTAACAGTGTCCCAACTCAGCTGACCACTGGTTAGTCTCCATGGAGCCCCTGTGTTACATAAAATAAGAAGATGAAGATTTCCTCTCGGGTAATCACACTAATGGCTTTTGATAGCCACAGAAGAGGCCAAGAGTGCCTTTCATTTACTATACATTTCTGTAAGTGACTCAATCTATCCGTCTGTCTGTCAGGGTTATGTAAGAGTGGTAGTTGTCATCACATAAAACTCCTAAGCAACAATTTTATCTTGACACGCTGTCAATTGAAAGCAGCCGTTGTTCTTTTTGGCCGGTTATTAAGTTTGCACACCTGAGGCACCCCAATCAGTGGTCAGCAGTAAGTGAGATATACGGCCAATGTCAAGCTCTCTTCCACACATACCTTTCTAGCTTTCTCTCTCTTATGGCGTCTATGAGTGTGAAGACAAGCATGAATACTGAGACAAAATGCTTTATTTTAAACCAGGTCCCAAAGGCATGGCATTTTTCCTGGTGCTGTGCACATCTTTTTTGCCTGTATGTGTCCGCCCATTGATTTATCTCTTCACAGCCTTCCCTTAGAGAAAGAGAGAAAGCTCTGCTCCAGCAGCCGCCATAAGGGTATCATCATTCACTTTGCAATTGGTTGAGATGATTTTATAGTTTTCTTGTTAGTGTACAATTTTTACCAAACTGTTTAGCAGTGATGAAATTAACCAATTACAAATACGTCACTGGGAAGTCTCCATCCATCCATCTATCTATCAGTCGGTCCCACCCATGCTAAAACCAAATTAAAAGCACCAAATAGTATATATTTTCAGTCTGGATGTAATTGGATCACATTGCACAGAAGTTTCAATACATTTTCAATTTGTGTGTTGACACACATACAATGCTTATCACCAGATAAGAGAGTAAAGCTCAGGGATTCAGAAGGGAGGAAAACCAGTGACCTTGTATGAGGGCTTACTTGTGTGTCTAATCAAGGGCTGATGGTTTATTGGCTTATTGGTTTGTCAGTGTGTCTGTGTGTGAGCATACTGACATTTAGGAATGTTCTTGAGTACAAATTAAAGCCTGGATGTGTTCATATGTAATCTACACTGGCGTCTACTTGTGAGTAAAGTAAGGCCATGAGGAGATAGCTTTTACACATGATTAGTTTTGTAAGGTAACGAATCTCAATTCAAAAGTAAGGTATTTCATATTCTGGTCTTTGTGTTTGTTTCCCTTGCTTCCTGGGGCAAAACGTATTTGTTTGTTGGTCTGCTCTGCGACAGTGCAGCATAATATATCAGCTACAGCAGAACGCAAAGATCAAGTACAAATCTAAATACACCCTTTTGCAACAATGTAATTATTCAGTCTCCTCTATGTGACTTTGCTTTCCTAACAGGCACATACTGTAGATGATGGGACGTTCATTGTATAGTAATGTATCTTGCTGACCTAGTTGTCGGATGTGTGTGTGTGTGTGTGTGTTCTTACAGGTGTAAAGGAGCGTCACACTATGGGCTCTCTGCAGAGAGAAAGCGCCGCTCTCAGGAGGAAGACTGCACAGACAGCACCTCAGAGCTCACTGTGGCAGCTCTGCCCGGGGAAGGATGCCCCTCCTCTGCTATCGCCCTCCTATCAGATGAGCCCGGCCTGGTTAACCCCGCCTATGAGCCCAGTGTGGAAGATAACAGCCAATCTGGGAGCACCACCAGCCTGGCAGCACGCAGTGGTTCAAGGAAGAGTGAGTGTGAGTGCACACATTTTTATCTAAATATATTTATACACAGAGAGCTGGGTGAATTACATGACAAAAATGTAGTAGTTAGTAATGTAATATAATATAGGTAATATAATAAGGTAACGTTTTGAATAGGATAATCTTGTATCTCACACACACACACACACACACACACACACATATACATACACAGGTATGGCTCTACCTGTGCAGAGGACCTGCCATTTTCGTAATTACACTCGGAAGTGCCCTTTTTTGGGGAGATTTTTATTTTTATTTTTTATAAATCAATGCTGTTGGTAACCCTTTACGTTTGTTTGTCTTTTTAACAAATATTTAACCAATTCAAGGCATTAAAAAGCGAATCTCTTAGAACCGCTCAAACTGTCAGTCAAACTTCACAACTCTGCAGAGTCATAGAGCATAATATCACAGACATCGCATTCGGACTCTATAATTATAACAGAGGTTGTGAGAGAAAAACACAGACATGGCAGATTCGGATGGGATTAAAATCACCAAGTACGTCAGAAACAAAAAAATTCTTTAACAACCCCCTGTAAAAGTAGTCCCGTCTGAACAGGGCTTTACTTTTAGTCCTTATTTAGGTACTGCACATATTCTGAATGCCTTTGGCAGAATTTAAATGAGCCATTTTAATCTAGATTAAAAAAATAATCTATGTCTACCCCTAATATATACAGTAGTCAACATTCGAAGTGGTTAAAAACCGTTCATCAAAGTTGTCCTAAAACAATAATAGGTACTGTTTTTGATTTTAGGACAACTTTGAAAGGTTTTGATCCAGTTAGAATGTTGACTACTGTATACATTCACACATAATATAAATATATACATGTAAATATTTTCAAATGTTTATATAATTATACACAAAATCCATTTAAACGGCATGTCTGAAAAGACTCAGCTGAGACACACAATTGATACTGCTGTTAAAGAAACAAAGAGGAGGATACAGTAGAAAAAGAGAAGAGTTCAAATATGCCTTATAAATACTTTATGCGGCCTGTTCTCGACCTCCACAAAGTAGTTCAGATGTGTTTCATTGTCTGACGTCCCCTCGAAACATGAAGCCTGGAGAATGGGGACAATGAATGCTGCTGCACCAGCATTTCTGGCTCTGGGACTGGAAACAGTGTGACACTGCAGCTGAACAAGCTGTCTGCCTCCAATCCGGCCAATGCTTCTGTCAGAACTTTGTCCATCAGGACAGAAAGAATGAAAGAGTAGAGAAACGAGACAGAAAAAGGGTTTTAACCTTTACAGACCCAGCAACCTTTCACACAGATGGCCAACTTCTAATAACCTCCTTTCGAAACATTAACTAACTTCAGGAACATAAAACTAACTTTTCGGATCATTAGTTTGTAATACACAGTAAGTGTGTTACAACCTGTAGGGTGTTCGAAAATCTTGGATGTATCGAAATGTTAATAGTTTGCACATAATATAGTTTTATTTTTGTCTGAAAAGTTCATCTGCGATGACTTAAGTTACACAGACATGCAGTAAAAAGTGTCCTACCCTGTTCTGTGCTGATTCAGGTCTGACCTGAAGAAGTTATGATCTTACTGTAGTGTCCACAATAAAGAGTCAGCAGGTGCTGCTTACTTCAGATGTTCATGGCTTGGCCTGCAGGTGCAGTGCATTATGATGCTTGAAAAAAGAGAGAAAATTTGATTGGCTACTGTGTGCCAACTAAATTCTGATTGGCTGGAAGTGGATGACAGCAGAAAAGGGACCAGGCATGTCCAGGCATGTTTAGGAAAATTTCTTTCTCCTCCTTCCACACTCAGTTCCTTCTCACATTCATTCACAGATCGCAACTTTGACAGAACATCAGTGCGCAGTCGTTCGTTTCGCCGCCTGAATCGAGCCTTCAGTGTCCTGAGGAGGACCAAGAGTGGGACAGCAGTGGCCAATGACACCACAGAGGAGCGAGACAACCTCAGAAACGCCAACATACCACCGGAGGGTGAGTGGGGGTCTTGCAAGTCTTGTATACGGGCGACTGGTCAAGCTGGAATCTAGATGGTTGGCCAGCTAAACACCTAACTGGCAAGGAGTCCGGCTAGATCAGAAGACCTAATAGGTAACCAGCTGGACCAAATTAAACCAGTTAAGGCCCTGTTTTAGCATTAGCATGTGTAGTAAACATGTTTATAATTGGTAACTATGTAGTGTAACCGTGCCGTTATTAAGCATTACTGCATAGCACCTCATCAAACATGAACTGTCCTATGAATATCATTCAATAGCATTCTAAACCAATAACAATGGATAATAAAAGGAGGAAGGGAGTGTGTCAGAAGGTGACAGTCTGGTTTGGGTCCGCTCAGCCCCACAGTAGCATATGGTCCTTTAATAATGCAGATGGAGCCTGAGGAGACTTGTCAGAGAGAGACAGAGAGGAAATGAAGGAAATGCGCCGGGACAGAGGGACTGGACAGATGAACGCTGAGTGAGAGGGTTGCTTTCTGAATGAAAACAAAAGAGAAAAAGAGTGCTTGGGAGATTGATAATGAGTGAGGAAAATACTGATGTGTGTGTGTGTGTGTGTTCGTTATGTAACACCCTGGTTGCAGTAGTAATGAGCTTCACTTTCTCTCTCCCTGCAAGCAATCAGAGGAGATGAGAGGAAAATATTGACTTTGAAAGAGAGAAACTGCAGAATGTGGAGAACAGGCGGAAACAAGAGAGGGTGTGTGTGTGTGTGTAATGGAGAAAGAAGGAATGGAGAAAGATAAGGGTAGACAAATCACAGAGATTGTTAAGGGTAGTTTACAGTCTGTTCAGGCACAGGTGCAGTATGAATCTTTCACCCAGAACAAATAGAAATACATACAAAAGCATATTGTAAACAAATTTACAGTATGAACATAGTTTCAGAAGTGCCTGATATAACACTGGCTCTGTAGCTGTATATGTCTCCTTCAGTAATTTGGATTTCCTCAGTAGTTTGGCTAAATTTGATTGTACAGGCTCGTCCTCTTTGGTGAGACAAAGGACACTCAAAGCTGACTGGTTACCTCTAATAATGACTGGTTATACAGGCCTCTTTGCAGAGCAAATGGCGTTGTGTCATTTGAAGATCAATTCTGATTGGTCAGTTTCCTTCGCTTTGTCAAGTAGTGACAATTTAACTTTTAGATGAGAAAACAAAAATACAATATGTATATATTTATACTGTTCAAATGTTTTAGGTCAGTATGATTATTTTATATTTTTGATGAGAAGTCTTTTATGCACATCAGCAGTGCATTTATTAGATTTTAAAAAATCCCATATCCCAAACATTCATATATATTAGTAATAAATCTATTTTAAAATACAATTCATTCCTGTGAGGTCAAAGCTGAATTTTCTGCAGCCAAAACTCTATTTTTCCATGACGCAAGATCCTTTACAAATGATTCTAATATTTATTTGATGCTTAAGAAACATTTCTTATAATTATCATTGTTGCGCTGCCTTTTTTTTGTTTTTTAACGATACTTTTTAAACAGATTATTTAATGAATAGAGTATTTTGTAACATCATAAATTATTTTACTGTCACTATTAATGCATCCTTGTTTTTTTTGTTTTTTTGACTGACCCAGATTTTTGATTGATAGTGTATTTAAGTGAAGCAAATTAGTGGTTAAAATGATTGAAACAAATGTTAAGTCAATCACCGAAATGATTTCATTCATTTTGAATAAATTTTCGGGAAGTCTTGGCCCTCCTTGCTTCCACTGATGGATCACTGTAATGCTTTTTTAAGGCTTGAAGTCATGTTTGGCTCTGCTTTGATCTGGACAGATGCCCTGTTTGTGTAGCACATAAAGTGATGATCATGTGGGAGTTCACTGATTACAGACGCTCTCTCTCTCTCTCTCGCTCTCAGTATTTGCATTACCTCAGCTGCATCATCTAATCCCTGATGGTGAAGTCACCAGTATAAAGATCACCAGGGTAGATCCTTGTGAACCACTGGCTATCAGTACTGTCGGGGGCAATGAGACGCCTTTGGTTCGAATCCTGATTCAGGACATCTACAGAGAAGGCGTCATTGCTCGCGATGGAAGACTGCTACCTGGAGATATGATCCTCAAGGTGTGTATGTGCACTAGATCTGGTGTTACGTCATTGTACAGTAGGAGTGAATCGTCCTGGTTTTGATAGCACATGTTGTCATGGGCTTCACCATCTGTTGTTCAAAGGGGAAGTGTGGGAGGATTCTGCATGTAGCCAGACAGAATCAGAATTTTTTTTCTTTTAAAGAATGGACTTCTTTTCAAGTATAATTATTTAATTGGTATAGCTTGGTATTAATTAATAAAAAACAAATAAATAAATCGCAACGTGCAAACTAATATTTATTTTCAGATTTGCTAAAGACTTAACAGTGTTAATTTCTTTTTGAAGATCAGACAAGAGTGAAAACAATTCAAATGTAATAATAAATTTTTTTGGTACCAGTACATTGTGCAAACCTAGAAATGAGAAAGCTGAGATTAATAAAATCTTATTAATAAAATTGTTAAATAGCCACACATGGCTAAAAGCCAAAAAGTGTATGTATTGTTTCCTGAACCACAGCCTAATAATGTATGCAAAAACATTGAGCTCTTGAGCTCATATTAGCAACATTTTTAACTGATAAACTAAAAAAAAACCTAAAAACATGTAATTTCTCTTGATTTCTCTCATCAGGTGAATGGTATAGACATCAGTAACGTGCCTCACTTTTATGCTGTGGCGGCTCTGAAGCAGCCCTGCACACTGCTGCGGTTGACTGTACTGCGAGAGCAGCGTCACCGCTACCGTTCCCATCATCACTCTCCCACCGAGGCCTTCCCCACCCACACCCCCACCATCCGGGACGACAGCCTGCATGTGGTCCTCGTCAAGAGGGCTCCAGATGAACAACTGGGCATCAAGCTGGTGCGCAGGCCTGATGAGCATGGTGTCTTTATCTTCCACCTGCTGGAGGGAGGGCTGGCCGCCCGCGATGGGAGGCTGAGGGTAGACGACCGCGTGCTGGCCATCAATGGCCATGATCTGAGATACGGCGCCCCTGAGCACGCAGCGCTGCTTATTCAGGTAAGCAGCATTATGGGAGAGATTATGTGGAGAGTTTTAAAGGGATAGTTTCTGTCAAAACCTCTGTCATTAAATACCCACCCTCATGTAATTTCATCTTCGGAACACAAATTAATTTATTTTTCCGAAAGATATTAATCCAAGAACTTTCTGATCATTCACAGGCAACAATGCAACTGACACGTTCAAGGCCCAGAGAGGCAGTGCAGCTTGTTAAAATAGTCCCTGTGACATCAGTGGTTCAACCATAATACAGTAGTTTGTGTGAGTAATTAATGACAGCATTTTCAATTTTGGGTGAACTATCCCTTTAAGGTGTATGCATACCAACTAAAGAAACGGGGACAATGGCACAAATCAAAAGCTCAAGTGTGCATCACAACTATTTAAAACAAATGCAATTTGAAGTCAGTCTCTAAAAGTGTGCATACCTGAATGGAAATGAAATGCAGTCTATTCAAGCAAAATATAGTCCATCTGACAACATGGATTTTGTTTGCTTTGATGCGTAATACAGACTGACAGACAATAACAATGTTTATGCAGTAAATCTTGAATTGCAATGAAATTGCATCACCAAAATGCAGTTAAAATCCCTTTCTAAAATCTGCTTTATTGTTTAGCTTCTTTTGTCAGTACAAGCTCAAAAACGTATTTTTCCACAACACAAGTAACCAAACCATTACTTTCATGGCTGTGTTCACTCACAGCATCAGCAGAAAGCTTTTCCAGCAATGCTACAACCAAACTGTCAAAGCTGATTTCATCAAGTGGTTTTGTGCAAATATTGTTCATAGGACAACTGTTCACAAAACATTTGATAATGATATTTTATAAAAAAGAAAAACAACAGAGAAATGTATTTTTGATGCCATGCTTCACTAATGGGTTGGCATTTGCAAAGCCTAATATTATTTGAAGTCATGCTAAATAATTGAAGCACTTTTAATGCTAAGCCTTTTCAGCATTTCAAAGAATGAATGTTTACAAAGCAATCTAATCCTAACCTGCGGCGTCTGATTCAGTGAATCATTCATTAAATGGTAATAATTACACTTTGACCTAGTCCTGAGCCCCAAAACCAACTGTTATGGTTCCAAATAAAACCTGTTGTGTGCTTGAGCAGCATTGCAAAAGATGTAGCGCTTACATAAGGTTTGTGGCAGTTTATTTGATTCCGTTTTCATCTCAGCGGTGAGAAGTGTGTCGTAACGATATAAGAGAGTGTAATAAGTGTGTGATTCGATATGTATTTCAGTGTGGTGGGTCTTTCTGAATTTTGTAATTCAGCTTGTTGCTTCCTGTCTGGTTCAGATTGGTCTCGAAGGAGACGTTCACAGCAGGAGTTTCTGACATAGATTAACTGCTGGCAGGAAACTGATTAAATTAGTCCAATTAGGGCGATAACAAGCTAAGCCCACTCATTTAAGAGGCAGCGACAGAGCACTGAACTCCCAAGTATTTCATAGGCTCTCAAAGTGAGTGTGCACATGAGAGTAGTGGCTACGTGGTTGGCAAAATAAAGGGTTAATGAAGAAGAAAGCGGTGATGCACTCAGATGGAATGACAGGAATGGATGAAAAATAAATCAGAGACGGAAAAACAAGAGCCTGCAACTTCCCACAGCTCACACATACACACAGACTACAGAACGGATCGCAAATCTCCATATATATTAGTTTTTCTTTAATAAGTACACACTTCTGAGATATAATCACGCATTCACACTGAGCTGGAGCTGTAGGGCATTGGCAGTCATCACAACATCTGGTAATTGTGCTTGCTAGACGTCCGGAGAGTAATGAGACATTGCACACACGCACTCTCTAGGGTACGAACAAACTATTTTAAATTTTAAATTCAGTTTTTGAACTGCTCGCTCCTCAGGGAAGTAGTTGTCCTCTGTTTGCTCTCCTGTGGAGTTTAAAAGGTTTGTGCAGTAGACAGATAATATTAAGCCAAATTTCACCCGCCATAACACCAAAGGCCCCATGAAATCAGAATTGGAGTGTGTTGGCTTTTAGCCCATTTCTACAATATGGCAGCTGTATATTTTCATATAATAAGATGCATTTATACAGTGAAAAAAATTTATATGTGTAAAATATTATTTAATTAATTTATAAATAATAAAATAAGTAATATTGTATTTTTCCAGTCTCGCTGCTATTAAATGGAATCTGAGCAGTTTTTAAAAATCTGAATTTCATTCTCGTTCAGATTTAGGTGTAACTTATTTTTCTTATCATCTTTATTATGCTCTCTAAAATGATATTGTCCATCAAGCTAGTTAACTTGCCATTTCTAGTTAGCAAATATTTTCATACCAAGAACAACAGCTGTAAAGTGGTAGTTTTGTAGCCCGGCTTCCGTGACTTTAAAGCTCATAGGAGCTTAGTCTGGCCAAGCTACCTTACCACCCACCTTCTGGGAGTCGGGCTTAACCTACGTCCATCTGATGCCTCTGTATACTACTGGACGAATCTACAACCAATCAGAACACTCATTCCGATGACGTATGCGTAGCGACGAAACCTGAAGCCACCGTAACCAATTGTAGCTAGCTTCAATAAAGCAGTAGGAAAATGCCTTTACTAACTTTAATTACTTCCGGAGGGGTGGGCCCTCGTTTCTCATTGGTTCCCAATTTTTTGGGAACAGAAATGCTCTAAAACGGCAGCTTTGCCAGACTAACTTTGCTCGCGAAATAGAATGTAGCGTCACAGGACGTATGGACGGGCCCAGGCTTCTAGTTTTGTCATCTGCCACTTTAAATGCTCAAACTCTGCATAGCAGCATGAATTCTGATTGGCTCTCATTGTTTTTATCATTCATTAGCTTGAAAATCATTCTAAATTTAATTACAACTGTATTGTTGTGATATCGTTACACTATGCCAATGCCACAGTTGTAGTGTGGACTTTCCTATTCTCATTGAATTAGAACGATTATTAAAACCTTTCAGTTATTATTATAGTTACGGTCTTTGGTGTGGACAGGCTTTTAACCCCCTGGAGTCCGCAAATGCATACATGCGTTTTGAGGTGTCTTCTCCAGGTGGCGCCAATAAGAACTTAAATTACACACTGAGTTTTGGTCGTACAGATAAGAATCACATGAAGCAGGACACTAATGCTATCTGCTATATGCTCTGCAGGCAAGTGATGACCGTGTCCACTTCATTGTGTCCCGACAAACTCACATCCCTGCTCCGGACATCCTACAGGAGGCGCCGTGGAACATGGAGGGACCACCGCCCTACTCGCCTGTGGATATTGAGCACTCTTTACTGGTGGGTTTCATGAGCATAAGCCGAACACACTCTTTATTTCCCGTCCCTCTGCACCGCTTTACTAAACATTCTCTTATTGAGGAAAAAGATCTGAAAGCCTATTGCTTCTACATCAAAGAATCAAGCAATCAGCCAGCTCTCTCTCTCTCACACACACACACACACTCCTTTGAGACAGCAATCCCCGAACCCATTAACAAAAGAAAACCCAGCAGGAGAAAGCGCAGCCACGACAGGCTGGATTTCTGTGCGTCTTCTAAACGGGATTTTCTGCTGCTCAATATCTGCCGTGACAACTTTCCAAAAAAAAGTCAAATTCATCATTATTCATTCTCTCTCTCCTTTGTCTTGCAGAAAAAATACCCATCTCAGACCTACTAGTGAAGGTTTGCTGGTTTACGTGTCAATGGCAAATTAAAGGCACAGTCACAATTAGTGGTTCTGGACATTTTTGGAAACCAAATCCAGTCATTTCAATAGGATTCCTTATTCTTAAGTTATTTACTTAACATTTTTGGCAAACACTTTCACTTTCTTTATTTATAATGCATTATAAAAGTAGTATTAATGCATTAATTATGCTTTGTAATATACCTTAAAATGGAATGTACAATCTCTTTAATAATTGTAACAACTATAAATATTAATTAATTGTTACACTTTGCATTTTATATTCAGTCATAATGATTTACAACTATATATAACGCAGATTATGAATAATTATAAATGCATGATGCATGAAATGCATGATACCCTTTAATAACATCTACTGTATAACGCACTATACATAAAGGCATTAAGTAAGGTGTTAGCTTTTATTGGATCGCACTACTTGACTTTTTATATCCTGATCTAACCTTGCCTTGACATGAAAGTCCAAGTAATCAAGACTTATTGACCTTGACACGCAGTAATGAGGATCTGCAGGGGTTCTCTCTATGATGCAATTTCCTGTTGTTTTTCAAAAGGCTCAAAACCCCAATAAAACCAGACCAGAACAAACCAAACTCTATCTCTTTTTTTCCCATCTCTCTCTCTTTCTTTCAATCACTTTTTATCCTTTCAGTGACTCTTGTTAATTCTCTCTTACACACTTGGAGAGGTGGAAACAGTCTGGAAGCATATTGTCAGAGGCTTTTCACTCCTCTGAATTAGACACGGCCTAACACACACACAGTCAGTCTCTCCAGTGATAAGCCGACACACTAACTCCAGATCAGATTTTTCTGTAGCCAGAGGCTCAGACTAAATATAAACAGCCCTTTTATTGAACTTTAATAACGCTTTTTATTAAGTTAGGACTTAGCGACTCTGTTTGTTGTTTTTGGAGCAAATCCAAGGCACAATTTGGCTGCGGTCAGCAATAACACAGCGTCCTGCAAGCTCACCATTTATTACAAACACACAAGCACACACACATGCTTCGGGCAGTCATGTGTTCAGATATTATTCTTTTCTGTGGCATCAAGGGAGTGGGAATCCAGCTCATAGGCTAACGAACATTATAAAACTGAATAATTTGTTCTGAAACTTTAGTGAATTCATCTTTCTCATTCCCTGTTCCTCTATTTCAGGATTCATGCCAAAAGCCTGCGTGTTACGAGAAGACGGTGACTCTGTTGAAGGAGCCGCACGATTCTCTCGGCATGACTGTTGCAGGTGGGATGAGCAGCAGGGGGTGGGATCTGCCCGTCTATGTCACCAACGTCGACCCCAATGGAGTGGTTGGACAAGAAGGCTCGATCTGCAAAGGTAGGGCCTCACAAAGTCTGTTTAACCTATTCAGACACATCTGACAAAGCCGCACACACCTGTTTTTCCAAGGTGCCCCTCTGATCTTTCCTTCTTTTGAATGCAAGCACACACACAAACAAAGACACACCTGCTACTGCATATGTATGACCGTCATCAGCTCTGCAAATATATGCATATATAACACTAGAAAACGACACACTGCCACTCGAACACCTACCTCTGTCATACACACTCACAATTATCAGCATATGGAAGTTTTTCGGGTTTATTTTTGTCATATGTGAAATGTATGTAGGCGTGTGATGTTGTGAAGGCTGGTGTATGAAGGCAGTGATTTAAAGTATCTAGCAAATACAAACACACACATGCAAGATCATAGCTTTGTAAGCCCAGTGTTTGAATTGAACCAGAAATATTGGGAGGGTCTTATACTTGGAAGAAAGAACAGTAGGTTTTAGAAAGCGCTTCCTGGTAAATTGGGCAGTAAATTTCATTATGTATTTCCGTGTAGCGTAATAATAATAACAACGAATATTAGGTTTTCATTTATTAAAAATGAATACATTTTTAACTTAAAATAAAAATAAAAAAAATATTAATTTTTTTATTAATTTACCCCTGCTGCATTTATAAAAAATGCAGAAAAACAGTAATATTGGAAATATTATTAAAATTTAAAATACATTTTCTATTTTTATATATATATATTTTTATTTTTATTTATTCCTAAGATGGCAACTTTCAGCAGTCATTACTCCAGTTTGGCGTTGGTAAGATTTTCATTGATACTAGAAACATTTCTTATTATTATGAATTTTGAAAACTTTCATCTATTAATTTTTTTGTGGAAACTGTGATAAATGAGGATATTAAAACTGGGGAAAAGTGCTGGGGAAAAGTATTAAAATAAAATAAACACACATTAATCAGCCTAAACTTTTAAATGGTAATTTATAAAAATAATATATTCTCATACAGTATATCTTAGAAATTCTACAGATTATTTGAAATGCAAAATAACGCTGTTAGCTCAACCTTTTGCTATATTAACATTTAAAGGGCACTACAAATGGGGTTTGGGTGGTTGAGGGGTACTACTTCGGCCTGATTTTACAAAGATAGCTACAGTATTTTAAAAAAAAAAGAGATCTTGACCTCCTCTAGACCCCCCACAATTCTAACACTGGGTATGCCTTTCTTGTTTTTGATGAAATGAGAGCGAGAAAGAGAGAGGTAGTGTGTGTATGTGTGTAGAGTGTCCACTATATTTCAGTGTGTGCCTCTCTCTCCCAGTTCTGAGTCTTTCACAAAAAAATCTGTCTCATCTCACCCTCAGAGGTGAGCGTCTGATTCTGTCCTCCTTTCTCATTTTCGGTCTTCAATCTCTGCACTCTGTTGACACTGTCATTTGCATTAAGTGTTAATACTAAATGGATAAAATAAAAAACGACCCAATTTACATTCCAGTGAATGCTCATTATTATATTAAAAAATGAGGAAAAATAAGTAAATCATATCTACTCATCAAAGAAGTATCTCCTATGAACGCAACACTGTCATTCACCAACTGATCTGTTGCGGTCCTGTAATCCTCATAGTAATGTGACTGTCCGGTCTTGTAGGTGACATCCTTCTGAATGTGAATGGGGTTGACCTGACGGGTGTGACTCGCAGCGAGGCTGTAGCTAACCTGAAGAACACCTCGTCTCCGGTGGTCCTGCGGGTACTAGAAATGAGACCCCCAAATGAGAGCTCCCTGGACTGCATGCCGCCCCTGCATTCCCCCTGCGCTCTCTCGCCCTCTTCACCCGGAGATATCAAACTACCCCCGCCTAATGATGATTACTCCCCCCTCTGGGTGTCCTGGCTCCAGCTGCCCAGGTACATTGAGCAGATCAGACATACACAAAAACATACATTGTTTAAATTAAATTAGTCTTTATACACACAGTACACACAAACACACACATATATATATACATACATATACTGTATGCTGCAGTTTTTCTTTTTCCTTTCTATAGTGTAGGTTTGATCTTTCCCACTTCCCCCCATTTTTCTTCGCTTCTCACACCAAATCTGCGGGAAGTTGCTGTGATGGAGTGTGAAAGTTCTCAACAACTTCCACAATTATTTTCATATGCATAATAATTGAGAAAGTTGTGTGTAGGAGAGTAAAGAGTATGGTTGGGGAAAGCCCTTCTCACCCTCTTTGTAATTGGTTTAGACGCCTGAGAGTGTGACGGCTTTAAATAGACCTTTCTCTTCCATTCCCTGAACTTTTCCTGCTACGTTCTGTTCCTTTCTTTCCTTCACACATTCATTTGCCCATAAAATGCTACATTATCTCATTTTACAGAAGCCCACTTTAAATCTGAGCTCTGAGCTTTCATGCTGTTAGCTGTCAGACATGGTTGATATCAATATTTTAAATATCTATAACAGTAGCATTTTTGCAGAGAATGTAAGTTTTTAAACACAAATTGAGCCTTTCACTGCTGCTCGTCATTCGAAACTCACTTATTTCTCAATTTTTTCTGCAAATTTCCTCTGAACCTTTTTTTTTCTTGTGAATTTATTCTAAAATGCAACCCATGTGACTCCCTTAATTGGATAGTTGACCAAAGAAATTCTTCTTTATACAATATAATTTATACAAAACGTGTACTGTATATGGCACATAAGAAGTATTCATATATTTTATATGGAGGAGTTAACTAATTAATTAATGCAAAAAAAATATATAAACATAACTACAACAACAGCCAAATTTAAATCATATATATATTGCATAAAATCACAGAAATTATCACAATTTATTTTTTATCAAAATAATACAAATGTATAATTTACACAACTTCAAATGTTTAAAAATATATTAAATTAACTGTCAGCACCAATAGCCTTGTGGGCAACGTGCAGACATATCATGCCATTATTCTACAGGCAGTTGATATCCCAATTCGAAGACTTTTCCCGATCCTGGCCCCCCCTCACTGATACCCCTTTTAAGTCTCCTCTACATTGGCCTATCGTAATATAGTAAGAAATACCAAAAAATACATTTTTACATAATGTGTGTGTAATAAATACACACTCATACAGTATTAATTAAAAAAAAAACATGGATATATTTATAGTTCTATCCACACATGCTGAAATGAACATTAACAAAGCTTATTAAATGATGTGAAACTATTGTCCATACAGTACCTAATGCTGTAGCTAATGTTAACGAATTACACATTAATGTCAAATGTTAACAGAAATTCTATTAATATTTTGCCTTAGTTTGTTTCAATAGACCATGACAATAACAATCAGTCACCATTTACTTTTAATCGGTTACCATTCAAAAAATATATGCAATAAATATGAATTGTTTCAAGTCTGGGTGAACTATCCCTTTAAAGTGTCCTTTGTGAATAATTTGGTGATTTATGTAGGTCTACTGAATGACAATAAAATTAACCTTGAATTTTCTGTCCATTCCAGGCATCTATACTGCTGTAAAGACATTGTCCTCCGCAGGAGCACGTCTGGCAGTCTGGGTTTCAGTATTGTGGGTGGACAAGAAGAACTCAACTGTAACCAGTCCTTCTTTATCCGCTCTATCGTTGAGGGCACGCCGGCCTACAATGACGGCAGGATACGGTACGGACACCTGGAATACCGATAAATAAACTGCCTAGCACAGATTATTAAATACAGTCTTTACCCTCATTCTTGTCAAGACTCCAACATATTTAAACTTTATCCCTTTCCCCCCCCATTAGCTGTGGAGACATCCTGCTGGAGGTGAACGGGAAGAGCACTTGGGGAATGACACACACGGCTCTAGTCCGCCTGCTCAAGGAGCTGAGGGGTCGAATCACTCTCACCATCGTTTCTTGGCCCGGAAGCCTGCTATAGGACTGCTCTGCATGTGGGAGGGGCTTATCACATTGACCCTGCACTAAGGGGTGGAGCTTACACTACAGACCATATAATGACAACAAAAATGGTGAATTTTAGAATCTGAGACTTCCTTGAAAGGAGGGGCTTATGATACGGACTGCCCTCCGGGTGCAGGAAATGACACATGGACCTCATTCAGGTATTAGGAGCTCAGACTCTAAACTTGAAGGTGGAGCTAACGACACGACTCCGCCCACAACGCACGTTTATCACACTCCAAAACCAGGAGGAGCTTTCACAATTGTCAAGGCGTAAAGATGATATTGTGCATGAGAGGAAAATTGTGTCATTAAAGATGGAAGGCGGAGCTTTTAATCTGTATTAAAAGGACTTGGGATGGTCTAAAAACACAATTTCAGGATGCAACGAGATGCGCATAAGTCAATAAATGAGTCGGAAATCGATGTATAAACATTATGGGCACTGTGCTATACGTAGTCAGACTGTGTGACTCTAATGTTGTGCGTAGAAGACGTTGAGATGCTGCACTTCCTTCGAACGAGAGGTGAAAGGTATACTGGGATGTGTAGGGTTTGGGTGGGGGATACACGTTGCCAATTCCATTAGTTTTACATGTTAGAAAATGCATCGAAGTGGACGCACATTCTTTACTATAAACGTCGATGTCTGAAAAAAAATTCTGAAGCAGATTCAAGCACTTGTACTATGACTAATATTCATTTTGGTTTATTTCTCTCTGTTCCTATGGCTTTGGCTTTGTTTTGTTCGTTCTGACAGTGGTTCGTTCTCTCCATCCGCTGGCATGGAGACACATTTGCCAAGTAGTTCTATCTATGTTGGTACGTTTCAGATGCTGTCGCATATGAAAATAAACTATAGTGAGTAATAAAAAATAAAAAAATAAAAAGCAATGTTGATAATCTATTTTAAAAATGGATGATAACTTATAATGCTTATAATGATAAAGTGAGATTTTGGCGGCCTTGCTGACTTTCTTTTGTTTACTTTGGAGGTGAAAGGATAGGAGAGTGTGGTGTGTGACAAGCTCACTGTGTGAGTGTACAGTATGTGTGTGTGTGTGTGTGTGTGTGTGTAGGTATCATTGTGGGGTACGGTGCGTGCTTTGGCATCTCATGCTTTGGCTTGTGCAGTATATTGTATATCTGTTGGTACCTTTGGTTCAATGATCAATAAAGTCATTCTACAAGGAGACTTGTGTTACTGTCTCAAGTTCTTATTGTGCACTGCCAGTGTGTGTGTGTGTGTGTGTGCGTGCACACACACACCGGTTTTGGGTCGATAAGATTTTTGTTTTAAAAAATAGGCTGTTGTTTGTAATAATATTTACAAAAATTATTATTGTTATTGTATTTTTGATTTGTTTAAATTAACTTTTCTATTTAATATATTTTAAAATGTAATTTATTCATCTGATTGCAAGCTGAATTTTCAACATCCAATACTCCAGTCTTCAGTATCACATGATCCTTCAGAAATCATTCTAATATCCTGAGTTGCAGCTCAAATTTTCTGAATATTATATATGTTATAAACATTAGTGCTGCAGAATAATGTTGACAAAGGCAGTTTGTTTTTATTCAGGACACTCTGATGAAAAGAAAGTTCAAAACAACAGAATTTATTTGAAATATAAATCTTTTTTTAAAGATTATAAATGTCATTTTTTGATGACTTTAATGCATCTTTGCTGAATAAATGCATGCATTTCTTTATAAATGTTAGTACAGCTGCAGGCGTTCTCCACCACACTAAATCATGGTTCACACACATTTACTTTTTTTTTTTATCATGTTTATAATGATGCTTTAACAAAATTACCATTTGGCACAACAAAAATACCATTTTGTATTATCAAAACAATTAAAGTCATTTTAAATAATGAATAAATACATTTTTAAATTAAAAATAGTGTACCCATTTGACCACCTTTTTTTAAATCAGATTTTCAAAAAAATTAAATGATAAATTGCTAAAACGGTAACATAAATTGGCTTATCAAGTCTTTGGCATACGATTAATCAAACTCTATTCACAGTTGTTTACTTGTTCTCTGTCTGATGACGAGACTAATGATCTTTCACTAAAGATGTCCTACTGGTCAACAAACGGGCTCACCAGCTGGCCAGGGAGTTATTCTGTGGCCTCTGACTGGTTCTCCTGGTCCACACTACACTCCTCGCTGGGCTCAAGGCTTCCTTGGTTGTGTCTAGAGCGTTTGTGCCTGTGTCTCCTGTGGCTATCTGCGTCATCACTATCATGACGCCTCCTACTGCTGCCACTAATGAGAGAGACAGAGAAAATAAGGTCACATGATCTATATATATATAAATAATGGTTATATAAGATGGTTTGACCCCCAATGAATCACCTTTGTAGGCGTTCTGTGTGTTATGTGAATGATGTGACTCATGTGGAAGTGTAATGGCATGTTATGTGTGCGGACATACTGTACATACATTTGGTGTTTTATGATACAAGTATAAAATTAAAGTTTTTTGTGGAGTTTAATCAAATCTAAAAATAAATAATTATACAAATAAGTAATTACACATAAATTATATTTTAGAATACATTTTGAGATTCACTGATATTTGAAACAGTCAATACAGTGTCAGTAGAGGAATTAAACCCATAACTAGATTAGAATAGAACATTATAAAAAACATATATCAAACTTTAAAGACCTTTTCTGCTTGACATCTAGGGCATTTTAGTCACCTTTAGTATTTTTCCATTCACTGTCTGTTTACAGTTTAATTCTCGTCATTATACATTACCATCACTCTGTTCTTCTATTTGATAATGTTCAGTGCTTTGCTACAAT
>JAUCMU010000043.1:7791627-7801860 GCA_032275025.1 Enteromius treurensis
AACAGGGTCTGTACTGTAAGACTATGTTCCTACAAGATAATAAACCCGGTAAGTTGCTCACATGCTCGCGAAATGCGGCGACATTCCTCTCCCGAAAAAATCTCCAAGTGCAGGGAAAAGCGGCCGCAAGTATTATCGGCGAATGGGAGTGAAGCCTGCTCGAGCCCTGCTGGGAGTAAGAAGTGCGGCCAGCAGCAAAAGCTGCTAAACATTTGTTTTTTGTTTACTAATGCTGGCAAACACACGTTAACAGTATAGTGATGATTGGTGGTGTCAATGAAGAGGTTTTTGTCATGTAAAGACTACTGAATGTATGCATTGAGTATTCTCTTTACATACAAAACCTTAATTGACACCAGCAATCAGCACGTTACTGCTAAGAGGTGTTTGGCAGCTTGTGTTTTTGTCCTTCCTTCCTTTTCAATCAATCAATCAATCAATCAATCAAAAATATTGTAAAAAGTCATTTTAATTTGCCACAAATGTTATAAGCGTAAAATACCTTAGTCAAATACATGTATTCAACTGTATAGTATATCATCTAAATTCATTCATTTACATGTACTTTACATCACACAAGATGTCCTGTGAAGTCTGCATAGCAAAAAAAAAAAAAAAAAGTTTACTAGAAGCTTTTTTTCTTTTGAACTGGCTGAAGTTTAAATTCATGCAATAAGGTGTTTCTAAACATAACTTAAACTTTACTTGTTGCGAGTATATAGTAAATATTAATGTTCCTTATACAAAGCCCTGAGGGACACCCCTGAATTAATGATTTTACCACAAAACATTTTAGACCCATGTACACTCATATATATACAGTAGGTTATGATCAAATCACTTGAAATGGAACTTACCAGCCATAAACAGGATCTTAGTGTGTTTGTTTGTGATGGATGTAAAGTTCTCTTAGCATGTGCTAAGGTAAGAGAGGTTGTGTATGGTGAACAGAGTTGTTGTCGTTCACTCAGCATGTGGCAGACAGTGATGGATTGTGTAGTTACTGTGTGGATATTACATAAAACGGTGATAGAGACGACATATTTGTCAGTGTATATCAGACAGAGGATCTGACAGCTGAACGAATATGTTGGTCAGTAGGCTCTCTGCTCTCTCTAAGTAACGGCACAGGCGCAAAGCCGCTAACATATCCTTAAAGCATTGGCATGTGCGGCTGTGTGTGGCAATGTCAGCCCTAGTTTATGTGGTATTATGCCAAAAGTGTGTGTGTGTCTTCGCACAGACCCAGCAGTGAGTCAGAGGACCCATGTTGAGATTTGGCAGTCATTTTATTTAGCACGTTGTCACACTATCTGATTAAAATGCAACCCTTAATGAACAAGAGAGGGCATACCCATTTAGACATCGAGATATGGTCACTCCTGTTCATGTGAAGTGAGAGTAAAAGAAAGATGATCTAAAAAGAATGATAGCATGTTGACTTCATAAGTCTGACAGACCGGTGTGCTTCCCAGCTGTTCTACTGCCCTGTTTTAATCTCTGCTTTCTCCTCATGTGACCTCCTGTGACTGCCACCACAGCAACGACTAATGTTTGTGAGGTCAATGAGAACGAAATGCGTATAATCCAAAAGTGAAAATTCTTTCCAAACTGTACTTACAGTACTTTGTTCTGTAGCACACTAAAGCAGTAATTTGGAGCAAAGTGTCAGTTACTTTGCTGAATTAAGTTACAATGAAAGAGAACTGAAGTTCTCTTAAATTTGAAAAGGATGCAATGCACCATAAAACAAACAGTCTATGAGACTCTTTTTCTCCCACTTCTTCCGCTGCTAAACTGTAGCTTTGTAAGAGATCATTGGTTTGTTAAGTTTGTTAAATGTGAATACAGTGGATTCAGTTCACAAGAAAATATAAACACTCGATCTGATCATGACTATCAAATAAGCAATTTCTATTTGTTCCTCACACAAAGATGTCATAAAAGCCCTTTTAAAATTCTTTTGCTTCATTTTTAAAGCTTAAAAAGCTGTACACACACTGTGGACTAATTGCATGGAAAAAGATGAACTAATAGGCCACAAAGTTCTAGTTTATATCACACAGAGGAAATGGAAATAATGCTAGTTTAGAATGACACGAGTCAAACACAGATCTTAAAAAATGCTATATTGAGACTGTTGGCTGCCTTACCTTCTGTGATCTTGTGAGGATGGACTGTGTTCTCTATCTGTTTCTCTATATCGCTCTCTCTCCCGCTCTTTCTTGTGTCCCCTTTCTCTTGTTTTCTCTCTCACCCGTTCTTTGTTATGGCGGGTGCAGCTTTCCCATGCTTTGCTGCTGTCTATCACACCTGACCATGAAGCCATGCCAACTGCAGGTGAATACACACCTGGAAAAAGGACACATAAGATTTTTTTAACACATAAACATGCATTGATTTCTGTTAATAGAAATACTTATCTGTTGAAATCTATTGTCAGAACAACTAAATATTCCAAATATTTTATGATAATATATAACTGATCACTTATTGTATTTAATTACTATATTATATGAATAATAACAATTGTTAAATGTGTATATAATAATAATCATGACAAAGGTCACACACACACAATAATGAATTACCAAAGCCACATTAAAAAAAGTCTGGTTTGCCCTTAACCTACGATCTGACATTTTCCAGTAACACAACAACTGTAATAAAAACCTAGTTCCATTCTGTCCTGAAGGCATACCAGTTTAATGCAGCACATTTTTGCTGCATATTTAAACCGCACATTTGAGACAGATTGCAGGATAACAGCTTGCTATTACTATAACAGCTATTGCTTGCTTTCTGCCTCTTACACACAAACATGCATACAACAATCACTGAAAACTCACAGTGACAATAACCGATTTAGCCTCTTGAGTACACCCAAATCATTTACAACATGTAGAGGTTAACAAGGCCACAGCAGAGTTTCTGACATGCTCATTTTTTTCTGTGCGTGTATGTCCTTGTTAACCTCTGCCTGCAATAATGATGTGTGCTGGACTGGAGTGGAAATGCTTGCAGTGCATTTCTATGCTCAGTGGCTGGAAACGTATCCCTCCACAGTTCAACAGGACGCAAGTGCGTGTGTGTTTGTGCATGTGTACTAGCGATGATGAGAGAGTGTTGAGTATGCTAGCATTTTGTATGCAGTTCAACTTTCTGTAGTCGCCACCAACCGCACACCTCCCCATGCATCTCACATGTACAGAGCTCTGGGATGTGTGTGGCAATTCAAACTTTTCTTTTCACTCTTTTGACTGGCGGCCTAGAGCGTTGGATGCTCCAATCAAGACTCTACAGATGCGGGTTCCAAATTAAATATTTTCTCACTATTCGCTACAAGATGTTAGGAAAATCCACAAGGAAATGTTCCTCAAGCACAGGCTTAAAATACACACACAAAACATTACGAGGTTTCCTTTCCCACACACACACACACATAATTCAGGAGCCAATAAAAACTCAAAATGTTTTCCATAAGCAAGTACTGTATATTTAATTTTCCTTAAAGGTGCAGTGTGTAATTTTTAGTGGCATCTAGCGGTTAGGATTCAAATTTCGAGTCCCCCGCCCTTTCAAAACGCATACAAAAGCTACGGAAGCTGACAAAAGACAAAAATGTTTTTGTCTGTTACACCTGACAGAAGCCAATCAAGCGATGAGGTTTCTGTACAAAGGTAAGTCAAAGAATTATATTTACTTTATTTAGTAGACCAATATGTTATTGCGAATATTATTGTTACTCATTGATCATTGTCTCGGGTTTATTCACTGACTTAGAGTTAGATTTTTTGTATGACAGAAATGTTGGGCGACGACTACCAAATAGGCATCGGACGAAGTCTACAGTGAAACATCATAATGAAAAGTGAAAGTGAAATGCGATCATGCACACGAAATCAGTTTTAATGACATGCACATTACTAAGGGCCCCCTGATGCCCACAATTTATGTACAGTATAATTACTTAGAAAATAATTAAATATATATATATATTTCCATCTAATGTGTATTGCCTTTTAAACAACCTTCTTTCCGAACACGGCACTGGGATGCGGTGGCTTGCGGGACGGGAAAGGAACGAAGTCTACAGTGAAACATCATAATGAAAAGTGAAATGCAACTAAAGCTATCAAACAACAGTTTTCACTATGATTGCTAATGTTGGACTAACTTACCGGTCCAGCAGAAAACAGCCAATTTCAGCGTGGCTTTGACAAAACGCACTCTGTAGAAGTTTGTCCGTTTAGGGCTACTATAGGAACATGGCGCAACTAAATGGCGACTTGCATGTAAGTGGACCCAAGGTGTATGTAGATATAAATTGCTTGTTCTAAAGTTATAAAACCAAAACGGCTTAATATGTATGGTCTTTACACACCTCTGAATAACATAAGTTTGTATGTTATATTGCATTTCTGCCAATAAATTCTCCTAAATATTACACACTGCACCTTTAAGTAAAATGTATTGCTTAACCTTGGAATTGCTAAGAATTATGATCATTCGGTTAGAACTGGGATAGATCAAAGGTGAATGAGGCTTTTTAGAACAATCATTAAACAAAATATAAAAGTTTTACCTAAGATTGCTGGTTTAGTGCATATCTTTTATAAACTTGCAATATTTATACCTGGAGGGAAGGGGTAAGATGTAGCCGAGCGTCGGTCATAGACTCCTGCCAAACGTCCACTGTTGTGATTAGAAAGACAACATTAGTGTCAATAGTGTGGTTTAATCATCCAAATTTATCCAAAGTAATTTTTTCAATATTTGAATAGCTTGATTTGCTTTTCTTAAAATCAAATGGATTTACATGCACATCTATCAAAATATTGAAGTAAATTAAATTAAAATGGTAGTTTCTCTTACAGCTCACAGAGCAGCAATACTCCATTATTTTTATTTATAACTAACAACAAAGAGGAATAAATAGGGCATACAAACAAAATAGGCAAAAGGTAAGGGAAAACGGCTAGACAGAACTTTTCACAATGATCAAAAGACTTTCCTCTGTTTCGGAGCTCAATTTCCTCATTGTTTGATGTTACTGGCATTAACTCAAAGTGCAGCATGCGCCCAGTAATGTGCCAGCAGTGTGTGATTATGTGTGTGAGTATGTGAGCAGATACAGCACAGGCAAACGCGCTATTGGTAATCCATAAACCCCGGCTGCCCGCCCCACTTCCGGGGCATTCTGCAGGAGTACAAATTAGTTGTGTGTGTGTGTAAGAGAAATCGCATCCAACAAGACTCCTTGTGGTCAGGTGTTGGTTAAGAGTGCACAGTTTCTAATAATATCCCTGGAAAAGATGCTGCTGTTCTGATTTCTCTTTGTCTTTCTTCCTTCCTCTATCCCACTTCCTCTCTTCTCTTGCTTATGAACCCTTTTAAATTTAGCCAGCTATAACACACTTTCAATATGTCTTTTTCCATCATTCTGGTTCTATGTCTATACACAGCAGAACAGACAAAACGAGATGAGAAAAGGATTTTATGATAAAAGATGTTAGATGATCTGGCAGTTACAGTTTCATCTCACCCCTGAGGTGAGCCTTAATTAGCGCCTGGCTCATTAAGACAGCTAATCACTGCAGAATTTGACCCTAATGGGCTCACACTAATGACTGTGCAAAGATGCAGCCCAACCACTAGCATTGCTCTGGTACTGTAAGTAAATGTAGCAACAAAATAATTATTATTGATATTCCATAACACGGGACGAGGTATTGCTGATCCTGATGACTTAAGTCTCAAGACATTTATGCAAGCTCAGCATTAAAAGCTTTGGAAATTAGCTCCCTAAACATGGACGGTAAATTCTTTATGTTGACTGGAGTAAAAGCATGATACATTTAAAGCAGAGGGAAAGGTGTTGTGCTTTTGAAATGATGTCCCAGAGAGACTTGTGGGCTATTTAAGGGGTGTCCCTCAGGGATTTGTATAAGGACCCTTTATATCTTCTTTAAACTCCAGCATGTGATGTTTAAGTGTGAAAACGAGCATGCATGTGACAGAGAGGAAAGAAAAAGAGAGAAAAAGAAGAAAAGTGAGCTTTTTGGCATGGTGGTATGAGGGGAAGTGATTCATGAATTAAACAATCCTTGGTTGGCAGGGTTTGGATGAACGGAAACTCCTTTAAGGATGTTTGGACTTGGCAGTGAGATGGAGATGTGAGAAGAACCATTCTTTAAACAACAGAAAAAAGAAGGAAAAAAGCAAACTTAAGGACCAGGAAATGAGAAAAAAAATTGGGTTGGGTCAGAAGTAATATAAAAATAGCACAAAATGTGCAAAATAGTCAAACGTGTATTTAAATATAAATACATATACAATTCTGTATGTATATATATATATATATGTGTGTGTGTGTATATATATATATAAATTTAGGAACATTTCAGTGGTGTTCCTCATGGGTTTGAATAAAGAACTTTTTTATTTACTACATTTTATTTACTATATACTGCAGGCGCACACACACACAGAGACACACACACACTAAAACAATTGGCACTGAACTACACGAATGTTCTGCAGATGATGATGCCTGTCATACTGTGAGGGGGAGTGAATCTAGAAATAAAGCAAGTTAGGGGGAGATAGACAGGCCAAGGCTCAGCTGTTTGTCTTGAGGAGAAAGGGAGGAAGAGTATAAGGCATAGATGGATGGGGAGTTCTGGATGCCTGTAAACAGGAGACTGGAGGCACAAACATGGCCACCCTGTCTGTGTCTCTTTCTGCCTTATTTGGCACTTGACATGGTCGGGAAAGGCTTCTTAACCGAATTTTAGTCCTAAGAAGGTAAATTATAGCGTCAGACAGCTGAGAAGCAAATAAGTACATGTACAAACACACACACACTTCTTAACCATCTTAAACACACTTTTGATAGCTTCCCAGCACAAGGATGAGCTAAAAGAGCCGGATCAAACTGAATAAGTAATTCTGTGTGTGAATAGAAGAAAGACAGTCACATTGGATTAACTGAAGCAGATGGGAGTTTAGTGCTTTTGTCTTGATTTCTCTTCCTCTAAGTCTGGGGTGAAACTTTGATGAGCTGCCCTACATACTGCAGGCAGGAATAGAGACAGAAGTAACGACTCTGACAGAGCGATACAGCTTTTGTAGCTGCAGCCTAGTTTTACTGTCCCATAAACTCCATGAAGACTGCCAATCACAGCTTTAGGAACAGTCAATCATCTCTGTCATGAGGGACGCTGAATGTTTGAGTCCCATCACTTTTAAACTTGCAAAACTTTCTTGTTTCAATCTCACGGGCATCTTTTTTTCTTCAGATTTATGTAATGTTTCCATTTGGTAGAGGCAATTTATAACATTGCTGTCTGCAATAAGAAACTAATGTGCCCACTGGTAGAATCATTTATTTTGCATGTGCTGTTTGGAATGTTTTAGCACACGTTTCATTAATTATGCTAATTTGGTAATGCAGCAAATATGTGTCCCAATTATACATTATGCTATTCAAACTAAATACGTTGTTTTTGGCTCACTGCTTGCTTTCTGAAGACAGTTTTAAATTTATAGTAATGAGGTCATATAAATGACTATATCTTTCCATTCAAGTTGTGAAATATGAACTGCTATTCAAAAGGTTTTTTTGTTTTCGGAAAGGAATTCATACTTTTATTTAGCGTGGATACATGAAACAGATTAAAAGTGATAGTCACAATATTTACAGTGTTAGAGAACATTTCAATAATTGCTGCTTTTTTAACTTTCTATTGAAAGAATGCTGGAAAACCAATCATGGTTTCCACAAAAGTATTAAGCAGTGCAACTGTTTTCAACATTGATAATAATAAGAAGTGTTTCTTGAACACCAAATCAGCATTGTATTATGATATCTGAAGGATCATGTGACACTGAAGACTCAAATAAAGGCTGTTAAAAATTCATCACAGAAATAAGATACATTTTAAAAATACTAATATATTTAAATTGTAATAAAAGTAATTTTACAGTATTACTTTAAAAATATTTACTGATTTCAAATAATAATTAAAAAACATTTATAATAGCTTATAGGGAATATATATATATATATATATATATATATATACACACACATATTTATACACACATATACATATGTACATATAAACACACATACAGTATATTTTTAAAATGTAACTTATTTCTATGATGGCAAAGCTGAAAGTTCTTATGCTGTATCTCAAAAGTATATGGATGAACACTCAATCATTGGCTCATACTCAAGTTTTCTGAGACATAAGCATTTCACAACAATGTAACATTATTAAGCTTCTTTTTCTCAAATTCTACCTCTTTCTCTCTCCCTGTCTTTCTCTGTCTTTCTTTTTCTCCTCCTTTTGCATGTACAGTGACTTGCTATTTTCTTGCCTTCTCTGTCTGCTACATCTCTTCTGTCTTGCTCTCCAATTTCTATATGACTCCAACCTACACACATGATCCATACCTCACACACAAACTGTGCTATAATTCTTAACAATCAAGCAGTAAAAAAAAAAAACATGAACATTAACACTTACCTATCTAATGGTGGCATTCTAGGAGGAGGAGCACGGGGAGGTAATGGGAAACCTAAAATGCCAGCCATAAACAGATGTTATGCAAATAATTATATGGTGAAATCAAAACTGTAATCATGAAAAAGGAAAAACATAAAATCATCGGGGTATATGCAGTACAAATGTTTTCAACTGTCTTCAAATGATTTCATTTCTTGTATAAAAATGTAAGTTTGTGTCTGCGTGCGTATGTCCAGATGTTGTGACTTCAAATGGCTCAACACTGTTTATGACACATCCAGACAGAATTCAACAAACATAGTTGGACTGCAACTTTTACTGCCCTGCTAACTGTGACGCCCTCCCTTAAACTCGTGCGTGAAACAAATGGGCCTTCACAGCACCCCGAAAAACACATTCTCCATCACATGGCTGAGGCACACTTATCTGCTTTGATCACACTCAGCCACAGACTCGCAAACATACACGCACATCTGGGCACCATCCCCCTTTTGTTTTTCCACGAACCCCTGATGGGACCCAGCTCCGAAAGAAAGTTTTCAACAACAACAAAAATGACTGGAAAAAAGGGCTAAAGAAAAACAGTAATTTGAGGAACACAGAAGTCACGCAGCTACGGCTAACACAGAACGAGGCAAAAATGCAACGCCCCCTCCAACGCATGCATCCACACACACAGAGCCTCGCAAATCATCTGTGTTGTCCTTGAAACTTCAGAGTCATCGAAGAAAGTACGTACTCTGTGAACTATGCCCTAAACTACTTTTTTTTCTCCAGTCGGCCTGTGGATGCTATGCTAATTTATGTCAGATCTGCAAGCTCTAAAATAGTTCAGTAAGATAACAGATCTGGTTCTAGTGCATATTCACAGATGCTCCAAACACAGATTCTATGCCATTTTGAGCAAACATTTGATTCAAATGTTTTTGTAATGTTTCTATTAATTAAGAACTGATCATTCTGATCATTTATAATCAGAAGATCAACATATTACAATTTTTTTAAAGGATGATGCGATACTGAAGATTCAGTTTTGCCATAACAGAAAAAAAGAATTACATTTTAAAAATGTATTAAATTGAAAAGTAATAATAATATTTCACAATATTGGGTTTTGGTCAATGAATGCAGCCTTGGTGAGTATTATAAACTTCGTTCTTAAACACAAGAAAATAAAAATCAATATTAGGTTGTTCATGTTCATTCAAAGTAGTAAACTGAATTGTATAAATCTAGATTAAGAAATGCAGTAAAAGTACTGCGCATTCTTTGTATGTTATTGCACTAAGAAACATTAGTAGTGCGTCATAATAATTCACAATAAACAAAATAACATTTCTTTAAGTTTTGAGTTAACATATTAAGAAGTATTTCACAAGCCTTTTTTGCTCTTGTTTTTTGAGGGTTTTTTTATATTGTGGGCAGCTGGACCTTTAGATGAAAAGATATATTGTGTAAAAGTACTTTATGAATGTTTACAGCCATTAATGTCCTCTAAAAGAATTAAAGTGGATCACTGGACTCTTTTTATACAGAAATATTTAGACTATCAGTACAAAAATGTAAAATACAAATCCTTTACTAACAAATCTGTCATTGAAATTATGAATTGAATGAAAAAGCTTTTTCTCCTCCACAACCCCATTGAATCAAAACATTCCTCTCCTAACAACTGGCTCTCTCGAAACCCCCCCCC
>JAUCMU010000043.1:7801960-7824453 GCA_032275025.1 Enteromius treurensis
GCTCTTCCGATCCCTCCCCCCCTCTCTTTCAGCACAGCTGGGTCATTCAGCAAATTTCCAGTGCCACGATTCTGCTGGCATGGCACTTTTTCTTTCTTCCCGCCCTGAGCTATTTTTAGCCGCACGCAGCACATTAACAACACAAAAGGAACAGCGTGCCCATAACGGGACACCGATATCCGCAGGGGGAGCGGGTCAAAGAGGCCTATAACTTAAAGATGGGGAGGTGGGCTTCTACGATAAAACCAAATAGCCCGTTTTGGATTAAAAGCTGAACTTCAAAGGCTGGGCCTGACCAGGAAGTTTAATACTTTGACTATATTAAAAAGGATGAGTGGGTCCTGAAAAACGGGATGATGGGTGAAGCTGTCAGTGAGAGGCCTTAGAGGGCCGGAGGAGGGGTGGCAGGACTTGGTAGAAAGCGATTTCTGATGGGGCTTTGAAGCAGAAGAGCAGTAGAGTTAAGAGAGATCAACTATAGACTTCCTGTCGAAAGTGTGGAGGAGTAGCATATGAGCAGGAAGTTAGGCGAACTGACAGCCAACAGGCCTGCGCTGCAGAGGAAAACCTGGAGAGAATTACACACACCTGGACACAGACACACCAGCTCAAGCGCACATGTTGTCAGACTCCTACAGAGACACATGCACGCTCAATATTTAGTCACTGTCAAATGAAACACGCACAGCTGCTGCAGCTCATCTGGTTTAGCACTTGAACTCTAACCTCGAACCCCAAGCACACACAGCATTTCGAATCACAGCTCTAGTATAACAATATTTTAACACAGAAAGAAACACATTAACAAACTACTTTATGGGGCGATAGATGCGGATTTTAGTTCTGTTTGCTATACCATACCATGTTTACCTTTTAAGTGGACTGATAAGACAAGTGTTTAGGATATTTATCTCAGAAGACAGCAGGTTACCCAACATGGTTGTGAATCAATCACATTCAGGTTTGCATTTCCCAAAAGCATGGTTAGCTTACTACAGTCGCAAGTTCTGTCGTTACCAGCGTAGTTCAACGATTCGGTGTTTCCCGAAAGCATAGTTCAAACGAACATTCACAGTCAGCATCACAAACGTACGTGGTTAGAATTACAGCTTTGGACCTGTGGCTAGAAGCATAGTTTCTTGTTAGCAAGATATACTGTATAGGCTTTAATAAATATGCTCTTGGACACAAGAAGCAAACTAACATGCATTACTATCTTTATCTTCTATTCTATCTAAATATTAAATGCATTTTAGTCTATTGTAAACGCTGTTTTTGAAAAGTGTGCATGTGCATAAATGGCTAAGGGAACCCTGGAGTATGACGTACTATAAGAGGGAACCCGCAGCGATTCAAAGATCAAATAAAGCATAATGACAGTGAACCAAAAATAGTAAATTAGTCAATAGGTGTCAATACAATTATTGTAACAGCATCTTGGAAATCTCTAACCAGTTAAATAGCATCAAATGAGGGAGATGTGACCGTGCTTGGGAAACGCTCGTGACTAGCTAGTTAATTTCCAAAACAATGCATCGTAGTATGGTGGTTAATCAGCGTGCTACATCGTTGTTTGGGAAACACACCCCTGGAAAAATGTTGTCATGGCAACCCCAAATTCCCTACGGAGGACCATATGCACAATGCAGTGCAATGAAGACATATCAACATGACCTTTGACCTCTCCTGTGACTATCTGGCCACAAAATGGCCAACCACATGAATCAAAAGAAGTCGGTTATGCTCATCAAGGCTGCATTTATTTGATAAAAAACAAAAAAACTACAAAAAAACCCCCAGTAAAAACCAGTAATATTTTATTATTATATATTATTATATTATTTTATTATTATTACAAATTAAATAGTGCTTTCAAATGATTAATCGGATCCAAAATAAAAGTTTTTGTTTGCAGAATATATTAGTGTGTACTGTGTGTGTGTTCTGAAAAATGTTTGTATATTTGTGTATTTGTATATTATATAAATTATACGAGTACAAATATATAACCCTAACCTAACTGTACATATGTAAATGTATTTAAATATTTATGTCATTTTTAATATATTTTAAAATGCATTTCTGTGATATGATAATGCACGAAACTATTTTTAAATGTTATGTTTTTAACAATTTGAAAAGAACAACATTTTTTATATAAATATTTTGTAGTAGTATAAATGTCTTCACTGTCACGTTTGATCCATTTAATGTACCCCTGATGAATTCAAGTTTTTTTTTTTTTTGTTTGTTCTTTACAGATGCCAAACTTTTGAACAGAAGTGTATTATACTATAATGTGTTAAGCAAGCAAATTCATAGCAATATTCAGAAACATAACATTAAAATCCTTAATTTAATCTTATTAATAGTATTATGAAGATTGACCCCACTGGTTATGAGAATAATCTGATTTGCATTTAATAAGCTGGTTAATATGCTGCACTGCGACATTGTCTGATGTGTTCTGCTTGATTTTGGAAATATTAGAAGCAAAAATTTTGCTCAAGGACAAGCTGAAGAAAAACCTGCAATGTCGTAACATTCACATGCTACTACGTCACTACACACACAACACAGACTCATCCCTTTTCTGCTGACAGAAGTGAGTGTGCATGTGTGTACAGCACATACCGGGTGGTGGTGGTGGTATGAGGGGCGGTGTGGTGCCGATGGAGGGAGGAGGGAAAGGTGGAGGTGGGATATTGGGAGGAAAGAAGGGCAACAGCTTTGGGGAAGACAGCTCTGTATCCGAGGACTGCTCTGACACGACCTAAAACCACACACATATACGAGATCAGTACTTTATTTATAGTGATTTACTATTTGTGTCCATCAAGCTTGCAAAAACACACCTGGATGTTATTTTCATCTGCGCTGTGACGTCTTCTGCCTTCCACTCGACTGATGGTCCCTGCTTGTCCTCCGATAACATTGATCGAGCCACTCAACTTCCTGCATTCACACCCACATAAATCAAAGTCAGATCATGATGTCGAGTCCATATGTGTGAGTGAGGAGCATGAAATGTGCGCTGCACACTGCAAGCTGAACACAAAAGATCCTGGTTCTTTTTTTGCGCTATAGGACACTTGGCACACACACAGTCGCAAGCAATCTCAGTCAATGCTATTTTCCTGCTGATCTGGGAAATCTCCTCTGATGTGCTCGACAATATTTTTAGCTCATGTACACACAGCAGTTACACACTTGCGAGAATGTGTGGTAGTCGTCACCATTCATAAATCTTCAAGTCCCCTGAAACAAGGCTACAAATACTCTCAGTAATGCACAAACGAACTAGGCAATAGCCTATTCCAGTCTCTAAAAATTAATCAGATAGAACAGAACATTAATACTGCATTAAACATTATGCATGCTGCAGGAAAAGCAAGCATTCAGGAGCCTAAGCAACACAGCCAGCTTGTCTGCAGAAGTTTCTCTTAACGTTTCTGTCTTGCTGGTGAAGTTTGGGACAGTGTCTGGTTTTTCACCTACTTTTAGCAGACACAATGGTGGATTTAAGTGCTACCCTCTCATGATTTAAAAAAAAAAAGGGACACATAAAAAATTCACACGCCAGCTCTAGCTCTGCAGTCTGATCTCATTGCATGTTGTCTGTATTTTTTATCTGAGCAATGTACGTCATGCAGTAAATATTTTAGACACATTTCTTTATTTAAAATGAAAATAAATGTAAAAATTCTGTTATCATTCACACACGCAAAGGGAGATATTTTGAGAACAGTTTTAGCATGGACTGAAGAAAAAACGAATTCGCCAAATATATTCTTTGATGTTCCTGTGCCGGTTTGAAAGGACATGAAGGTAAGTAAACAATGAATTTATTTGGTGTACTATTCCTTTAAAGGTGCATTTAGTACTTTTCTCTCATTAAAAATGGTATACACTTTAAAGAATGTTTCAATTATCAGTGGGGTCCAATACAATATTATAAACAATCACTGTATGAACCATCTAACAAAATTTCTAGATTAAACTAGATTTCTACACTTTTTTATAGAGTCAAATATAAATACAGTAGATACATCACTCACAATAAGATCAATGATAAGCATTCGGTCATGCTCCCTTTAACTCCCATTCATGGAGCATGCAGTCAAGTTGTACCTGAATATGCACATTAACTCATGTGAACTTTTTTTGGCCAAAACATTGCATTTTAATAGGGCTGAACAAGATCGAATGTCAATCTCTTTTAAGGCCCATTTGATTTCGAAAATGCCACATTACGCTCAGTGTTTGAATGGGTGTACTGTGACTGACTCCTGCACCCTGTCTGTGCGTGTATGTGTAATAACGAAAGCCGGACTGTTGCTTTACCCTTGAATGCTCCGGTTCATACACGTCCCCCTGAGCGAGGCATAACCTTCAACTGATCGAGAAGAAGTTCAAGGATCGGCTGATTAAAAATCACCCCCGCTACCCAGGACCGAAGGCAGACTGGACCACCAGGACTGAACCACGGTCTGTGTGTATTTGTGTTGTGTCTCGAAGAAAAGTAAAAGTGAAATATTAGGAGGTTTCAAGAGTCAGGATGTTTTCTTCAGGGGAGAACAAAAACCATAAGCTGATAGAAATCAAGTGGAAAAAATGGAAAAAATTAAAACCGGCCTAAAGAGGGATGATGAAATGAGAACGGAGCATTTGGGACAACAGCAGAAAGCCATTATCAAGTAATGATGCTGTTACTGGGAACATGGCTGGCACGCACAGTAAATAAGTGGCCATTAAGAGTGCTACCCTGCCTTTACGCCAAACAATTCAACTGCACGAGATGATTTAAGAACAAAATAACAAAAAACAGCAATGGAAATGGCAAAGTGTGGTCACTCCACTGACTCTTTGATAACTTGCTACATATTGTATACAGTACAAAGGCTGACTGGTCTTCTCTGACAACACATAAGATGCTTCATTGGTATACCATTAAGATCAATTTAATCAATTTAAATGACTGCTTACAATATGCATCAGTGCATGGAATGAGTTTGGAAGGACGACAGTCACTTTTCTACTGGAAACACTGTAAATGTGCTTTTAAATGTTTCAGGACTCAAGCCAAATATACTTTAGATTCAAATGTTGGATAACAAAAGTGTTTGAAAGAAGCAGCTTTCCGAAATTCTACAACTCTGTTACATATATTCTCCCTTGCGTTGTTCCAAGAAGTAAAATGTGTATAATGTGTGTTTCATCGGCTCATACTGATGTGTTTGATAAAGGGTTGATGTACCTGGATGAGTGTTCTGACAAATCGCTACTAGAACTCTGATGAACCTGGAGAAAGAGAGAGAGAGAGAGAGGGAGAGGGAGAGAGAGAGACAGAAGACATATAAATGTTTACACGTTTATTCCACACACGTGTTCCTAAACCTCATGAGCCGACTATAGAAACAGCATTTTAAGTTGCCATAGGCACTTCCAAATAAAATTGTGTCCCAACAGGTAAAAAAAAATTTATCTCCTCCTAGGATATATTCTATGGCACAGTTTCAATTGTGGTGAAGGCAGTTCCAGAAAGCACTGCACTGAGCTCAGTGGCAAACATCTAGCAGATAAGACAATAGAAATGTTTTATTACAAATAAAACCCAATAACAATTGTAACAACAAATTAACCATTGATTAGCTACACCAGTTTAACCATAGCTATGTTGTAGAACTATGGCTATACAATTGGTAATTAATATGGTTACTACACTTTTACCATAATACAACTATGATTAACTTTTGCAAAGGTTATGAGGTTTCATGAAAGTTAAGAAGCTCCATTAGAAGCCAGCTGTCTGTGTAGGCATCTGACAACTCACTGGGCTTTGGAAGAGAGCAAGCAATTCTAAAACCAAAGCAAATGCCCTGTCACACCTCATTATCAACATTTTAGTATGAGCCATCATGATAGAAGTAAGGGCGTGTTTTAGTTATGCTAAATGTACCATTATTTTACTTGATGATCCCAGGCTAAGGATCTCCATGCTCAAGCGTAGTCGTCTGTGTTTGTCACAGTATGCCTTCCAGGTTTCCTCATTAAAACCATAGTTAAAGTAGTCAGACAAATCCGCACCTGCGTTTAGACACAACACAAGTCGAAAAAGGTACATTTGAATCTGAGGTATACTAACAAACACACACACTTCACACATCTGAACGCAATCAACTGCACCTGGCTTCCTCCATGGCTTCTCCTCAAAGGACTCCACGTCCACCTGCAGGACGTTGCCTTCAGCATCCAGATCCAACCCTCTGGACTTGGAGCCTGACTCACAGAAGATAAGACTTTAGAGGCTGGATTCCCACACACAGATCAAACCAAACCCAGAGAAATGTCTTAAAGGGATTCTAAGCAGCACAGTGCAGTCAGGCTTAAATTGAAGCTTTCTTCAGGAAATCATGGTGGTAATTTAAGAAACATTACATTTAGAATATGTTTATTATGGAAACTTTTCAAGGTTTTAAATTAAAAAGTTTAATAAGAATTGTAATTAATTTTAAATGTGGAATGACACGTATGGTGTTTATGTATATGAATAATTAACTATTTGGCAATTAACGTTGGTAACGGTGGAGGAGCTCAGCATAAGAATATTACAATATTCACAAGACCTGGATATAAGACTAAGCTGCAGAAAATATCAAAAGGGTCATCATTTTACATTTTACACAAAGAACTGGAACATGGTCATTAAAATGAGCTAACATTTCAAAAATATGTTGTGACTCAATGAACTCAACATCTTTATTACCTGAAGTCTTTATGTTCAGACTGATAGAACTGGAACCAAATGACCTACAGATTCAATTACAAACAGATCGTTAAGTATCATAACAATTTATTAGACACATCATTATTTAACATGTCATTAGTATCTCTGTATGACACGAGAAAACATGACACAATGACATACAGTGTATAACTAAAATCGTCCAAACTTCTGTCTGAAATTACTCACGAGCCCTGAGATCCGCCTGGTTTAATGTCACCGATGGTCACACAGACATCATCATCACTGTCTGATTCACTTTCCTTGAGAGGGAAAAACAAGAAACAAGTGTTTGTTAAATGAATATGCGCTACATTATCACCGCTAACTGATATGAATAAGTTTAAAACGTGTTTTGCTAGAGTAAAACGAGCACCTGGTAATTGAGTCCATCCACATCACCAATCAGAGCACTGCAAAGAGAGATATATTTTTATAGTTAAATCAATTAGGCTATATGGTACTTCATTTAATAAATTATCACAAAAAAAGGTATATATATATATATATATATATACATATATATATGTATATATATATATGTGTGTATATATATATATATATATATATACACATATATATTTTTTTATTTTATTAATTTTGTAAATATTTATCACAATATTTTATTAAATAATTTTAAATAGAATACTACAACTGTGCTATGGCTTAAAAACTCTTAAAATAATTTTGTATATTATTTAGTATATTCAAGTAAAAACTGTCAGCCGAAATCAGGTGTATGCTCTGCAGAAGAAACTTCATTTTCCTTTGGATGCACAGACTTCCTGTCAGCTTCATCTGATTTTATCACATGCACTAATTGGTGCTACAAAACAATAAAAAGGCTTTTACACTCAGCAAATATGGGCAATGAGGAGGATCAATTTACAAGCACATTTTTAGCTGCAGGCCTACATTAGTTTAAGTGAGGCCTATATCGCTGCGGCCTCATCAGGCTTATTTAAGGCCAATGCAACGTGAGGGAAAATTCTAGCTTGGGTTTGTGTTTTGCCCCGACTCTAATGAAGGTGGAGCAATCCAACCGATAAAAAACGCTGCGTCAACTCCAAGAAACAGCTAACACGTTTCTACCCAATGCTGGGAAGCAGAGGAATAAACCAATGGTTAATATTCCTTCTCATTCATACTCCAGTGAGCACATAAGAGGAGCTTATACAATGCTAAATTTAACAAGCGTCCGAAGAGTTTTATTAGACACGCATGGCTTGCTCCGCTTTCGGAGCATTTTGCAAAGAGGACTATCGGCAAAGATGTGTCACATACCGCTAATGTGCAAGCATGGTCATTACGAAGCGGTGAAACGGGCACTAAATGTATACGCTCCATTTGTACAACGCTACTTGCCCTAACAGGAAATAAATGTGTCAGTCTCTCTTGTTCAGAGTGGGCACACCATTAGGTCTTGTAAACTCTCATTTCAAATGCAAAAGAGGACAGGGCTAAAGTGACCTGAAAGTTACTGACATTGCCAGGAGCAGAATACCCCAAATCGGCAGGGAGTTTAAATGTTAACGTGTGTGTGTTTGTGTTAGGAAAATGTTTTAGAGTAAATGCTGATGGAGCACATTTGTAAATGCAAATGAAATCAAATGTGAGGAAGAGCTGATTCATAATGCTTAAGAAAATGGCAAATAGACATTTTGGAGAAGATAAATCAACTGCCTGATTAAAGCTATGTAAGATGTCAACAAAATACTGCAATAATTACTCCAAAGGACTTCGCACCAGTTTTACTCTATAATGCTGCCTTTTCCATGCAGTTGTGAATTGTACACAACTTTTTCTTCATGGAAGAAAGTTAATTTTGGGGGGGACACTCACCTGAATACTTCCTTTTCTGTTGTCTCTTCTTCTTCATCAAAATTGTCATCTATTTATAATAAAAAAAAGGAGAGATTAGTACAAGATTTGTTTTCACATAGGGACAGACAGTTTAAGAATTCTATAGTTATTGTAGTTGTTTTTGACTAATTAACTACTACTACTACAACTTATACTAATAATTTTCATATAAATTATTATAATAATAATTTTTGTACAAAAAAAGGCCTTTCAGTGTAATTCTAAAAATGTCCACTTTCAGGTCGTGTGTGTCAATTTTATAAAATAAATGTAATATATATGTTTTATTGTTAGTACTATTTCAAGATGAACACCCACAGGACTGAAACATTTAGTTGTTTAAGAAAAATCCTGATAACCTAAGAATATTAAATATGATACATCAGGTTTTTGTGTATCATTGTATTACAGTGAATTATATATTTGTAATTTAAATTTTTTTAATCATTTTTAATCATAAACCTGCAATAATGTTTTTATTGATCTCATTGATTTCAAATACTCAAAAAAATAATTTCTTTTTAAATATTTGCTATACATACAGAACATATTTACAAGTAAATACATTTATATATTTATATTTAATATTTTAGATCAAATATTTTTTCATTTATAAACATCTATTTTTTATGTATGTGTTTGTTTTTACACATAGCCTACATAAATATACACAAATAAACTACTTTTTAATTTTAAGTTTGACAGCAGTTAGATCATCTAAAATGTTATGAATGGATCAATTTAAAGATTTTTTTTTTTTTAATGATTGTATATTTTTACATTGATTTTTCTTTTCTCTGATTAATCTCTATCGGACATTATACAGTCATGTCCTCTTCCGTCTTTGTTACTGAAAATAAAATAATAATAACAAATAAATAAATAAATAAAAAACATCTGATACTTTTTATGCGGGCAGCACTTACTACGTCATGTGTGCGAATCAAAATCACTTTAAATGCATTCTATATAGTCTTTGGTGTAAATGTAATCATGCCATATGTTCTCTGCAAGGGTTGATTTAAAAGTAAATGTTATAAAACGCGTCAAAACCCCTTTAAGAGTATTCTATAGTCTGTTGGACGCTTGCAGCTGAATAAATAACGGTCTCTGATGTAATAAACCTCTGGGTCAGATCCCTGCTTTGAAACGTTTGCTTTTGGTTTTAAAAGCTGCTCTGGTGGTGATTCATTTTACGAGGACTCTTTGATTTGCCTTCCTGAATCAGAGTTTTAAAGTTGGATAGGCGGTGCGTTTATTTCTCACCTCCATAAAGCCAGTCCGTCTCGTCATCAGCACTCTCATCAGCTGTTTTCTCTACCTCTTTTGTGGACATGATCACCTAAAAAAAGTAACTTTGCGTAGTGTGATAATAGTTTTAGGGTTTACCGTCACAGCTGTCACAGTGACACGCCGCGTGCTTGTGTAGCAGGTGCGCGTTACCAAAGAGACACATCTCACCGCACGCGCACGTGTGCTAGACACGCAGGAAGTGCAACATCAACACAGTAGGCTACATACGTTTGTTTGTTTGAAACATGACCGCATTTTTTAAATATTTTGTGATTAACAGAAAAATATATAGTTGATTAATTTTGCTAATTTTCTTCAATGAACAAAATTCAAAGGCAACCGCTCATTAAAAAAACGTCATTTATATAAAAATATACTGGAACAAACAAATAATTATTAAAAAAAAAATATATATATATATATTTATATATATATATATTAGAAAAATTAAATATTCATCTTTATTAGCAAAAATAGCCCACGTTGTGTGTAGTAAATCAATGGATAGCTTACATTTTTGCGGTCAGTCATTTTTGCTTTGCTTTATGTTACTGTTAAAAAATGAATAGTGGTCCATGTTTATCGTAAAATGGGTACAGAATAAAGAATTATTTATATAACACACTACTCGACTTTTCAAAACTGCCAGCTGGTAGTTATGACGCATAATTATCGCGACGGCTCTACGCCACGTCACCTTCGAGAGACTCACATGGGTTTGTTTTGAATGGTGTCTGTTTGACAGTTCTGTTGTTCGTCTCAATTTTAAACCCCAGCATTTGCGGAAATATGTTGCCCACGGATGGAGTCATGTCTTTTCCCGGTCAGACGTGGGAAAAAGTGCTGTCAAAGGTAAAAAAGGCTGTTGTTTTCATGGATGATCGTTGCTCGGAGAGTCTGCACTGGAACGGAGGAGCCGCGCTTCTGTTTGAGGCTGGAGCTCGAAACATCAAACAGTTCTCAAGCTTTGAAGCAGGCGGACAGAATGAACCCAAAGCTGCGTTTGTGGTAAGCACCTTGCTGAAAGGAAGAACAGCAGACGTTATCAAAGACATCATTTCCCTCAGTCACTTCCAGTACTGCGTGGTTTTCACAACTGTTCCTCACTCCATTCACCTGCTTGCGAATAATGTGACCACTGATCTGGAGGGGAACCAGGTGTTTGAGCAGTTTGAAGAGAAACTGTGTGAGTGGATGGGCGATATGAACTATACCGCTGAGGTCATGCATGCTCCTGTGGTTTTTGCCCCTCTGACTCAGCAGCTCCACCTTTTGCCTGCTTTCTCTGAACTTTTCCCTTTATTAGAAGTGGATCTTGAGGCCATCAATCAGAAGAGGCCAGAGAAAAAACGATTTGGGAGTCTGATGGATGTGGATATGCACTCTCTCCCACCTGAGTTGCAGATTCAGATTAAATCCCTTGCATCAGCCCTCAACGCCTTGTTTGAGTTCATCAGTACCCGTGAGGAGAGCTTTTCTGTGGGTCCGATGAGCCGTCTGATCGCAGGGGAGCTGGCCAGTCATCCTCGGGCCAAAAACAGGAGGAAGTCAGCCCCCAATAAAGCATCAATAGTGTTTATTGACAGATCTCTTGATCTTACAGGTGTGGTCTACATACTGTACTGTAATATAGTCAGTCATTAATAATTAAGCCAAGACGCTACATGCAGAATCTTGTTTTTTTTTTCATGCAATGGTCAATTAACTGTAAAATACTGTATTCAATGTTCTTGTTTTCTTGGCTTTTGAAAGGGTTTTTTGATTTTATGACATGATACAAAGATGTATCCAAAATTCCCTATGAATAAATTAAAATGAGAATTATGAACATGGCTTTATCCAGTGTTCAAATTTCTGTTCTGTGCATGTAAACAAGTTAGTGCACATTTTATTAGATAATGCCTCATTTGTGTATTTAATTTGTGACGTTAAGCAATGTTGTGCTGGGATTAAACAAATGTGAAAACATGGTGAAATCTGTGGTCACATCATGGCAGCATAAAACAGGATAACTTATTCTATGTCCTTTCCCTCTGTTTCTATTTTGTATAAAATATAGGAGCCGCTGGCCACCATGGGGACAATCTGGTTGAGAAAATCCTGTCTGTGTTGCCACAGTTGTCAGGTCATGTGACTGATGTTCAAGTGGACATGCTGGAGCTTACACACCTGAAGCAGACAACTGATACCAAGGGCATCTTGGCACCAGGCTGCTTGGCACAGAACCAGTAGGAGCATTTACATTCTATTGACATGTAGACATAGTATCATATAGTTACTAATTTAGCTAAAAAAAAACTGACATAGTTTCAGAAGATTGTTTGCCCCATCCATCTGATGGTTTGGGGCCAGTTTTGATTATAGCTTGCACCAGCGTAAAACTGTCTTTGGACGTTAAAATAGTACTGTCAGGATTTACTAATGATGCACAGTGCCGAATCAGGCATGAACAGTTATTTTTGCACCTGACTCTATCGAATATGCATTTGTTGGGGTTACTCTTTCAGAAGCAACATTCATGGGAGGAGACGAGACTATTAAAATGAATCGCACAATGAAATTTAATAACGTTCGCGCTTGTCAAATTACTAGTAAATTTGAGCCATCATTTAACATCCTAATAAAACAATCTACTATTTTGTCTTAAACTGTTTGGCACTTTGAAATGGGTGCAATTGTTGCTAGAAGGAAGCACTGTAGAGAACACAGAGTGCTTGGGGTGTAAGGGAGAGGATTTTTTTTCCGATTTATTTTGAATGCCAGAAGAACACATTGTTCATTGTTCTGAACATATCATTTTCCAAGCCATGTTGTTTTTAATTTGCTTCAGAACCATCAACTATGAGTCATGCAATAATGGGTCTATCAAAACCTTAAGTTTTTGGCCTCTGGTTCTTTCTAACATACTGTGCTTTATTTATTTCTTTATTCTTTGTTTGTGACTGCACTAATTATTTGTGCTTGGTATGTTGCGTTGGTCAATACGTAAATCAGATATTTCTTTAATTTTCACATTGTTAGTAAATCCCCTGCAGAAATTTCCACGCCTATCTGTTTTTCAACTGCGCCCTTGTGCTAATTTGCCCTGTTTAGTAAAACTGACCTCTGGTTATCACTGCTCCTAGGGTAATGTCCCTACTGTAGCTTGGTTTAGGCCAAAAACCTCAGTTCTGGTAAAGGATTAGAGAAATGTATTGCATAATGACTGTTCTTAAAGCACTTCTGTCCACAGTAGGAATGATCTGAGGAAACCGTGAGACTTGGTTACACACATGTTGGCACAGGAACAATGCCCAGTCAACTATTTTTTTAATGGAGAACCACCATTTCTTTAGTCATCATAAATGTGTATTTGAATAACTAAATGGCTTTGCTAGAGTTTTTGCCGATGTCATTTCCTACGAGGTGGGATGTGGTAAAGATTGACCCCAAATTTCTGCTGTCCTGTGTAATATTGTCATGCTGCGCAATTGTTTTAACATGTATTTGGTGGACTCACTCACTGTCTGAATGGACAATAATATTTTTCCTAAATGAACCCAGTCACCCTTTTTTAGATGGGAATTTTTTTTTGCTAAACATATTGCACTGATGGCCTTTGATTGAACTCAGTCTTGAGTGAAAACATCAACTGTTTAATGTTTGGTGCAATTGACACCATAACTTTTCTGGCAGATGATTTTGTGGCGGATCACTGTACATTGACAAAATATTCTCTTGATTCAAGATTATTTTTTAGGCGAGGAGCAGTGAGCAACTAAACCTGCTTCATCTGGAAGTCAAATGGCATTAACAAGGAAACCCAAACGCTGTTTACGACCAATTAGGTCTGAACCACATGTTAGACGTGAGGGTTTGTTAAAGGAGGAACTTGTTTCGTATGTCTGTTTTCTTTCCACATCCCATCAGGCAGGGATTCAGAAAGCACATTTGCCTGTGGAAAGAATCCGGCTCCAGAGTGATTGAGTTAATGGGACAGGAACTTCTCTATGAACTATTTTAATGAATCAACCAGTTTGACATTTTGTGCCACCAAAGTTTCCAGATTAGTCTGGTCTCCATTGTGGACTCTCATTTGTATCCAAATCTTGTTCAATCAATTGTTGAGATCATCGAATCTGCTTTTTTACCTACACAATACACACGCAGATGCAGACACATGACCACATCCCTTCACTGCCATTAGCTGGTTACAGTAGCACCGCAGTGCTGAGTACAAACACACTCTTGGGACCTCCATGTAAATATACAAGAGCTCACTGTTAGCCAGATGGCATGGAGACTGAATAGGACAAGTCTCAGTTTGAAGAGCCTTCTGTGACTGGATGTGTGCAAAAGTACCTTTTTAACAGGGTTTGGGATTGGTTTTCATGGTGTTGCACTTTAAAAGGCCCGTATTTCCCACCTTAACATTTTATTTTTCCTTGAGGGCCACTCATAATGATTGCCTAGGTTTTCTACAGCAGGAACAGTCAGAATTTAGGTTTTCTCACCTTCTTTCTTTCTGAATCATCAATTGGAAAACACGAAACTGCTAAATAGATTCTTCACCTTAAATGAGATGTGTATTATAAGTTTTTGCAAATGTTGGCCTTATGCGAAAACGCCTTTAGCTTGGTCGATCATGTGCTTGACTTAGCACATTTCACTGAAGGGCTGTAAAGAGCATGCTTTGAGCCTAAATAAGCATGCCTTAAACATGCATCTAAATGCAGAGATGAGGTGGTGTGTACCTGATGCTCTAGATTCATCCATCACTGTATATAAGCCATTGTATATGTGGAGCACATAATCCATGGAGGTTTTTAATATGTTGAATGTGGAATACTGACAGTACAGCATTCACAGATAACCTTACTTGTGTTTATCAGAATTAGAAAAGAGTCATGGAACTAATTTACAGAACTTTTATTTTGTTTTACAAATATAACCAATTTATATTATATTATATTATATTATATTATATTATACTATACTATACTATATTATACTATACTATACTATATTATACTATACTATATTATACTATACTATACTATATTATACTATACTATATTATACTATACTATACTGTACTATACTATACTGTACTATACTATTTTGTTTTGCAAATATAACCAATTTATATTATATTATACTATACTATACTATACTATATATTCCGTCATAATAAATGCAATAATTAAAGGTTTAAAAACAAAAAAACAAAAATTAAACTTTTTTTGGGCAAAACAGAAACTGTATCAGAGTGATTCAATGTTTTTTTATTTTTATAGATGTCATCGTTGGTAAATAATAGTACTTGTACTGACATTGGACATTAAGATGCAGTATTACATTTTGTCTTGTAATGTTGTTTTCAATTATCTGTTAGTACTTGTGTAGGCGTGTGTGCTAATTACCTCAGTATGTGCTCATTCTGTCATTCTGTCATGACGTGATCTGCACATTAACTGAGTAATGGTTGTTTGCTCATGAGAGAATGTTTTTGTGTTACTGCGTGTAGTTTAAGTATTCCCTAAAATGTCATATTCAGTGTTTTTCACCTCCCTTATGTTTCTAATTTAAGTTTCAAGGTAAAAAAAAAAGCATTTGTTTGCCCACTCTTTCTGTATCTACACCAGTTCCCTTTTTTCAGGCCAGCTTATTCTCGGCTGGAGCTCCAGGACTCAGTGGAGAAGAACCGGGCCAGTTCCACGCAGTCAAATCCGTTCAATGTGAGCATGGGGATTTCTAGCTTTAGCTCAGCAGGGAAGCGAGACACAAGCCTAGGGTTTGTTTAGCAGACTCTAGACAGGCTCCAGGCAAATATCGAAGCTTTTGATGCATTCTGACAGGGCCCAGCTGATCCTCAAGAGAGCAACCCTACTCCCTAGACTCTTAATGTCCTTAAACGTCTCTCGAGACAGTTGTATAATGCCAGCTAAGTCATTCATTTCTGACCGGGTTTTGCCAGTCCAATATTCAGGGTCAAAGAATATGCACATATCAGACAGATCATCTAAACACAAATGCAGTTTCATCCCTCTACAGCTTTCCACCTGGAGATTTCTGAAAACAGTTATGAGTGATTCTTGTATGTGGAGAATTTGCCGTCACAATGAATTGGATTATACCCACTTTTTTAAATTTGTGATCCACTGTTTAAAAGACAGAGCTGGCACACACAGTGTATGCAACCCTTTAAATTACCGCTTTGGCATTTCTTGTGTACTTGGACAGAAGGATGGAGATGAGTACTCCTACATACATACTCTTAGATTTCATTATAAGTGGTTTCTAAAGAATAAATAGAAAAATATTTCTGAATTTATTTTGGCTTTTGGTTCGAATCGTAGCCTTTATTTTTAAGCCTGTAAAGTGTTTAAGATTTTTTTTTTTTAGCTCTTTGCTGGGATGTTTGGGGTGCTTGCATACTGGCCATAATCAATAGAGTATACTCGTCTAGTACAGTACATGTCTTCGATATTCTCGCCTCAAGGTAAGTCTATTGAATTTTTTTTTTGCCTGCTTTATAATCCACCAGGTGTAAATTGTAAGCCTAATCCTTAAAAATAGAAAACGGCACACCTCCAAGCCCTGCACTATTTGAAGTATCAGTCACGTCTGCAGCACAAATGGTACAGGTTTACACTAAACTTTAAAGGGATATTTCACCCTAGACCTTAATTTGCTAAACTATATTTATACATGCATTTCACTACAGTTTTCATCTGAAATTAACAATAGTGTCAACAAAACGTTGGGCCAGATTGGTTAAATACTGGGACTTCAAAATAAATGTTGACATTTGCATTGCATACCCCAGATCCCTATGTATGACTTTTCTGATGAAGTAAACTTGCTTGGTAACTCACCTGCTACAGCATTAAATGTTAGGGTTTAGAGCAGGAGCTCCATTATTTAAACACAGTAGAACCTTAATATGATAGTCTTTCTCACCAGAAGATTCCAAACCCACTTACTGGACATTTAACTTTGAAAGTGTTGTTAATTTCAATATTCGTTTTTGCCACAGGCACAGTTTTTCCAGATATTTTTTCTTATGCAACACACATTGTTTTGAACTGGAGTCTAGAGTCTGTTGTGCCTGTAACCCAAGCGAGTGAGCAATATTAATAGGGATGTTTGCCTTAGCAAACAAAGCTAATAATAATGGTTCTGACTGGGTTTTTGTGGCCCAGCCCTGCAGTGCTGATATTGGCATTGTTCTTGTCAGCTCAGGTGAATGTAATTGGCTGCATTGTGTTATTTTAACCCAGCAATATCTATAGGCTCTAAAAAATATTTATAAGAGGTTTTATTTTAAGATCCTAATTGTGGGCTGTCTGGCTAATTTTGCCTTCTTTATTGTATGGTGTTTCCCTTTGTAATTGTAGGCTCTGTTTCAGGGTCGCTGGATATAGTGTTGTTATGGGTGGTCATTTCAGACGGCCGTCTTGAGGCGACCGGCGCGGGCTTCTGATAGGAGACTTCCTCTTCCTTGCCTGTGCAAACCCCGACTTTTAATAACAGTCTGGTTGTACACTGCGCCTATTCAGGTCTGACTGGAGAAACATCAGGATCTCTCTGTGTTTTTAGTGTGGTTGTGGGAGAAATCTGAGCGTCTTTGTAATAAAAGCCGTGTCTGGTGTTTTGGTAGGTTGGCTTTGAAATACTTCACTAAAGACGAGAATTTATGTTCTTCGAAATGGTAGGATATGCAGTCTCTGGTGGGGTGGATTGTGCTGCGTGTGAAATTTTGGTTATAGCATATTTCAAGACTTCACGTTTGGTTGGCTAATGGATGACTGTTTCACGCTCTGCTCTACTGCAACATCAACCAACCTGTCTAACTGCTTTATTCCTCGCTATAGTAATACAAATAGACAATTGCAATTGGCCGACAATCTGTTTTTGGACTTGAAGATTGTGTGTGTGTGGTCAGGTGTATTCCAGTCAGGCTGGTGTAATAGGTTGTTCTTGGCACTGCGGTAGAGCGCTGGTGCTTTGATTTTGTGTGTGTGGGATACTTAGACTATGTCCTTGCTTATGTAAGGGCACACACCCTCCAAACCTCTACCCTGTGTTTTACTAACGTCTACCCAACTCTATGCCCTGTCCAGCTAGCATTAAACCTGCACTTTATATTCGAGCTCATGAGGATATCGCTGTGAATGTGGTTGCGTGTGTATGTAGAGGGCAAAGAAAGGGACCACACTGCAGTGTGAGAAAACAACACTGGAGAGAAGACACACATATCACACAGTATTTTACTGGCAGCTAAAAAGACTGACTTTGTCATTTGTCACGTTGGTCATGCTTAGCATTGAGTTCTTGAGTCTTTGTTGACAGATCATATTGTTTACTCTCGTCAGCCTCTGCTGTATCCCTCCCACTAGTTCCCTCTCTCTGACTGACAGCTCAATTGTTAAATCAGAATATAGTGTCAGTCTCACTTTAGACACTTACTGAAACTCTGACTTAGCGATTTCTGTATAGCTTTTACAGTTTATATTTCACCTCCATATCCTTCTTGTCATCTTGTAGTCTCATTTCTATCTTCATTTCTATCTTCACTACTCATCTCAGTTTGTGCCTCCTCACCTTTCCTATTTCTACTGCTTATCTGTTCTCTCTCTCATCTCAGTTTGTTTTATAATCTTAATTCAAGTGTTCACGCTTCCTCATAAATTTGATAGCGGGTTTGGCGTGCTGTCCAGGGAGCGGCCCGGGAGAACGGCGGGCTCGAACCCTAGTGAGGGTAAGGGCTCGGCGTCCGGCTCGAACTCCGGCTGCCCCCCGGAGTGGAGAAAAGTGAATAATGGGAGGCAGGAGGGGAGGAGGAGGGTTTGCAAAAGCGAGATGAGGAATGAAAGGAAGGCTGTGATTTTATAGTGCTTGGAAAGGGTTGATTGGGTGATCGTGACTAGGGGAAGGATTAGCTGATTGCTAACAGCTGCAGGCAATCGTACAGCGTTTCACCCGAACTATGTTATTATCAAAACATTTATTTATTAAAAGTTGCTGTGTTTATAGAAGGGTGCTGGGATAAAGAAAAAAAAACAAAAAAAACAAGGGCTGTTATAAAGTATATGCAGATGAAGAGGGAGCCCAGCAACTAACCCTGAGCCACTCCAGGGGTTGGCTGATGTGACTAAGATTCCAACCCTTCAGAAAACTTGAAATTATCTTGAACTTGGACTCAAACCAACAAAGATGGCTAGTTCAAAAAGGGTGGACAGGAAGATGTGGTGTTTCGAAAGTGGCAGACAGGTCTAGAAGAATGAGGTTGAATGATGTGAAATTAACTCTGGTCGCAGGGTTTGAATGACAGGCAGAAAGAAGAACATCCACTATTAATCCAGTGTAGTTGCATGTGTTTTTGCCCCAATATTTTTGTGTTCTGTGGGGAAAATAATGTTGAATTACTACCACTATTTTTATCCATGCAGCTCCTGGGTCTTTGGGACCTGTCCATGTCTGACTTTTGCAGCATGATGAATAATACATAGTGTTCTTGTAGTCTTGTGTATCCTGATATTTGAGCAGACTTTATAGGGATTGGTCAATACCAGGGTTCTTCAAATCCTGTCCCTGTGGGCCTTAACTGTGATTTTCAGGATCCTGATCCCTAAAGACCTTGATGAGCTTGTTTAGGTGTGTTTCATCCAGGTTGAGCTAAACCCAGCAGACCACAGGCCCTCTAGGCTAAGATTTGAGAAACCTTTTCTTACTCTGTTCAAAACCAATTAATTTGTTTTTACATGGTCATATACTGATTGTGTGATATATTTAATATAAACCCACATGTTCATGCCACGTTACATGTCATTCAGCAATCTCAAACTAAGCTAGATATATGACTTCACACAGAATAGTGTTCGACTACAATGAAAGTGCTTTGTTAGAGTTTCAGAAATCCCGCTGATGATAACAGATCTCCATTTGAGTTGATTTTGGACTTGAGCTGACTGATTTGGAAGTCTTAAAGTTGGCATCGAATGTTAAGAATGATATCAAGGCAATTTCTCCATGGAGAAATGGTTTTAATGCTGGATACTCATGGGCAAGATACTTATGGGGTAATGCTGGGCTTCCATGATGAAAATGTTGGCACAGGGGAATATTGAACAGTATCAGATGAAAGAAATAACGTTTCTTCCTACAGTTATCTTCTAAACAGGCTTCTGATTTCTTTCAGGGAGTCATGTGTGTGTGTGTGAGAGAGAGAAAGAGAGAGCCATCACAGTGGAGTGTGTGTGTTTATCAATATGGATAGATTGGGGAATTGGATGTATGAGTGGTCTAATGAATTAGTAAGCGAATGTATGTGTGTGCGCTCCAACAAGATGTTAAAGTGAAATCATGTCGAAATAAATGAAGATTGATTGTGGTTAGTTTATCTACACTGTATGCAGTGTTGTAGGTGGGCGTCCACTGTCCCCAATCTTCTGGAGCTTAATATCACACCCGATGCGGATCTACTGAGGTTTGCGATGATCTCCCTAACAAAAATGTCCTTAATTAATGGCTCCATGCAATAGCTTGATGGACACCGTTTTCACAATTGTGTGACCCTTTTTTAGAATTGTCAACAGGCTTTATTCTATATACCATTTATTCTATATGTTCCAAAACAACACATACCAAAAGCAGGGGCTGGGAGATATTTTAGCTAAAATCAATTCCCTATAAAGAACCGGCCCCAAAGCAGCTTTAGCTAAATTACAAACTACCTCCGCACAAATCAAATGATAAGCCCTATTAGATGGATAATCTATGTTTTTCTGTGCTAATCATATTAATAACAAGATGATACATTACACAACAATGTTTTATTAGACTTAACATTTGTATTATATTGATCTAGGAAACATGAGGTCAATTAAGACTTAAAAAAAGAGAGTACAAACAGTTAACATTAAGACCAGTACAAAGTCACACAGTTTCAGTTTTTATGTAGCTGCACAAATCCAGAAAAGTACAGACTGTAACATGCATGTGATGCAAATAATGTAGAGTAGCTTATATTCTTAATTGCAATATACTTTCATTGTACTGCTCCAAATTATGTGCAGTTTAAAATGGTTTTAACTTAGTACATTCATTTTGTGAATGCATTAAACATATGCATGTTAAAATGATCAAATAACCAAGAGACAGATCACAAATCCTTAAACCCCCTAAGAATTAATATTGATTGAGTGCATTTAACAGACATTGATAGAACATTGACAGAGCATGGTGGATGCAGTAGATGTTTACATACAGTATCAATGCATAGAGCTGTACAGTATTTTTTAAAACATATTTTATATACAACAAGCGTTATCACTCACAATTTTTCCTGTGGAGTTTTTGGATTTCATCTTAAAAAAATATTTGCTTTAATATGTACATTAATGCTCAAAAACGCCTAGTTCATAATTTGTACAGATGTGTGTCCAGGACCATCCATCAGTGACAGCTGATTATGGAGATGATGAAGGAGGGGCTTTAAATGACATGTTTAAGTCCAAACACTTTACATAAAGGTTACAATAGTTAATGCATTAACTAACGTGAACAAACAATGAACAATATGTTCCAGTATTTATACATTTTGGTTAACATTAGTTAATGCAAATGCAGTTGTTCATTGTTAATTCATGTTAATTCCCAGTGCATTAACTAATGTTAACAAGCACACATTTTGTATTTAATAATGCATTAGTAAATGTTGAAATTAACATTAACTAAGATCACTACATATTGTTAATTCTTAGTTCATCTATATTAAGTGGTTAACTAACCTTATTGTAAAGTGTTACCACTTTAATTTTTACCTGTGAGATGCTGCTGCTTATACACTCTACCCAAACGGTTTATACTCATACTGCCAAATTCAGTTACTAAATAACACAGATGACAGCATTTTCTAGAAATGATTAATATTAAATATAAAATGAACACTTAATGGATGAATCAGTAGGTCTTATTTTAACCCAAAATGAAGCATAAAACAACAACAACAATAGTAATAATAATAATAATGATAATAACGGTCATTAGGCATTATGCCATTATTTTAATAAAGTAGACTCCAAAAAATCACATTCTTATTATCTCCTCGTTTTTTTTCTTGAGAAACTGATAAAATGTGCTGAAATAATTAAAAGTTAAAGTGAATTTTCCAATTTACTTCAAAATGTATTAACTAAATGGACATGAAGCTGATATAACACTTATATCCACTTAGTTTTGTCGTGGCCATGACTTATAAACTTGTGGGAACGTGATATTATGTCGTGGCCACTACGTCGTTTTTTCGAGGTAACAACATCCTTATGTCGAAAAATATGTCGTTCTCTCAACATAAGAAGTCGTGGCCACGATTGTATTGCATAAACAAACCTGCGTGACCAGAGCAACCCGGGATTATCAGAGATTAATTTTTATTACATTAAACATTTAATTTACTATTTGCTTATTTATTTTTATTAAATTTAAAATTTATGATTTTCATTGGCATACGCTGATTAGGATCAGCTGAACCCAATCGCCTCGCGAGTATAAGTAGGTCAGCAGATCA
>JAUCMU010000043.1:7824553-7836946 GCA_032275025.1 Enteromius treurensis
ATATAAATAAATTAAATAAAATAAATTTTATTTTATCTAAACTCTTTTATTTTATTTTATTTTATTTCATTTTATTTTATCTAAACTCTTTTATTTTATTTTATTTTTTGCTGGGTAAATCTAATGTATTTTCATGTATTTATTTATTTATTTTAAATAATGTTACATTTTTAAGCAGAACAGAAAGGTTTTATGATCATGGGAAACATAAATTCACTCAAGTGAGTCCTGACTTTTGACTTTTATTGTACACCTTATTATAGTCTCGTCTGTTGTTTTAGGTTACTTTCATGGTGCTTAATCTGGAGTTATCCAAAAACACAATGGTCTCAGCATTCCTCGCTTTTACAGTCTGTTAAAAAATGTTTTACTTTTTTATTTTTTTCTGCTTTCGCAAGAATCGGCAAGGAAGTGTGACCAGAGCATCATGTGATCTTATTTTTCTCAAATTTTCCCCCTTTGTTTTAGTCACATTTCGCATATCTCCAGATAACTGAGCCAGTTCACGTTCTTGCGTTATCTGCCATGTTTTTGCACTGTCCCTCCACTCGTAATTCCCGACGCAAGTCTGCGCTTTAGAACAACAAGCCCCATGTTTATTATGTAGGCTTTTGTCCTCCTCATTTTTGTTCCCCCACTTTTTTGTCTCGTTTTTTTTTTTGGAGTAATGGAGTCAGGCCTCTCTCTAGCACTGCCAAAACTCTGTCTGGAACACATTACAGCTGAGATCCAACACATGGCAACTGTTAGAAAGGGAGAGAGAGAAATAGACAGAGGGAGAGAGGAAAAGCAAAAAGAGCAAAAGAAAAACAGAACAGGTTTAACATTTGGTTTCAGTGTCAGTAATACACCCCCACCCTCCGCCGCTTGCCCTCATGTGTCTCTCCTCTGCCTCGTTCACATTTCTTGTCCTTTGTTTCATGTCCTGCACCCTCACTTTCTCAGCTTTTTACTCTTCTTCTCTTCTTGTCCTTTCCACATAATTCTGCTCATTTACATGATGTGTTTTCTCAGGCTGTCCACCCCCACGATGACATTGTATTCCGTCAGTTCTCTCATCGAGAGTTTGTGTGAAGTTTCCAATGCCTGATTAATATGACAAGCAGCATATAAGCCGGAACACACACACACACACACACCATCCAGCAGATGATTAAAGACAGGAAGAGGAGGAGCCAGTGAGGAAGAACTGAATGATGATGCCTCATTATCACATGTCATATAAGGAGATCATTTGAGAAACCCTTGCTGAATAATGATTGTACAATTACTTAAGATGGAGCTGTTTACTCCTGATGTACCCATCCAGATCAAAAATGATGAATAGTCAACAGAGCGAGACCGAAAGACTGAGGACATATTCTAGTGTCAATCTACTGTTTTTAATTGCTGTTCTTAAACACAGTTGCAGATACAAGTTTAATGGGTGTTTTTGGATTACGATCTATTTCTCTTTCATGAGATTACTTCCTCTTATTTGCCAGGTTTTGTTTCTCCGTGTCATAAACTCTAGGGCCGAGGCTTCTAATCCAGAGGATTAGGAGTGTGATATTCAAAAAATGATTGTTTTCCACTGCAACATTTATCAGTGTGTGATCATTTGCACGATGAGTCACACATGAACTCTGTCGTAAGTTGATTTGTGCGTACAGTTTTGCGCTGGTTTCTATGTTAGATTAATAAATGAGGCCCGGTGTATTTGGCTGTTGTAATATGTCTGCCTCTTGGGTGCCATGTCTTTAAGATGCCATGTCAAGCTAAAAGAAGTTGAACTTTTATTGGGTTTTGAGACCACATACAGTAGGTTCTGGTCCAATTATGTTGTATAGCTGTTTTCGATTGTAATAATATGACCTGTGTAAATAGCCTTGAACGCATACAACCATAAGGATTGTTTTATACTGGAAGTGAAATACTCCTTTTAAGATCTGAAAGGTCCACATAGAAAACAAAAACAAAACATCAAATATTGTTTTACATGATACTTTATTAGGTTTCCTCAGCTGGTAACCCCCTCGAAGTTCCCTCAAGATCCCATAGGGGACCTGCATTCATGGACAAACTAAACATTTTATCCAAGTAACCTTTGACATCTCACATCCACTGACACATTAATGTTTTGTAGTTTTTGATATTGTTAGCTCTTTGTCATCCAGTATTATATGGTTGGATAGAGAAACACTGTTGTGAAAGATCTTCTTGTTCTTTTGAGCAACCCTTTTTTGCCCTTAGGGTCAAATCAAATCAACACCAATTCTACACTACACATTTTTTTTGTAAAAGTGGCTTCTAAGTCACTGTTTTGTTTTCATAATAATTAATATCAGTATTACATATAGTATATTATTAACGTCTTGTGAAGTCTTTTCTCTTCTAGCTCTTGCGTTTATGGGTAACGTGAATTATAAATAAGAGGTTGAGTCCTTATTACCTGGTCTGTTTTTCACAGGTCTGCCACTGCACGGTTGCTGTTGGAGACAATGCTGGTTGCTAAGCAAAAGGAGGCAGTGATGGAAGTGAGGAGACAATTGGTCGAGGCAGCCAGCAAGGAAAACCTGCCAATCAAAATGAGTCTAGGTGAGGCAATGCACACATTTGAGACAAACTAAATGAGACATTAAGAACCTATTCTCTATACCGACATTAAAAGGGAAGTTCACCCAAAAATGAAAATTCTGTCATTACTCACCCTTGTGTTGTTTCAAACCTGGAAGACCTTTCATTTTCAGAACACAAATGATGATATTTTTGATGATATCTGAAAGCTTTCTGAACCTCTATAGACAGCCTAGACCCAGGAACACAGTAAGAACATTGTTAAAATAGTTAATGTGACATCAGTGGTTTAACCATAATTGTATGAAGCTTCTAGAAGCTACACACTTTTTGTGGCCAAAGAAAATAAAAATAATGATTTTAATGACAGAATTTTTATTTTATTTTGGGGGGGTGGGTGAACTACCCTTTTAAAAATACTCCTAACACCACAGGATTATTGACTCAGAACGAGTGCGAATGCAGAAATCCAAAGCTTATATTTAATTAGTAAAGTTAAATTTGCCCGCAAATGACAACAATGCTGTGAACTTTTAATTGCTGCCAGAATACAAATTAGGCATTGTTCCCAAACAAAGAGCCGCCTGCGGCTTTACAGAACTTTCTTGTACATTTACTTTTTTTTCTTTTCTTACAATTTGTGTGTGATGCTGCAGAATACCGTGTAACAAGACAAAGGTGTAAATTCTAAAACGTTTTACTACATATTTTCCATGACAAACAATGGAGAGAGATTCAGTGTTGAAGACAGAAAGGGAACAAAAGAGGAAAAAGAAGGAGACAGGGCGGTAAGATTCAGTGTTTTTCATCAAAGACCCACAGCACTTCCTTCAGACGACACAAAGTACTACAGATGGCCAATGTGGCCGCTGAGGAAATATGAACATCATACAGTTTGTTCTAGAGGTGCTCTGCTGTTCGTAAGTTAAGCAATGAGCCTGAAATGAGGGGTAAAAATACTCACAGGCATGTAAGACATGCACAGAGCTCTTAAATACACACAGACACAGTAACTATAATCGGTGGGAATAAAGTCTTGGAGTTGAAAAGCAGAGTAGAAGACCTACTGTATGTGGAAAAATGAAAGTTTTAGTTTGCCTGTTCCTGCAGGGTGTGGTTTAGTTTAGCTGGACAGTTTTATCTTGATACCATATTTAGTTTTAGTACTGATTTCATATTGTTTAGTTCAACCATTTTTAGTGTAAATGTTTTTTGCAGATTTGTTGTAATTGAGCAGTTGTATAGCTGATTTAGTATAGTTCAACACTTTTAATGTAACATTAATATTTTTTAGTTTTAGGTTAATTAGTTCAGTTAGTTACTACAACCACTTTTCACAAGTTTTTACTAGTATAGTTCAACAGATCTATTTTACAGTGACAACTTTTATTCAGTTTTAGTTTAGCATTTTCTCCTCTGTTTTAGAGCCAAATTGACTTTATTAATGTTAAGAGCGCAATTCCATAAAAGTGCAGGTTTTCTGAAAGGTGCACATTAAAGAATGCCAATCTCGTTTCCATAATAACCAGAGCAACCTACCAAGAGCAGTGCAAATAACCACCTGCTATAAGACATATTAACAGCTCTTCTCTATCAGCCAGCATGCATTTAGTTACATAAATCTGAACATCTAGCAAAAGCATACACCCAAAATGACACGGCAACAGTTCATTGGACCATAACCTCAAAACTGACTCACAGACTCATTGCAGGTCATTTATTTTTTTTAATATTCAATGTTCCCGTGTGCTTGTGTGCAAATTGAACTGTCAAATCCTATAACGCAGGTGCCCTTCTGGTTAGTGTGACAACATGCACATCTGTTAATGTTAATTCCAGGCTGTCAGGTTTAAGAGAGCAAGAGAATACCATGCCAATATGGGTTTATATTGCTAAACAGTTCTGATTCTTCAACGCACGGGGCTATTCTTCCAAAGGACTTGCACTCTTACAGTTCAGAAACTTCAGCCAATCTTTCTCTCTGGATCACATTCATTTCCTGATCTTCAAGCCAACAGAACTTTTACGGTGCCAGAACAATCATACTACGTATCAAACAGAACAAGTTACACACACACACACACAGAGAGTATTTTTCTTGCGATGCAGTCACAGCTGTTATAGATTTTGTTTTGGTTCATCTTGTAGCATCAGATGCATTATTCCGGGCTGTCATAAAATATTCTCTGTGCTCTGGTGGTCTTTATTTGTGCATGTATGTGAACTGTGCTGGCCTTTTTTCACTGTGTGTATGTGAGTGCGCTTGTCTGCAGATACATACTGTGGGTCACTGCTTCACTGTGTGTGTTAATGTAGATTCAGCCATTGTTCCATTGTCATGTGATGGTTAGTGCTCCGCGTCTCTCTTATTTCTCTTACAGTTTTGGGTCTGCTTGGAACTCACTCTCTCTTTTTCCTGGTAAAGCTGTGCCCGACAAATTATGTTGAGTGATTCTTGGGTATTTCGCTGAAGCTTTCTAAAGCTGACTCAATCTATAATAGCCCTTTCCAGTCTTTGGATATTTGTGGAACAAAATCCATTTTCTCAACAATATTTTATGAACTGGATAAACCCAAATGGTCTTTCTAGACAGTGCAGCCGTTTTCCATAACCCAGAATGTGGCCATGGACATCAGAGGACTACATTTCCCCTGATGCATTGCATACAAATGAGCTGGTGAAATGTTCATGATTGAGAAAAAGGGTTTATGGGGTTAGTGGTTGTGCCTTTTAGAATTACTCACAACTGTCTTTTCATTTTGCCAGTTGTCAAACAGTTTTCACATGCATCTGCTCTCTGCCCTACACTGATTTCTAGCCAATTAGCTTGCAGTAGTTGGAAAAGGTTCTAGACCAATAAACAATAAACCATCTCCAGATTTTACTGCAGTTTTAGCGATAAGTTGTCCCCCACACCTCCACCTAGAATTTGACTTATCTGAAGAACGCGGTGTGCATATGGTGTGCGTGTCCTAATTCTACTCCCTGATCGTCTTAATAACTTTTGTGATTTCCTTTTTTTAAATAAAATGCACAGGGTTTCTCAAGAGCCATAGTTGCAAAATACCAGTGAATTGTATGTTTGTGCAATTTTGGCTGTAATGGGGTTAGAATCGTCTTGTGAATCTGTCATCTTAAGAAAATGACCTTCAGGGGAACCACAGGGCTCTGTGCTCAGCCCGCCAATGATTCAATCTCGATCTTATATCGCGTAACTGCCTTCTGGATGTCTGCCTGATTTTTGCTATTGGTGCATGGCTTGCTCTAGTTATTTTCAAGCCAACCTTTATTCTGTTTGTGCTCTTTCTGCCTCTTTTGTGTGTGAACGTGCATTTGGCTGGACTAAAGCAAACATTGCTGCATTGGTGCGCAGGATATACTCCCACATCTGGTGCTGGTTTATAGCAACAACATAGCAATGTGGCTCTATGAGTAAATGTGAACCCCCCACCTCACCCTCAGACTTTCTGTGTCCCTCAGACCTCCTCACGGTCTTAAAAAATGCCTACACCCACCTCCTTATTTTTCTGTGCTTGAATCTTTTGTCTTTAGACATTTGAGCATGAATTACATGATGTAATTGTACAGAAATTGTACAGATGTTTATCCTTTTTTTTCCTGATCAAACAAATGGAACAATGCGTTCACTTAAACGCTAAGTTATATTTATCAGCTAAAAGGGCCAAGATGGAGTGCAGTGCTTTACTACAGTACATGAAATCCCTCTCTTTCCCCCTCACCATTTCTTCCTGTCTTTCCAAGCTCCCTTTCCAGGGTCATTGAGAATGTGTTTCTGTGGTTTTTTTTTGTGTTTTTGGCTGCAACATGCCAACGTAATAAATGAGTTTAGTAGAGACTGACCACATACAACATTTTGAGTGAGAGATACATCACCCTAAATCATGCATACACTTATATTTTTGGCTTGCATCTCATGCATGAGGTTACCAAACACGTCTGAACACACATGAAGGAACCGAAACCTGTGTGTTGTGGTTTGGTGGTGCATTTGAACAGCGGTATAGGCTGATAGTGGTCATTTTACGTATGTAGAAATTCTCTACCCTACCTTCTACAATGTGTCTAAGTTTTATTCTGTTTAAGTAAAACTCTCTAAACCCTCTCTTTGAATGGCATCAAGTTCAAAAATTACAGTGAATCTGTTTATTTGTACTGGTTTAACGATTCACAGATTTCTTTTTTTTTTCATTCCCAGAGTTTCCTGAGAATTTTTTTGTGTTTTAGTTGTAAACTGTTTTTAACAAACAATTAGGGCATCGTAGATACTCACATAGTAAACATGGTTTTACTTAATACTGCATTATAGTTTTTATTTATATCGTTCCAACTAAACATACATGTACATTTGCAAATAAACTTGAACACGTGCACTGAGTTATGGGGAGTTATTTCCTAGTAATAATATTATGGTTAGCTGTAGTATCCTGAGTATTTGTGAGTTAAAAACACATTGAAGAGATTGTTCTACAGAATGACTTGTATGTTTACACTCCTTTACCACTGTGTTTGTGTGTTGTCAATGGATTTGCATTGATGGGGACTGAAGTACGTTTTTTTTTCTGGAGTTCAAACAGTGTTTGAAGTTTTGTTTGACACCAAAAATACAATTGAAGGTAAACACTGAATTCAGAATGACTGAATATTGTTTTGTGCAAATGTTGAATCAAGACAGCTTAAATAAGATGCTTATGTTTTTCTCCCTTTTTCTCAGGCCGGGTTACAGCCGAACAGCTTTGTTCATATGTGCAGTTGTTTCGGGACAGTTGGGGGGCTCTGGAAAGTCACAGTGGGGTCCTACAGCTAGGACTGGCTGCTGCTCAAGCTCTCCGTCATCCTGCCCTCCCGCGTTGGGATGCCTGCCTTGCTTTTGAGAGACTCCTCCTGCAGGTTAGCCAGTCACACAGCTCACCAGTCTGTCAAAAAACGGCTAGAGATTTCTGATTTATAAAATCCTGAATGCAGTATGCTACATAACTTCATTGTGAGAGTCAAAGATTAAGTGTCATTCACTGTCTTTCTCTTTGCCTTGTACTGTTCATGGCTTTAAAGGATAATCAGTGTTTCCTGAAGATCACTGGAAATCATTTTAAAGCAGTTGGACACTTCAGCTCCATTAATACTGGATGCTGAATAATCAATAAATTCATTTTTTTTTCTAGATATTTATTGTTGGTTTTGTTCTGTGGCAGTAATTATCTAAAGCTCTTGCACATTTAATAGATTTCACTTTGTACATCTAAGATAACTGATATCAACTCATCTATCCACCTAAACCAACTAAAAACATCCATCTATTCAGCTAAAACAAATAAAATCCACTCCTCCATCTAACTAAACCAGCTAAAATCCATCCATCTATCCATCCAACTAAACTAAAAGCCATCTTAACCAACTAAAATCCACCCATCTGTCCAGGATGCCATCAAACCAGTTCGTCCGTCTTTGTTAGATTCTAAGAAACGTTATTGGCACAGTAGGGATATTTTGTTTGATTATCCGAATATCAGATGCTATGTGTGTCTTTTTTATGTAATATTTCAGCTTCATGTAATGCATACTTGTTACTTTTAGCTTGGTGGTTGTGTCCATGCTATTAGTACTGTACTCTTTATAGTTTACTCTGGTGTTTGTAGGTGCCGTGAGCGAGTGAGTAAACAGTCTAAACAGCCTAACTGGCCACAGCTCTCAGTAAACACCCTGTGCTTGACTAACAGAGAGATTCTTTAAGCATCAGTAGAGTTGTGAGACGGCTTGGATCTGAGTACTGCAGTGGGTGTTTGGCTCTCTGAGGATGCAAAAGTGAAAAGGAAATGCTTTCACTGAGGCCCGACGATAGCGGATACACGCGTGTGCATCACATCACAGGTCAAGGGTCAAATATGTAGAGGACAGGGAGTGAGGGAGACGTGGGTAGAGAGAGAGGACAGAGACCTTAATAGGAAATGTAGAAAGACAGCAAGCCAAGAGAGAAGAGGAAAAGCAAAATAAAGTATTTAGAGAGGTTAAATTAGAGGGTTGAACTTATCAAAATATCTTAACCGCTCTAGAACATGCAAAGTTTGTTCCAGACTAATATCCTCTCACTAGTCCGTTATTAGTTTTCACAGACTGTTTTTGATGGAGTTTCTGGTTCCTGTGGCTGTAAAGAGATCAGCGGGAAATCTCAGCCCATAGGAACTCATAAAAAAAAATCAGGAAAAACATGAAGCTGAAGCGGGCCAGACCAGCCGCATCAGCCAAACCGCCAAACAGCTAAACAACAATCAGCACACAAGCTTATAAACCCTCAGCTCTCCAGTGATCATCATCGCTCTGGGGGGGGAGAAGGAAAAGGTGTTTACTAACATGTAAAACACAATGCTAATCACTTGTTTGCAACCAAGCTATATAAAAAGAACTGCTCTACCTAATACATCCTCCATCTCTGCTTTTATTTAAGATGGAGTTCGCCAGAAAATCATTGGAGACTAAATTATTTTTTAACATTCTCAGAAGAAAGGAATCTATACAAGTTTGGAAAGACACGAGCAAGTTAATTTTAAATGTAATTTTTTAGGGAAACTGTGTAACTTAATTAAAAAGAGTTTAGAAAGGAGATGAAATTTAACCTACATGTACTGTATAGTGAACATGATACCAAAGTTGAAGCTGTTTTTTGATCAAATAAATACAGCCTTTTGTTAGCTACAAAACTTCTTGCGTAGTCATAAAAATCCTTCTTTATTAAGTGTTAAATGGAAGTTTGTCTCTTCAAGTTTTTGGAGTGCTCAATGAGCATGATCGTCTAAATGTTACCCACTCTCTGAGTGTTTGTGTGTGTGTGTGCGCTTGTGTGTGCTCCTCCAAAATTATAATGGTTCTCTGTGGAAAATATCAGCATTCAGCCTTGAGGAAATTAAGCTAGTTTCTGTTTGCACTCTAAACATCGCCTGTAACAGGATCTCTGATTTTCCTGAGGTAATACATAAAATGAGTTCTTTTTCTTCCTCTCTCCGCTTGTTTATTATATTTCAATTTATTTTCCATTTGAAGTTTTTCCTCTGATATTCGCATGCTGGATTTCTGAAACCGGAGAATGAAATGGTTTTATTGAAAATACTGGCATGAGACAGGCTCATTCTTTAGGTCTATGGTTACCTCTCTCACCCTCCTGGGGCGCATTGCGGGAAAGCTGCATAGTGTTAATAAAGGCACCCAGTCGACCAGGCCTTACCCAGTCTGTGGCTCTGTTCCCTGTTCCCAGCCGTCTACTCCCTGCACAGACAGCATGATTCCAACAGTAATGGAAGCACATAAGTGACCGATTTGGAGCACTTTACACTTAGCCTGGGCCCGCCCATACTTCCTTTGACGCTACATTCTTTTCGCGAGCAAAGTTAGTCTGGCCAAGCTGTCGTTTTAGAGCATTTCTGTTCCCAAAAAAAGTGGGAACCAATGAGAAATGAGCTCCCCCCCAACTGAGGTGGGTGTAACGCGATGACGCAGCAGTTATGCGACTGGAATCAATAACGGCTTTCAAACATGTCGTGTACCGAGCAGCAACAATAGTTTGACTCTGCTGTAGCAGCTGTTTTGAGAAATTTTCATCACAGCTTTTCTTTGAAAACGGAGCTGAAGTAATTAAAGTAAGACATTTTCCTACTGCTTTATTGAAGCTAGCTACAACTGGTTACGGTGGCTTCAGGTTCAGTCGCTACACATACGTCATCGGAATGAGTGTTCTGATTGGTTGTAGATTCGTCCAGTAGTATACAGAGGCATCTGATGGATGCAGGTTAAGCCCGCCTCCCAGAGGACGGGTAGTAAGGTAGCTTGGCCAGACTAAGCTCCTATGAGCTTTACAGTCGCGGAAGCCAGGCTATGACGTTACTACTAGTTTCAAAGAACGTTCAGTACTACGTTCTCGAAATGTTTCCAGAATGTTCCCTGAAGGTTGCATAACCATAACAAATGTTTACATTTAAAGAACTGGAGGTTTTAAATGTTCCGCAAATGTTGAATAATAACATTCTTATTTTGCAAACTTACAACTGAATGTTTTGTTCACATCCGCGTAAACAGGAACACACTTTTGAAACACTTCAATATCATAAAAAAAAATTGTTACTGTTGAATGTTTAGACAAATTTTAATTACGCATTTAAATAAACGTAAATTTAAAAAAGACATATATATATATTTTCAGAACGTTCTCTCAATGTTCAAAACCTATGGCTTTTTAACATGCTTTCGAAATTATGGAAACGTTAAGGGAACATTTCGTTTAGGCGTTCAGAATACGTTAAGAAAACGTTTTCGTAATTTACTGTATGTTAACATTAAAATTTAATTAAAAAACGTGATCTTTTGAACACTCTGAGAACATTTATTAATAATGTTTGCAAAATTATAAAATGGAAAGTTGACTTCACAAAAAAAACTGGACATTCGAACATTCGTAAAATTAAGTTTTATTATTTTTTTTAAACTGCATGTTTTGAAGATTCGATTGTAATGTTCCCGTAATGTTTCCAAAGTTATAAAATGGAATGTTCCGTTGATGTTTGCATAACCATGAAATAAAAGTCTTTAAACATTAAAAAAGACATCAAATTTGAATGTTGAGAAATTTCCGAAAGTGACATTTTAAAAAAACTGGATGTTTTGAACATTCAGATAACAGTTAATCGTAAAATCTGTATAATGTTTGCAAAATGATAAAACAATGTTTGCATAACCAAGAAAAAAAACTTTTATGAGAAAACTGGACATTCTGAGGACGTTCAAAAGACCATAGCCTAGTGTTTTTAAAACCTATGACAGACTTGATGTATGAACGTTAAGAGAAAACTCTGTGCCTTGAACATTTCTTTGTATTTTTTTACATTTTAAACAGCGGATGTTTCGCAGAAGGTTCCTGGAACACAGTTTTCGTTAGCCCCTCCATCTCTGTCGCCTTGTTCTCCGCCTTTTTTTGATGAATTTAAGCTTTCAGGGCCGGATGTGGGTGCTGGCAAAGCGATTGTTGGATTTTCCTGGAATCAGCGTTTTCATTTCCATCTGTGGTGATTTAATAACCCGCTCTTAATAGCCGCGCTCGCGTACATCTGCGCTGGGATCTCCCATTGTCAGGGTTTGGCCGGAGTCGTTTTATCTCCATCTTGCCCTCGCGACGGAGACGCACACTTTTCGTCTCATATTGGCTGAGGTTTGACGTGTAACAGCGTCTCTCTCCCTGCACTGCGAGAGCTGTTCAGTATTCAGTCGTGTGTTTACCTTAGGCAGCGATGCTTGTTGTACTTTTGAATTTCTGCTTGCTGACCTTCCCATGATCGACCTTGTGACCTCTGACCTTGCTGAGATCAACTAGACAAGCCTGGCTGGAACCACGTCCATTTGAGCCTTAGGCTACTTTATGTACAGTATAGGTCCATAATTCATGTGAACAAATACTCTTAGCTCAGTCTGTTTCTAGAGAATCGTTTGGACTTGCTGCATTACAAAAATATAAATTTTAAATCCTTACCGATGGGACCCTAACTACTTTAATTAAATACTCTAATAGTTGTTGTTGTTTTTTTTTATATATACTCTATAAAGAATTATTTAAAATTTTCACTGAATTTGACTGATTATGCTGTATGTTTTGATTCACTAAAAAGCCAGAATTGTGAGATATAAAGTTGCAACTGTACAAAAAAAAAAAAAAAGTCAGAATTGTGAGATATTACGACGAAGCTTTAGTGCCACCAAAAAAAAAAAAAAAATCTAAAACTACGAGAATAAAGTCGTAATGTTACGAGATTAAAGTCGAAACTACGAGAATAAAGTCGTAA
>JAUCMU010000043.1:7850317-7875785 GCA_032275025.1 Enteromius treurensis
CATGAGCTCCGCTGACTCCGCCCCTCTTTTCCGAGGCGCTCTGAGAGGATCTTTTTGTCATATTCATAGCGAAACTTGCTTATTAGCACATTATTAGGAAACACGATTTGCAAAGATTTATTAAAAGACATTATACTCATTGCTTCTGTAGGTGAGGCTGGATCATGAATGATTTGCCCGAACTTAAAACGTATTTCGGTTGATCAAGGGCTCGTCTTCAGTCTCTCAGATGTTGGGAGTAAATCACTACTGCTATGTTTATTAATACATTCAACAACAAAACACCTCAATCTCTTATGGTGCTTCACACTGGACACGAATTGCGCAAATAAATCGCGCTGTTCGCGCGAAGTTAGACTCATGAACATTTTGAGGTTACTTGCTTCATTCGCGCGTTCAACAGACACGAGTTCTGCCAGGCGGCTTCAGTCTCTGCATTGATGGAGGGGAATATTCTAAATACCGCCGCCTCCTGATGTCTCTGTAGTGGTTACACAGGAGGTAAAATGCGTATTGGGTATATCTCATAGGCAAACTCTGTTTAATGAATCTAGTATTTCCTTTTTATTCCTGTTTTTATGAATGTAACGTTACGAAGATACAGAGATGATGATTTTGTCCTCCATAGTTTCGGAATTCTGCCTGGCTCCGCTTGCTACGTAGTAATCACGTCACTACTAGAGAAAGCTCCTGATTGGTTAATGCAGCGCGAATTTTGCCAAAGTTCAGATTTTTCAACTTGAGCATTTCGCGCGAATCGCGCCGCGGGATGTCTATTCGCGTCTTTGCATTGACTTAACATGTAAATCACTCGCGCTTGACGCTTCATTCGCGTCCGGTGTGAACGCACCTTTAGAAGCCAACGCCGTTGAAAACGCCCTTGCAGCTGGATAATTCCCCTGCCGGCATCCAGTGAGAAAGAAAAGTCATCTAAAGCTTACTTCGAATAGTTAAGATCTTTTAAGTATAATGACGATATGAATACACACATGCGGGGCATTATTTCTCTGCATGCTTATGTGACTGTACACTCCGACTTCGCCTGGGCTCGCTGCCATACGTGATCGGTCCTCACTTACAGCGTGGCGAACTGAGTTCTCATAGCGGCTTATCAGACACAGCACGAGTGTCGAAAGGGAACGAATGGGAACGAGTACTGCATTGTATGCTGCGCTGTACATACCCGTAGCTTCAGTCGAAGTAACATGAAGTCCTGGCGCACAGCAGCCGCTATATATAGACGGCCCCGCCCCCTCAGGCGAGCTTTGGCAGGAGCCGGTGTAATCCTAACCCCACCCCTAATCATAACCCGTCCCCCTCACCTAACCCTAAACCTACCAATACTAGGGGAGTCATAATCTGGCAGGGGTCAAAATTCGGCACTACACCGTATTAACACGGTTTGTTTATCAAAAGTACCACTGCAGCGACCAATGGCCGTGCAGTTTCAGTTTTTCTTCAGTTAGGAGGAAAAAAGGAGTTTTTCCCCCCCAAAAAAACAGGTAAGGTGAAGCACAGACACCTTCAGGTTGTCGTTCCTTTCAATCTCCCTGTCCTTTCAAATGAAGAACATAAAAAGCCCAAGGAATATTGCAGAGTTGCATATATTCTCACGTATTGATCTCCCCTCTAACCAAATTTGGTCTCGTCTCGTCGCTGTGAGAATTCAGACTGTTTAGATGCCGGATCTCATTCTGTGAATGTGTGGGAGATGAAGAGAAAGCAGAGAGAATGAAAACAGACCGACTGATTAACCACGACATGCTGATTTTGGCTTCTGTTTTCAGTTGTTCTCTCTCTTTCTATAAATGATAGCAGAAGATGTCTGCACTCGTTTAGCTAACTAAGCCATATGATATACAGCGTTTCAGCAGTTTGTTGTTTTGTTTATGCGTATGTGTGACAGAGAGAGTGTGCATTTCTTCGTTTGTCCTTCTTCAGTGTCTTCTTCCTCCTCGGTCAGTTTGAACCGCACAGTGTTATGATAACAGCGTTAAATATGAAGTGATCGTAAAATAGTCCAATTCTGCAGTGACTCATCATCCAGCTGTGGTTGCCGGGAACAAATGACCAAATTTCCCCACCCCAGGAGGATGTACAGTACCCCTATGAGAAATCTCTCTGATCGTAGTACTCTCCACTGAGTAATGTCTTATTCATAAAGGTGCTTGTTTGCCTTCTTGCCCTAAAGGCAGATTAGCAGGAAGTCAGAATTATGTTTCAAAGCATAAACTGTGTTTGACTCACCTCTATAGGAGATTCCCTCGATAAAACATTGATGTGAGTGTGTGTGTGTGTGTGTGTGTGTGTGTGTGTGTTTACAGAGCAATTTGACATTTCCTGTTTATACCTGAATCGAATGAATGTAAATGTTTGGACTGGTTAGTTTGTCTAGGTGGGCCAAGAAGCGGTAAACAGATGCTGAAAAAGAGACACATATTTCAAAGTTTAATCCTCTACAGTGAGCATTTTATTAAGCAAAAAAAAAAACAACAACATGCAAAACACAAGAGTACATGCTCAGAAACACACACACTTCTGAATGAACTTTGGCTACATGGTATGTCGCTGCCACCTACAGACCGTAAGTATTTGCTCTTCCAAAGCCATATTAATTCGTTCAGATACTTGTGCAAAATGTCTTTAACATATACTTTTAATTACCACATATGTACTTTAATACAATCTTGTATGGGTTTTTTTTTCTTTAACTTTAAATGTCTTCGCTGGAGGAGCATGATTCATTGACATATTACACTCAATAGTATAAAACTCTTATTTTGAAACCTCATTATGCGCGCGCACACACTGAATTCAACCCTCTGACTGTGTGTTAGAGACACAAACTAGAATCAGATGGTGAAGTTAACCCCTCATGTTGCAAACTTTGTGTGTGTGTGTGTTTTCAAGAGTAATGTTTTGTTAGGTGTGTTTTGGTGTTTCAATCTGACATTAATTATTAGGTTAAAGTCTATGGTTGGGCTTGTGTGTGTCCGACTACTTAATAGTAAATTTAGCCCAAATAAATAACACAATACGTTGCCCTTTCATGCAAATACAACACACTCAAATTACATTTGATAAATGCAAAGCTCTAAACAGAATATGTTTAGTTTTCTGTTGGAGGTTAGATATTGTCTATTAGCCTCCGTCTTAAACAGCTCTAGGTAATCGAGATAAATATTTTATTGCATCAGAAATGCTTATCAATTATCAATTATAAAGAAAAACCTTGCAATTAAGTCATAATAAAGTTGCAATTACAAGACCTTGCTTGCAGTAAAACATCTAAAAGAATTAAGTAAAACTTTGGAGGAAACAGGCATCAGAAAACAGTATTTGCATAATAAACTTATGTTTTTTATTTTCTGAATTTACTGAATATTTAGCATTTTAGTTGTTCTGTAAATCCGGTGATAAGAGTAGGTGTGCGTGTTTGTTTGGATGTGGTTTTGGAGTCGTGTCACAGCGGCTGTCTAATGGTCAGTGGTGACACTGCGGGGAATGTGGCCTGTCTCTACGCCATTGTGTGTGTGCGTCTGTAAACACTGTCTGAACTAAATGATACCGTTAGAGTAACAATTCAATTACAGGGAAGAGAATGGGGGAATACACTGGTCTGTTCTGACTTTATTTATTTGTTCGCTGTGTAAGAGAGAGAAGGAAAGCACAAGTGTGTTTGCATACTGCAGCAAAAACAACATTACGCTGCGTTGATCATTTTACATACTGCATTGTTCTCATCCAACGGCAGAAAACACGTTGAAACCACAGCTGCTCCGGTCTGTTTTTATCAGATCAGATCAGTCTGGCCTTGTTCGAAACCGCCGGACCTGTCAAACAGACAGGACTTGGCACATTGTTTGTTTTTGAGGTAAAGGACTATGGCTGTGGTCCAAAGCATAGCAAGCTGCCCCGTTGTCTGCTGTCTACATAGGCAGATATGCTCAGCAAAAGATAGCTTCGTAAGTGACAAAAAAAATGTATGAAATGCCTCACAATCAATTTAAATGTACTTGATTAATACTAACAGTCAATTCAAATATGTATGATATTAGAATCCATCCTGCTTGGTGTGAACGGGGCTTGGAAGTATAAACACAGCTATTTATTGACAACATTTATGAGCATCATGGGTGTGTTTGAATGGCTCTCTACATATTTGTTCCTTTATGTATATCATTGCCAAGGTAGAGTATTGTGTGTAAGTATATATATAGGTGACATGGCTTATACTGCACTTACAACGCACATACACTCACACAGCGGAGGGCGGCTCATGTTTAAATGAGAAGATTCATGAGGATGTTCTTACATAAACTTCCCTGATGCAGGCCAGGCCATTTACCTTTAAGAGAACATCCATCAGCTGTATTATCTAGCATTACCTTCAAGAGCATCTCATTAACTGTGCAATTATCTCTCGGCCTGTGTAAACCGCCTACGCCTATCTCTATTCATTTCTTTATTCTTCTTTTGCAAATATTTTTTTATCATCTTTCTGTTTTTGCATTAGAACCTGCATTAGGGATCATATTCTCTTCATTTAACATTCATCCCGTCTACTCATCCATCTGTTTTAGTCTTTCTCTGAAGACAGATCTTGTCCCAGTGTCATCCATTACAACCAAACACAACACAACTGATGCAACATTATTAAAACAGTTGTGTGGCTTAATATTCTTGTGAAACTGTGCTTTCTACAGTATCCCTTGATGAATAGTTAGCATTCATTCATATATTTTTATTCTTTTATTTATTTATTTTGGAGTTTACAGTATATGTCTGGCGTATTACATATTTGTCTTTTCCCCCCCAAAGCTGATAAGTTGGGTTATTCCCTCATCAAATGCTGATATTTACTTATTTTCAATATTTTATGCAATTATTAAGTAATAGATTATTATAATGGTTTCGTATTATACAAAAAGCAGAGTATAAATTATACACAGCATTGAAAATTATGGTCATACAGCAGGGTTGTTTTTTGCCCACACAAAAAGTGCACACACTGACTTGCAGCTGGACTGGCAAGTGTGGACTGGGTTTCATCTCCATAAACTCCAGAGATTTGTACTCCTGTGCGCTGAATCAAACTGCTTTGATCAGGTATAAGGAGGCCATTTCCAGCCTGATTGATGAAATCAGTGCCCTACTCCCAGACGGTCTGCACCTCACTGCATTTCCCTCAGCCGCTCTGCATGTTCACCTACCACACACAAGACCAGGCTCTGTGGTCATAAACCACATCAGATCTAGGATCTGCCTCCAGCTTGATGTACAATCCTGTTAATTAAGAGATGGAAGCTCTTTCTCTGAGAAACTGGACAATTAGTCCAAAACCAACCTTTTTTGTTGTTCTAGGAGAGTCCTAGTTTCTTTCAAGAGTCCCGACATTAACATTGGAGACCTGGATGGGGTTGTGACGCGTTCAAACAATGGTCCACATACCATCAAGATTCTGTAATGTTGAGGTTGAGAAGCCATTCTTGACAGCACACGTCTTTGTTTGGTCTTTCTTGCACAGAGTAGTTTTGAGGATTTTTAATTGTTTTATTTTGTGGTTTGTCTTGAAAAGTTCTGTACTTTTAATTCTAATGACCTGCTATGGTGGAAAGCAGTGACCTGTGACATTCTTATTGAGCGTATTTCTGTCCTAGCGAATTATATGTTCGCCTACGTTATGTGTTCAAGAAAATTAACTGCCATCTGATTGTTTACACTCCTCTTTCCGCCTTGTCTCTAAATGTGCTCTGCAGACTAAATGGATGACTGATGCCATTTTTCCATTTTTCAGGACTTTCCTCTGGTTTCTGTCTTATTGCAAACTGATGGATTACAATTTTTAATTCTCATGTGTGTGTGTGTGTTTCTGTGTTTTAAAGGTATAGCTCATCTAAAGTTCATCCTCATTCACTCATTTATGACTTGTATTAGGGAAAATGTGAAGACTTGCATTTATACCACATATATTTTATTATATACATATTCAATGGAGACTGGACATGTAATTCAAAACCCCACACACTATAAAGATATCCTAAAAATAGTTAATATGAGTTCAATTCATCGAAAGTCTTGTCATCCCCAATTCTTCTTGATGCATTCCTGAAACAAAGTGATGTATGTTTCATTAGTTTGAGTCACTTCTGTGACATGATTCATGTATCCAGTTCACAAAACTGGAATTAATGAATCATTCGCGAATCAGATTGATTTTTTTTTTTTTTTTAAGTTTCGAAAATGTACTGACTCAGCGTAATAGTGGTTTTGAGGTAATAGCTTATAATTGTCTCCCATTTTATGATACTATTATATATCATATTTGTATACTAGTATATAAATATGATTTATTTATCCGTTCACTGTGATTGCATTAAAAATAAAAACCAGAACATTCTTTATATTTCTCCATTGTCTTTAATTGAAGAAGCATTACGAGTTTGAAACAACATGAGCGAGAATACTGTACATCATTAAAGAACTGTGGAGAATTGTGGGTGGAGGATAATTTTAAGAGGGGAGAAATCAATTTACAAAGTACTGTAAATTTATAAATTGTATCACTTAATTTTCTTATAATTTTAATAGTAGTTTGAATGAGCTTTAGCTTCTGGTCTATTTTAGTGGAGTCCAGTCTTTCCTCACGCACTGACATCATGTTTTTATATGCAGACCTTATTTTAGGCTGGTTGCAACCTCCTAGCAGTGAAGGGAACAGTATTCTTAGGGTGCTCTGTTTTTACAGCCCTTCTTATAAAAGGCTTCAGGCATCAAACATACACACATCAACAATATTCCTCCAGTGGTGTGCCCACAACAACAGTGCCCCCTCCCCATAAAAGGCCCCGTCTCCCACTATCTTACCCCAGTGTCCCTGCTGCCCTGAGGGCCATAGAAGGGCTCCATTGTGTAGAGAGAGGCACCTGGTTTTGGTTAGTGCCAAACTAGGATACACACTCTCTCTCACACACACACACAGCAGGGTCAGCTCCCTCTAGAGGCCCATCTGGACTTCATTTCCTGTCAGAGACAGCAAGCCATTACAGGCATGGCCTGGCAGATCCTTGTGATTGGATAAGAGACAAAAGGGCGGGGCGAAACTGCATGGTCATTTCAATTATTGGCTTATTGAGAGCTTTTTCTTTCATTTTAGGAATTTTGTGCAATTTTGAGTGTTTACATCACACACACACACACATTATAATGTCTTGAAAGTGAAATGGTCAGCTTCTGAAAGTAAAACTCCCATTCATTTTTTTTTTCTATAGGGGAATAGATTTTGAACATAATCTACAGTAAACTACTGTACATTACACATGATTCTATAGACTGTTAAGAATTTTCCACCAAACAGAGAATCGTGACAATAGTTTCTTTCTTTACAGCCATTAGGCACACAGTTTTGTACCTTTGTGTGTTTTCCAATTTTTTTAAATGCTTTAAATGCGTTCTAAAAAAACAAAACGTTTTGATTCACCTCATTGCTAGTTGGTTTGGCTCATAGCTTATAACTTATAAATATACAGTAACTTCTTTGAAAACTCTGCATGAGAAAAATACTTCTAGAACCAAGGCCCCTGAAAAAGTGAACAGGCTTTTACCCTCAAATCTAAAATGGTCAATTTCCCCTCAGATATCTGTTCATCTTTAGGGCTAAAATGATTACCGCTCAGACCAGTGAAATCACTCGAATAATGCCGATTTAATTTTTGTTTACATTGTTTACCCTAACTTAAACAGTTCAGTGAAACAGAATTATGAATATCATGCTTAATGGCGACAGTGTGGTGATACTTCTTGAGCTTACTGTAACCCCTGTTTATCAGTAATTGCTGCTAATTGTTATTGTAGCATGTAGTTACAATAGGGCTCCATTAGCTAATTGTGGTTAATAGCAGCAGTAATGCGTGGGCAGGCGCCTGCTCTCATAATAAGTGTTTCCTATGACTATAGTTATCAACTACACAGGCCTCTTCCAGAAAACAAGCCAAAAATTTGTAAGACAGTTTTTCTTATATATACAGGATACTACACTTTAGCAAAACTAGCCGCTGTTTTATAGAAATACCACACCACATTTTATTGCTTAAACTTCTTGTTTTGGTTCATTTGGTTTTGGGTTTATTAAGACAGGAAAAGCGAGTTAAGGAGTGACAGTGTTTGAGGTTTACGACTTTATTTAACGTATAAAGGTAAGCCAGTATGCTTAGCATTCAGCATGCTGCCTTTAAAAGAAAGTACATTCAGTCTTAGTATTGGCACCTCAGTATCAGGTTAATATTAAAATAATATGTTTTACTGTTATAATGTATTGAGTTGTGTCTTGACCCACAAGCTTCTTAAAATGGTTGTTCTTGTGAGGTAAACATAGTCAGGTATTTGACTCGTTGGTTATTATACTTAAGTACTGCAGTAAAGAGAAAACCACTTAACTACTTACTTTGGCTTAGAACCAGGAAATGTTTTGTTTCTTAACAAAACTAGATCTCAGACGTATGTTTGTGGGTTAAATATGCTCTGTTTATGTTCATTTTCAGCAACCAGGAACTTGATTTCCTGTGCCGCTACAACTACGGTAAAACCCATTTTACAATGATCTTTTAGTTCTTAAGTGGTGTTGAAAGATATTGGCATTTTGATTTCAATGCATAACTACAATTGGAGTAGGATCCAAGTTTTTTTGGAAGCCACATGTTACCAAACCCATGTTTTTGTGGCCAAGTTCTTCCTTCAGCCAAGATCTCATTTGGTTTTCAGATTTGTTTGCATACTTCATGAATTGATTCATCTGAGAGCTTCTAATGTTAGGATTGGGTGGAGAGAGAAAATGGTTCTCTGAGGACTGAGAGTTTAGTTTTTCAAATTTCTTATACTCTACTCTGTCGAGGAAAGCCCCTGGACACTATTAGGGGGAAATAACGTTTCAGCTCACTACGTCAACAGCTGTAAATTTAAAATCTGTGCATTTTTCTCCTGTGTGTGTTCACATGCTTGTGCTTGTGTCTCAGCAGGTCATTTTACTGAACAGCCCAATTAGGTGAACACGACCCTCATGCAGATGTCAGGTGCTCTAAAGAACACAAACACAGACCATTAGGGCCCTGGAAGCAGAAGAAGAACTTTTAAAACACACACCACACGCTTAGACACACTGAGTATATACTCGTTCGTTCAAGTGACAAATGTTCACCCTAAATCTTTTTAAACACCTCCCAGACATCTTTTATACAAGCTAAACAAAATATCTTCCTTGTATTATCCTGTCTAATACTAATGTGAAAAATTACTAAGGTGTTCAAGGCTCAACAATAAGAATCCCACTGGTCAGTCTGGAAGAGTTTGGGTTCATTTAGCAGAACTGCCTTAATAGTTCACCCAAAAATGAAAAATCATCATTTACTCACCCTCAGGAAGTTCCAAACCTGTAAGTATTTCTTTGTCCTTTTATTTTCCTTTAGTTTTGGTTACCATTGACTTCCATAGTAGCAAAAAAATACTATGGACGTCAATGATGACCCAAAACAGCCTGGTTACACACTTTTGGAACTACTTGAGGGTGAGTAAATGATGACAGAATTTCTATTTTTAACGAGTATCCACTACATGTACATTCAATAAATTTGTATTATTTATTATATACTGTATATGCAATTTACTATACAGACCATGTAACATTTGGATTGTTATACAGTAGTCAACATTTGAAGTGGATCAAATAAGTTTATCAGAGTTGTCCTAAGAGAAGAATGCACTTTGGTTTTAGGTTTTGTGACGAAAGGTTGAAAGGCTTTGATCCACTGTAAATGTTGACTACTGTGTAACTGTGATATTTGGTTCTGAATTTAGTTCGATTGGATCTGTAGAAGTCTGAACTACAGAAGTTGACTGGTGTAACTACCGTGTGTATTTTTCCTTCTTCCTCTGGTTGTGTCCTACAGTAGCTTGCCTTGACTACCAAGTGAGGTAGTCAAAAAACAAATAGGTGCATGAAAGCCCTTGCACATTTCATCCCAGTCATACTGGGAGAATGCATTGGAGCGTCCTTTCATGTAGTTTGTGAGGTCAGATGATGTTACGGTCTATTACCAATCAAAGATGTTGTTCTCTTACTACCATGATGCAGTGACAACATCATAAAAGAATTCTCTTTTTCATGCTCTCTTTCTCTGTATCTCCCCTCCATCTCTGTCTCTCATCTTTCTTTCACCAGTAAATGAAATGGAAAAGAAAACGCCTAAGCTCTGGTTCACAAATATTTGGGTTAAGGGTTTCGCATGGTTTCGATTTCACAATGTCAAAGGATAAAAATGTGTTTTGTGGTAGAGGCTGGTGTGAGTCACGTGCCTTTGAGGGAGTTTGTCTTGTTTCTCTTGATTCGCGCTCATTGTCAGACACAGATCTGGCCTTTGATTCAGAAACAAGAACAAGACTGGAAGTGGCGCGCTCTTTAACAGAATTATTGATTGCAATGTTGACAAAGTGCTCTGTCATTTTGCACATTCTTCATTAGAGCCCGACCGATAAAAGGATTTTGAAGGCCGATACGGATACAAATGTTTGTTGGTTTTAAAATCCGATATTCCGATATATCGGCCCATTTTTTTAATTTGATTTTTATTATTATTATTTTTTTATAATAAATTTCAGAAACACACAACAAAACATTAACAGATTTCCCTAACATTAGTTATTTGTAGTTATTAATGAGTTTTAACTAACATAATATGATAATGCATTTTAAAAAGAAAATGCCTAATATCGGCCTGCCAACATATCGGTCGGGCTCTATTCTCCATTTACGTGATGATTTATATATATATATATATATATATATATATATATATATATATATATATTGTGTTGATACCTGTGCATCTGAGCAAATCTTTTAACCGGCATAATAAATATTTGCTGACACACTATCATCAGAGGAATTTATTTGATGGTTGGCTTACCAGGCCACTTCCATTTCTGACAGGATTGGATTGTTTGTTTGTCCTTTTCCTAAAAGAAAGTTTTAGATTCGCAATGGTTCCCCTCTTAGAGCTGTTTCTCTTTAAATGCATATCCTTTCATTCATGTATTAATGAACAGCTGTGATCCGATTCCAGTCAATGTCCTCCCTGCATGTCCAGGCCTGATTTAGAATGATTATGTCCGATGGAGAAAGAGTGAGTTCCTCACATTCTGGCAGTCTGGCTGAGAGGTTACATGGTGTACAGATCTGAATTAGCCCACTAGGGTTCGACTTCCTTCGCTTCTTTGAGTCCCCCCCCCCAACCCCAGAAAACAGTCCAAAACTTCTTAAAGACATGGGATTTTAAAAAAGGACATTTTAAATACGTGAATCTAATCTGATCAGAGATTGTGATTCTGTATGCAATGAGGAATCTCATCCGCTGAAGAAGGTAACGCTGTGGAATTACATTTTAGTGTGGGAGAGTAACCTACAACACAATCTATTTATTCTCTTCTAACTGATAATGATTACCTTTGTAAGATGATTCAGGTGGGCCGCTCATGTACGGAGGGGCCTAGTGGGCTAAGACGCCGTGTTTCAGTGCCTTGGAATGTATTGTTTGGTTGTCATTGTACTCCCAGGCTCAAAGGGAGGATTTCGTATTTTTCAGATATGAGATTCTGAAGCAAGGCCAGTTCAGCTCTCTCCTGAGAGAGAAAGCGTGTTTGTGTTGGGCAGAACAGCTCTGCTGAGCTCAATAGGGACGCGTTTTCATTGCAATGAAATCCATCCTCGAGGTTATAAGATTTTGCAGGTTTCTAATACACACAAGCACGCAGTCTTTCTCAGACACACACAAATACACACTGATGTGTATCTCAACAGCCTGTCCTGACATAAACTGAGCAGCTTTTCCAGTGAGCAGAGTTGAATTTGTTCTGATATCACCTCCTGTAGACAGATGGCATAACAGAGATATCAGTTGTGGAAACTTTTCAGGGTCATCTGCACTTGCTTGAGCATAAATCTTCCCATTCACACAGCCACCCTATGTAGGGCATCTTGAAATGGCTTGCAACTACTTAATGCAGGTTATGGAAATTTATGGCATAATACACTTAAATTAAAATAATTATACTTAAAATAAATATACATGTAATATAACTGGATGACACATGCTCATAATGCATTATAGTTACTCATAATGTGCATATTAATTCAATTATATCTTTTTGTAATAAGTATAACCAAATTTAAAATGCACAATGTAACAATGAATTTAAAAGTTTTAACAATATAATTGTTCAAAATGCATTAAAACAGCTTTTATAATGCACTATACTGTACATAATGGCTTTAAGTGTTACTATTAATTATTAAGTGTTTCTATTAATTGTGTTTTTGCCACTATAACGGAAGCTAGAAACACACTTTTGTGTTTTCAGAGGCATCAATCTACAAATGGTGTGCCTAAACTTACTGTTTCATATTAAGAAAAAATATTCGAAACAACTTCTGCTTTAAAATATATTTTTTGCGGATCTCGTCCACAAATTCGCTCCGTAAACGAATGAGGTTTTAGTCCATGGTCAGAACGAATAATTGCTCCCTTCAGACCTGATTTTATAAAGAATTTAACATACGCAGAAGTGGAAAAGACTGCGGTGGAGGTCTTTGACATAATGATTGATTATGTCATGGAAATAACTATAGCAGGACTTTGTAATTCCTGCTGGATAAATGTCACAGCTGTAGTTTGATAGATGCGATGCTACATTTTTAATAGTCATAATAGTGCTGATGAATGTCTTGTCTCTGCTCTGCAGGCTTTGGGGGATTCGGACCTGGCAGAGGTTCTGAAACAACTTCTTCCCCTCATAAAGTCCAGTGAGTCTGGACCAGGTTCTGACTCAAGTGAGCTGAGTGCGGATGATCTTCTAGTGCTGCTGGTCTATGTTTACTCTTTGGCCAAGGAAGCATGCCCAGGTGCTGATGAGGATAAACGCGTTGAGAAGGTGGAAAATGAGTTGATTGGCGCACTGACACTCCGACTCACCCGACAGACTTCATTAAGCCCTCTTCTACAGGAGATCACAGGTAAGTGTTGGAATGCTACAGTAGTTCAACATGATAGAATAAAGCAGTGATATGTAGAGGCAACTCTTAAGTCAGTCATTTGTGGGTTGATGGGAAGGGTTGATTAATAATGATATACTGGCACATTATTGTCATTGAGTTTCCACATCACTGAGTGACTTCTCTTGAAGCTGTCAAGCCCAATCTCAGTGTAGCACACTAGTGATTAGTGCCGAAACATTTTAACAACATTAAAACAACCACCAGCACAACCGCTACACAGCTGATCTGACCTCTACGCTTCACAACTACATACATCAGTGGAACAAGAACAGCACTGCTCGTCTGGAATGGGACTCTGACAAACCAGTGCCATTCCCTCAAACCGCTATAAGTTGAAATCACTGTATAACATGTGTATAACATAAACATGGATAGTACATCCTTAAAATCCTCCCTCTGTAGGCAGCTCAGTAGGTTTTGGAACACAACATGTCAGGTTGTTGTCCAACATTACTGTAGTGCATGTTACTTTGGAGGGAGAGTGACGGAAAAGATGAATGAGAACTGGGTCAAAGAGAAGTCAGGATTATATGAAATGGATGGAGATGGTTAAGTGATCGACTTCAGATGAATGGAGGAAAACACCTCTGCCTTCTGTCTCCTTTTGTCCTCAGGAATACGCTCTCACCACCCTCACACTCCATCAGTCACACACACGCTAACACACTGCTCGTTTTTAGGGTGGAATCCTCTTCCAAAGTAAAAGATTCATATCTTTGATTTAAACGTTTTTCCTCCAATGTTCCTCTGTTCCCTTTTTTTTTTAATGCTCTCGTTCTCGGTTTAGTGACAGATGATGGAAGCCATCTGAATCTGTGGCCCATATGAGAGCCTGTAAACCTGATTCAGCCTGATTTGTGTCGGCAGGAATGAACTCTGTACACTCGCTGCACTTTAAACCAATTCATTCCCGAGGCTTTAGTTTCTTAGTCATTTTCGCTTGCTGCCTACATAATGTTGTGTATTCAAGGTTACATGGAGGTTTCTTAAAAGAGTGTGTGTGCCGTGAATCTTTTGAAACATGACTACAAGTTTAACTTTTCCATCCTTGAGGGCTCTGCTCTGTTTTTGTGTAAGTGTGTGTATATAAGGTTGTTTTACTCCTGCAATGATTTGATGTTGTACTAAAGTCAAATTCAAAGTGCCTATTAGGCTGGAGGACACACCCTGAAAGAGTCGCCATCAGTGCGGCCTTCGAAAGCATGTAATAGATGCTTTGCTGCAGTGGTCAGACTGCCGTGTGGTCCTCCAACTTTACTTAAATCGGTGTGTGTGTGTGTGTGTGTGTGTGTGTGTGTGTGTGTGTGTGTGTGTGTGTGTGTGTGTTTCAGTGTGGTTGGAATCAGGGTTTTTAAGTTTTATGAATGTTTCCGTACCTGTGGGGTTCAGAAAGGAACAAGCTGGCATCATGCGGCATTGCGATTGTTGGAAAATATGTTGTAATTTGAGTATACATGAGCTGAAAGGTATATTAAGATATAAAGACATGGTACTAGTAGTGCAGTCAAATGATTCATCGTAATTAATCGTATCCAAAATAAATGTTTTTGTTTACATAATATGTAGTGTATATTGTATGTATGTATATATATATATATATAAACATGGACATAGAGCATGTATATATTCATATTATATGTATCATATAACATATTTCATATATAAACTTAATACATGTATTTGTGTGTATTTATACACAGTGGGTACGGAAAGTATTCAGACCCCCTTATATTTTTCACTCTTTGTTATATTGCAGCCATTTGCTAAAATCAAGTTAATTTTCTTCCTCATTAATGTACACACAGCATCCCATATTGACAGAACAGAACAGAACATTTTTGTAGATTTATTTAAAAAGGAAAACTGAAATGTCACATAGTATTCGGACCCTTTTCTGTGACATTCATATATTTAACGCAGGTGCTGTCTATTTCTTCTGGTCATCTTTGAGATGGTTCTACACCTTCATTTGAGTCCAGCTGTGTTTGATTATACTGATTGAACTTGATAAGGAAAAGCCACACACCTGTCTATATAAGACCTTAAAGCCCACAATGCATGTCAGAGCAAATGAGAATCATGAGGTCAAAAGGACCTGCCTCAAGAGCTCAGAGACAGAATTGTGGCAAGGCACAGATTTCTGCAGCACTTAAGGTTCCTAAAAGCACAGTGGCCTCCATAATCCTTAAATGGAAGATGTTTGGGGTGACCAGAACACTTCCTAGAGCTGGCCTTCCGGCCAAACTGGCCAAACCTATCAGGGGAGAAGAGCCTTGGTGAGAGAGGTAAAGAAGAACCCAAAGATCACTGTGGCTGAGCTCCAGAGATGCAGTCGGGAGGTGGGAGAAAGTTGTAAAAAAGTCAACCATCACTGCAGCTCTCCACCAGTCGGGGCTTTATGCAAGAGTGGCCAGACGGAAGCCTCTCCTCAGTGCAAGACACATAAAAGCGTGCATGGAATTTGCTAAAAAACACTTGAAGGACTCCAAGATGGTGAGAAATAAGATTCTCTGTGTTTTTCTGTCAATGTGGGGAGCTGTGTGTACATTAATGAGGGAACAAAAATTAATTTAGCAAACGGCAATATTACAAAAAGTTAAATTTAAGGGGGATACTTAATACTCTGAATACTTTCCGTACCCACTGTAGTATATAGATATAAAGATCAGATATATACTAACATTGCAAATAAAACCTTTCACAGGTTTGAAAGAAGTTTGTATTAAGCCTGTATTAATTTGAACAGTTATACAGATATAAATGCCAAAATAATACTACAAGCTGTCAAATTTTGTGGGAAAAGGAGCTTACGGAGACACTGGAGTGTCATTTGTCCATGCTTGCATTACATCTGCTGGGGGTGGCTTTGAGGTTTGCTGAGAGGCTTCATCTAGAACTACAGACTCCATATCATCCACCACTGAAAGGACAGAAAATGTTTATTACAAGCAGTAACAAGTACAAAAGGTCTACCAATGACTTTCTACACACTGAATAAGGTATCTGGCAAAGACTGCATTCATTTTCAGCCTAACACTATTCTCACCCTCTGTCTCACTTTCTCCAGATGGAGTTCTTTGTATCTCTTCAGTTGTTGGTGGGATTAGTTCCTGACTTTTAACCTCTGCTGCGATTGGCACTTTCTCCTGACACGTCACTTCTTGTTTGGCAAGGCCAATGGCAGGCTGGCATGGCTGAGGAAGAGGCACTTGTTTGGTTTCATGAGTGACATCTAAAGACTCTTCATTGAGATTAAGGCTTTCTGAGGGGAAAAAGGCACAAACAGAAACTCAGGATTAACAGGAAGTTATTGTAAGACTGAAAACATCACACAGATGAAAAACACTCTGATCAAAGACTCACCAGTAAGTGTGTGGTCACAGGTGCTGCCAGGATCTAGTTTCTGAGTAAAGGGCTGGATCTCTGCCTCTTCCAACACCTTCAGAACCTTTGAGTCTGGACTCCGCCCCCAAGCCTTCCTTAGCCCCTCCCCTTGCCAATCTTCCATGCAAATAACTTCACCTGCTGTTTTTTTCATAAATAAGTTCACAAAGAATTATCTAAAAATAACTTTTAAAAAATTATGTTATTTCATATCCATAAGCAACCTATTTTATAACATAGATGGAAACAATATAATTTTGCTCTTCAGGCACAAAATACTAGAGATCTATCAAATAACCTAATGCCTTGTTTGTTATCAATCCAGTTGCTATAGAGTGGCTGGAGTCCCAGCGCATGTAACACAACGCAACATCCATGGTTACAAAACAAAACACTCTCTAATACATAATCTATTCACTCTGGATGTAATAAGGATGCGTATAATTAATTGGCTACTTTAACTCTGCATCTAGTCGACCAGCAAAAACAAAAGTTCAGATTAATCTAATGCGCACCATAGCCTGCTGTAGCCATCAGTTTCTCACTGTAGCGCACCTAAATGTTGCCTTCATAATTGAACGTACTATGAACAAGCGATGCTGATGTAATGAGAGCTGATGGTGTGTGCTTTTCACGGCTGATTCTTGTTGGCACAATCATTTCTCATTAGAGTCCTGCAAATGTGCTACAAGAAACTTAGTCACTTGTTAGGTTGTTATCTGTGAGTCTATGCAACCTGTTCTGCAGAACCCATTTTCTTAGTAGGCTAAGATAACACCACCGTGTTTTTCCGCAACTGTTCTGTGTTTAATCAATTTTATAAAAAAACTGTGTTGAATCAGTTGCAAAAACAGCATAACTACAGAATTTCAGAATGAGGATGTTAACCTGTTAGCTGACTTGCTGTTGTGATGCAAGTTTCTTCCAGAGTCTGCTGAGCCACAGACAGAGGAGGGGCACCATCAGTATGCCACTTCTTCCTCTCTCCACCAGATGGAGCGTTCGTATCTGGAGACGCCACCTGAGACACTAATTCAGGACAAGAGAGGGAAAACAAAGGAGAATATGTATAGCGTTTATATGACACAAATGTCTAAAAGATATGAATTGTATCATTACTGTTACACACATAACACACACACACACAAAGCTAATAAAACTATGTCTGTTCTGATGTGACTGGTCTTTAGTAATCTTTATCAAATTTAAGATCATTAAATGTCTTATATATTAAATGGTATAATAAAGCCTTAATTAGCAATGCAAGAGGTCTTAACTGTGAGGATGAAAAAAAGGAATTGTGAGTTGTCTCTAATGTCATTATTAAAATGCAAAACATTAATGTTTAAATAATTAAATGTGATGATCCCTGCTCATTACAAAGTAAAAAAATAATAGTCAATTCATGTGTGTTGATATATTTGTACCTAAAACATTTTAAAGCATTTGTATAATGAATAAAACACGCATTGAGCACTTTACAACCCCGGTACATCCTGTTTTGTTGATAAGTTAATTAGCAGCCTGTTTAATTAAGTGAAATGTGAATTTGTGCCACAGCTTGTTTAATTATGTAATAAGAGATTTCTTTTAGCTTGCATGGTATTTTTTATGTATGTATTTCTAAAGGTGAATTTGTGCAGGTCTTAAAAAGTCTCAGCTTTGATTTTAGATATACTATAAAAAATGTATGTAGTCACACATGGTTTTACAGCAATAACAACAACAACAACAACATATTGATGAGATTGTTGTGTTTCTACCTGCCAGAGTTGCAAAGGTCTCCTCCAGAGTTTGTTCGGCTACAGGCAATATGGGTGGAGCAATAGCTTCCCATTTCCTCCTATCACCAGCTGTGGGAGGTCTTTCCTCTGTGATAGAAAGCTGGATCTGTTGAGGAGGTGGGCATTGTGCACTGCTGCAAGGTGTGTCATCTTTCACATCTTTCTCAGTGGTCTGGACCTTCTGGTTAAGTCTGCGAAGAATCTCCTTCTTGTCACTCTTAAAAAACAACAACAAAAAAATAGTCTCATTACAGTCAAAGTTATTCAATTAACTGCTCTCTCCAATTAAATGGTATTTTACACATCCAAATACACATGTCCAACCTGTACACCTGCTGTTTCTGCTTGAAGGGAGTCCTCTTTCATAGGAGAACTCTGTCCTGATGAAATCTACCAAAAAAGAAAATACATAAGCATTGGATGGCCATTTAAACAAATACAGCCAAGGTGATTTAATCAGTGCGATGGGTGACTAACCGCGCCCACATCCTTCAGAGCAGCAGTCATGGAGATGGCTGGAGTGGTGGGTCTAGAGGAGGGTGTGGCTTTGGAAGCATCTTCCTGAGGGGTGGGGTCAGATGGCTGAGTGACAGGGGCTACTGGCGATGGAGCTCCGCCCACAGCTCCAACAGCAACTTTCACTCCTCGTGCAACGAGCTGCTTTTTCACAAAGATAAGACAAAACAAAAGACTCAATAAAATACATAAGAGATGAGGAGAAACAAGGAAAGAGGAGAAGTTTGAAAAAGAAAGATGACATACATGATCCTCCCATGCTTTCTTCTCTCTCTCATATGCTTCTCTTCTCTTCTTTTCCAACTGTTCTTTAATAACAGCAGCACGAGCCTTTGACTGGGCCTTACATAAAAATGAACATTCTTGAATTCTTTTCCCCCCCTTTTTTAATTTCCTTTTGCATTCTGATACTAAAACATTTATACTTTTATACATTTAAGAATCAAAAAAGAACCTTGAAAAATCTAATAAAAAAACTAATTTCAAAAATATTATAATAAATGTTTATTTAAGCACCAAATCTGCATATCAGAATGTTTTCTGAAGCATAATGTCGCACTCAAGACTACAGTAACCACTGCTGAAAAATGTTGCTTTGCCATTACAGAAATTTGAAAATATATGAAAATAGAAACAGCTATTTTAATTTGTAGTAATATTGTACAATATTAAGGTTTTCTTGGTGAGCATACTATAAGAGACTTCTTTTAAAAAACATTTTAAAAAATACCTCAAACAATTAATTGTACTGTAAATAATTTAATTTTCAATTCAAATTATTATACTGATAATTTATTTGAAATTAAATTAAATGCAAAACCTTTAAAGCCTCGATCTTCTTCCTCCTGAGTACTGCCTCTTCGCACGACTCCTGACTGTCTGAGCCGTCGCTGTCATACTGAGATAGATGATCCAAATATAAAAAATGAATACATTTAAAAATCTATTTAATGATGTGTAAAAGCACTGAAACTTATGCACATAAATGATAATAAGCATTAAAATATGTATAAAGATGCAGCTGACAACAATGCCAAAATAAATCTACAGTTGAAAAATGTCAAATGGGCCTACACTGCACGTGAGCGCATTTACCTTTTCTCCTCTGAGGCGGGCTTTGATCTGCTGGCGTTCATTAAAGTTCTGTAGGCGGATCTGTCGTAGTCTCGCCAAATACTCCTTAGAAAAACACAAAATCACATATTTCTCTTTGTTCACTTCCCACTGTGAAACATATGAACAGGGGCAAGACACTTAATGTATATTGAATATGATATATAACTGGTCAAATAACATTGGAGAAGAAAAACAGCATTAAACATTTACACTGTATTGTAGGAACAGCAAACTTAAAAATACAACAGAAAAGCCATTCACTGATGAGGACCATAAAAAGCAGCAGTTAGTCTTCAGCTGGGATCCTGCAGACAACACTGAATACTCTTAAAAACAGGAACCATGATTAGGGACCCAAAACAAGGGTGTTGAAGCAGAATAATATGCACACACAAAAACAGCCAGAATGTGGTATTGGATGAAATGAAAAAATTAATAAGGACATTTTTGTATTTCACAGCCACATTCAACAAACATGCACTGTGCATGTACTGGACATCAGATGGTGCTGGTGAGCAGATGCAGGTGGGCATTTACAACTTAAAATAAGGAACCGAACGATGAAGGGTTTAAGTGACTTGATGGATTGAGGAGGGTTGTTTGGTCCCAGACTCCTACCTCCTCCTCCTTGTTGACTTGGGGTCTCCTGCATCGGGAGGAGTTTGTCCAGGTTGCAAAGATGGCGGCCAGGTTTTGCCGGGCCCCCTATTATCCCATGGGTTAATCCAATATTATAAAAGCCACATCATTAAATGTATTATCAATTCCATCACTCATTTCAATACATGACCTAATTTTTATACATCAGTTATTAAGAGATCTGAATGTGAGCGTGTGGCTGACTGTAGCGAAGGGGCAGGGTTTAAGCAGAGTAAATAATTGGAGATGTCCGGCATCATTTTACCAGCAGGTTGTGACATTTTAATTGACATTTTTTGTGAATTAACAGTTCACAAAAAAGATGAATGTACAAAATAGATAGGGTGTTTTGTTCCATATCATGTTGACCTTAAAACCTAGAAAGAAAATGATCTAGAGCTGAAATTTACTTCATGCCAGAAACACTTTAAAAAAAGAGCGTACTAAAAAATAGAACGCTCATTTAACAAAAAGAGGCCAGGATAAAAAAAAACTCATACCAGCTGTCCTTCTGCACGGACTTTATTCAGCATGGCTTCTCTTTTCCGCTGTAGAAACTCTTCTACCTGCTTAGCTCTCTCTGCCGCCAACTGACCTCGAAACCTAGACACAGAGAGAGAGAGATGAAAAAGGTGATCTTAGCTTTGCTTGACAGATTGAAGACTGAATATCTGAAACGCTTAGCCAACTGACCTATTGGCATAGTCATTCTTTGAAATCTGCTCATTTTGGAGACTTGCTTTACGTGATTCTTTCTTGAAAATATCCTTAACAGGGATGCAGGCAAGACCATTCAGCGGGCCTGAGTCTGCAGTGCTTTAATGATTATAAAATATGCACATTAACTGAAAAATTATTCAAAAAGAAAGGAATACAAAAAAATTGGCCACATTTTCTTTCTCATCCATCTCATATACCTGCCATTGTGCCCTGAAGACTTGGCTCCTTCACCAGCACCATCTTTAGGTGTAGGTTTGGATGGTTTTTCAGCTGCTGTGTGGACATGGTCATATGGAGCTCTACTTGGAGCTAAACCAGGAGCAGGAGTAGGGATGGGGCCAGGCACAGGGGATGGGCCTATTCCAGAGGAATGTGGTGTTCTAACGCCACCGCCACCACCACCTCCACCTCCATAAAACTATGCAAAAATATGCACTGAATGAAAAGCCTTCACAATATCAGTTTCCTTTATTGACTAATCTATAGCAGACAAGGAAGACTATTGTACCTTTCGTTCAGGACTGCTGCCTCCACTGGAACTGAGCACATGTCTCCAGCCCTGTTCCCGAGCCCGGTTTATCCTGTTCAGCTAAAATAAAAAGGTCGCAAAGTTTTAATATAAACAAACAAAACCAACATCAGTTTATTGTAAATAGCCATTAGCAGAAGGGCACTGATCAGTTCACCTTTTCCCTCTCAAATCTCTTCATCTGAGCAGCCTTCAGTAACAACATCTACAGAGAGAAACACAATTACTAAAGGGTCACTAACTCAATCAAAAGGCTTTTAAATGTCTTTCTACCCAAGAGACACACTACAAATAGCATCCATCCATCTAATGAAACTAGAACAGCCAACATTTGCTGAACTTGATGTGAACTCTTTCAATCACCAACACTACAGGCGCAAAACAATATAAACCTAATTTGACATTACTTTATTTAGTATGTAAGTATGTACTCTAATAGAATTATACCATTATGCTATTCTAACTGTTGCTCAAGAGATATTTCTTCTTCTTTTTATTATTATTATTGAAAATAGCTTCTTTAATGAACCGAGAGCACAAAAGAACATAACGATTTGAAATAATAATCTGTATCACTGTAAAAGGTCATTCAGGATAGTAAAAAACATATGGCACGATGTTATGCCACAATGTCAATAGTTCACCTGTTCCCTTTGCTTCCTTTCTCTGTCCATCATTTCCATCCGTTTCTTCCTCACTCCTTCCTGAAACAGACCATGACCATGATACTTTTAGACATGATGCAAATAGCATTTACCATTACTTGCTTGCAATAGTAATCACATGGAGAACGTCCTGTGGCAGAGAGGCAAGAGCAGTCAAGCATCCATATACAATAGAGCTGCACGATTTGGGAAAAATGTGCGATTGCGATTATTCAGGTCAAAATTGCGATTTGCCATTGCGATACGATATATAAGTGGTTTGACTCAACTTGTTTGTTATCAAGGAAAATGCACACACAGATTACTAATAATGCTGAAATCTGTATTTCTCAACTGATATACAGTATACAGTGCAATCTAGCAACACCTAATTAAAACTAAATTGTACAAAATTAAACAGTAAAATCTTTACATTACTGAATCAAATTACATTAATTTAAATTTAAAAATACAGTTAATAAGTCAAAAGTACAGATAAATAAAACAAATAGCCATTTTTTATATTTTTAGATGTTGTCCCAAAACATTTTAGCAGGATGTAACATATACTTGATACATTTCTATTGGTATCTCTTGTCCAGTGTGCCAATCATTTTCTCAAATCTCTCTTTGCTAAAAGTACGTTCAACACCTGAGGTGACTTGGGCGAATATATGTCGCTATTCACGTGTAGTTGGACGCTTGAACATGTCGAGTTTACGCCGGTTTCAAATTGCACGCGTCAGCAGGGCGTAAGCAGTGCGGGTTTTTTTCGGCACACATTTTAATGGATGAGAGCACACAGGGGCAGCACAGAAGCGCGTAGCAGGTGCAGAGAAATGACATAAATCAAAGCACATGGCACACAGTGTTTGAGAATAACGCTGGAAAATACAACAGGAGGATGCTTGTCTATAGCCTCCTACAGTACAAGCTGCCAGTATGAAAGCACAATTGGCGCACACTGCTCCTGCTCTGCATACGCGCCACTGGCCTGTTTAACTCGCCGCTTAATTCTTTAATTCGCTGCTTAACTTGGTGATTTATTTGTATTTTCCTGGCAATTATCATTAGTGTAATATTTAAAAATAGCTTATTATAATAACCATATAATACATTTTATTAAGAGATTTGTGTAAAAACTTATTTAAATAATATGTGATAAATATATTATTAATAGTGAAAATGTGCATGGATGTACAAAATCAAAAAAATATTAAAACAATAAAACAGTTTTTGTAGTAATTTACAATGTAAATCTTTCTATACTGTAAATGATATAACCGATGGTTATGAATTTTAATTTTTTGTGGTTATGTGGTATAATAAATTCTGATTTCTTTCTTTCTTTCGTTCTTTTTTTATTCTTAAATATTTTTGTGACCCACAGGCTTAAAAAAATTGCATAATATCTCCTTTCTTTATTTCTTAGAAAAAGTTTGGTGCAGTTTGCTTGTCTTTCTCTGATTTGATAGCCTGTGTCAGTGTCATTTATTTTTATGTGTGTGTGTGTGTGAGAGAGAAAGAGATCGTTTCTCATCAGCGTTTACTCGTGATAGCCATGTTTCGCTTCACTTGTTCTCCGAAATGCTCATTCCAGGCCTCTCCTTCAAACATGACGCCAACATCTACCCCATTATTACCAATTCCAGCCTTTACTGCTTTACTTCAGGAATTTTGTGGTCCGAAACATCAAGTGGCTTTTCAAAGTGCACTCTGCAGATGCCGTCTGTCACGGCAGTATGAGATCACTCGATTATTTGGAGAAACCTGCTCTGAGATGCATGAGTCAGGCCGAGCTGTGAACTGGGGGATTTAAACTGCTCATAAATTCATACGACACTGTTCTGAACAGCTGCATATAGATATATGTGCAGAGTCCAGATGCTGCACTGCAACAGTGATGGTTATCATAACTCTAAAAAAGACACTGCAGAGAAGGATTGTTTCCACTTCCAGTTGAAAGAGGATGTGCTGGTGGGTGTTGTAGTAGTAGTAGTAGTAATGATAAAAATGAATCCGGGAGCTCCCATCATGGGTATAGTGGTTGTGATTCATCAGCCTGCTGTGAGCTTGAGTTCTTACTCATGATAAAGGGGGGAGGAAAGTGAAGATCATGTCTTTTTGGGAGAATGTTAGGATTTAATTCACACTCTGCTCATTGCTTGCAGTGGAAATCCAGTCAACAAAAATATGTTTGAAGAAGGTTTTGCTAAAGCAACGAGAACATAACAGTGTTGTCTGAGCATTCAAATGTTCAGTTGTTTACATTACATTTGAAAGTTCTCTAAAGATTCTAAACGAGTAGCGTTTAAACGGACATCTAGCTAAAAAGCTTCCGAACTTTGTGCTAACATCTTGAGAACATTATTAAAGGCCAGATCAATCAGATTCTAGCACATAAATGTCAATGTTAAGTCACGTGAAGCTGAATTTCTTTCTCATTGTAAATCTTCAAGAAGCTTTGGAAAGGTTTGGATTTAGGTCTTGGTGTTAAATTGAGTGGCTTAGATAGTCCAGCTGTGTATGTTAGTGTGTAAACACAATAAGAGCTTTACTATCAGGTTCCGTATTTTAAGCGAAGTATACGTCAAGCCATTCTCCAAATGTAGAATTGTATTATTGCATTGTATTATTAAGAATTCTGGTGAAAATGTATGTGCAAAAATGAATATTTGTATTTCTTCGCAAAATAAGAATTCAATTCAATTCAATTCAATTATTTAATTTAATATAATTTTTTGATTTGATACATTATTTATATATATATATATATATATATATATAAAATTAAATGATTAAAAAAACAAATATATACATATATATATATATATATATATGTATATGTATATATTTGTTTTTTTAATCATTTAATTTTATTTATAGATTTGTATTTCTTGTGCAAAATAGCAATTTTATTTTATTTTATTAAATTTTTTGATTTGATACATTATATATATATATATATATATATATATATATATAAAATTAAATGATTAAAAAAACAAATATATACATATATATATATATATAT
>JAUCMU010000043.1:7875885-7894772 GCA_032275025.1 Enteromius treurensis
TCGATCATTGCCTGTCTGACTACGAGACCAATAAACAGTTTGCAAATGGATCCACAGTCTTCTGAGTTTCGATCACAATGAATAGGAAGGAAAAACAAAAGAATATTCAACATTTAAATAACAAAGGAATTTAAAGTTTTAGAACATTAATAATAATTGTAGAATTAGGCTGATTTTGACTAAACATACAGGTTTATTAATTGAAATGTAGACAGCATTGTGTTCTCTGACTGTTTAAAGAAATGTCTCTAAACTCTAAATGCAGTCAAAATAGATTTCAGGGTTTTCATACGGCATCACAAAATGCCCACCACATTATTTTAAAATCAATATTAAAATATACTGCACTGACTTTGTGGTACGACCAAACAGTTTTCCCAGAAGGGGGTCTGCAAGAGAACTGCAGGGAACCTCATGTTAGATATTCAGAGTAAAATAAAAATATTAAAAGTGCACACCAATTATTTATTTTCTTTCTTTCTAAAATCTTACATCATTTTTTCCACTTCAAATGCATGAATTTGATTGACAATTTGAAATAAATGATGAATTCTGAAAGGTGCGGAACACTGGTATGATTACAGGATATACTGTACTGTACTACTGCATATTATTGTGCTGAGACACAATAATGCTCCTCTACAAAAGTTAAAAACTTCACAGCTGCGAAAAATAGCTTGATTAAATTAAATTGTGGTTGATTTAATATCAGTTTTCACACTCCTTTCTCTGAATTTAAGCATAGTTGAACCAAACTTGTCACACAACAGAGCTGAAGAGACCCAGTTTCAGTCTTAATTTTCACAAAATGTATGTTTATAGTGTTTTGCTTCTGTTAGACAGAATTGTTTATGGGTGTCCATCATTTGATGTAGTTTTGTTTGCAACTAGTGAATGGCATCCTAGGTAGACAGCTAACTGTGAATTCTCAATAATTTAATTTCTGCTGATAAGTATGGCAGGCAGTTTAGACTCTTATCCAACATTTCAGTTGAGCAGCATTGTTTTGTGTTGAGTATTTAATCAAGTGTCAGACTGAAGACTAAATCACCTCATCTTCAGCGTTGCCCTGAGTGATCACTTCTCTGATGATATAACTCACAAACCACATTGTGCTATATTAGATATAGAGTTTAGAGTCTGGAGCTTTTGCTGGAGAGCTACAGTATCACCACATGCACACAATGTCAAAAAAAGTTCTGGAACCAGAACAACTTTTTACAGGATGTGAGAGTAAGTGCCAGACTGTCACTGATTATGTTTGTTTTGAATAATTCAAGCACATTATTTCATAGTCAGAACTGTTTCATATTTATTTTTGCCAACACCAAGCATCTACATTGTGATGTTGCATGTTTCTGCATGTTTCTGTCTGCTTTTTGTTTAGCATAACAAGGGCATTTTGTAGGAGAACATACCAAGATGCATATAATGCATGACCCTTACAATGCAAAAAATAAGAATATGGTATTACGCAGGGAAATATAATGCAATATCTTAAATAATATATTTCCATTGGAAAAATATCTAGTGTTTACATGTTTTAATCAATGCAATATAGGCATGGACCAAGGTATATATATTGTCACGCCCATGTCTGTGTTTACTGTATGTCACGTTCTATGTCACAGTTATGTTTTGGTTTAGTTTTTGGACTTACTCTGTTTCCTTATTTGGTATTGTTCCTGTCCTGGTTTAGTTAATGAGTTTATCCGCCCCACCTGTGTACATCACTGTGTACATATTTAAGTTTCTGTGTTTGGTCTTGTATTTGTGGATTCGTTGATGTTAAATGGATGTGTGTACTGTAGTTCTTTGTTTTTTGTCTATTGAATCAAGTAAAGTTCTTATTATATTTCACTACTTCGTCTCAGCCTATTGCCTACTACAACGTCTGTGACAGAACGAATCCACCACAAAACAGGATGAGGACTTTGATTAGCCCTGAGAAAATTATTCAGCGCATCATCCATGGACTAACTCCTCTTCCCCAACCAAATGAGCGACGGTCAGGAGGCTTCCCCTCTTTACCCGGCTCACGGCTCGCTCATCGTCGGAAACCTCTCCCAAGACGAACCCAATGTTTTTAGCAGTGAGATTTGTGGGCCGACATGCCAGCACTCATCCCCGCGGATGCTGATCCGCCTTTCCAGGAAGTTACCTCCGCGCTTCCCAAGCGCATCACCGACTCTGCGCTTCCCGAGCGCATCACCGAATCCGCGCTTCCTGAGCGCATCACAGAGCCAGGCTGCAAGAGCACATTTTCATGCCCGTTCCAGCACCACGGCTCCACCTTGGTTGGTCGTCTGCCTTCTGTCCCTTTGGACGCAACTCCTTCGGCTTCGCCTCGCCCTTCCATCCCACCAGCTCAATCAGGCTCCTCCCTCCCTCCGGCTCCGCCTTGGTCCTCTCTTGCTCCACCGTGGACCTCTGGATCACCTTATCCATGTCGGTCGCCAGCCCCATTGACTCCGCCTTGGCCCTCTGGATCCTCACCGTCGGCCTGGTTCTTCGGCCCTCTGCCATCACCTCAAGCTACGCCCCATGGCCAGGACGCCGCCCTCCCTCCCCCTCTAGATGTTTGTAGGTGCGAGGACACACCTTCCGGGAGGGGGATATGATGTCACGCTCATGTCTGTGTTTATGTCACGTTCTATGTCACAGTTATGTTTTGGTTTCGTTTTTGGACTTCCTGTGTTTCCTTATTTGGTCTTGTTCCTGTCCTTGTTTAGTTAATGAGTTTATCCGCCCCACCTGTGTACCTCACCTGCCCATAGTTTCCTAGTGTGTATTTAAGTTTCTGTGTTTGGTCTTGTATTTGTGGATTCGTCAATGTTAAAGGGATGTGTGTAGTTCTTTGTTTTTGTCTATTGAATCAAGTAAAGTTCTTATTATATTTCACTACTTCATCTCAGCCTATTGCCTACTACAACGTCAGTGACATATATGATCAATAAGTATTATATATATACACACACACACACACACACATTATACATTACATTAGGCTATACACAATATAGGGTATTATAATATAAGGAAATGTAAAAGAAAATGAATTTTCTTTGCGTAAGGGGAGTCTAAGAAACGTCATGTTCCTTATCAAATCATTCACGTAAGCATGATCAGCTGATTCTAGGCTTTTTTACCACTAAACCAGACAAGAATGAAGTGATGTATTGTTCCTGCAGCGTGACAAAGACCTGAAATCATGCTGATCTCTGACACAGCAGGTTTTTGATGGCTCCGTAAAAACGGAACATCATTGCTTTCGGCAAGGTGACGGATGTACTCATCTGCCATAATTCACATTTAATATCTTAATCCCAGAGGTCCACGGAGGCACGTGCTGCGCGTCCTTGCTGTGTATCCTTTCCTCTTCACCCACTGTTAAGCACGGTGGCTCTTCTCTGTTTCCCAACAGGATAAAACATGAATGAAGCAAATACCACAAACAAGGGTAAACCTTTTGAAAAAAAAAAAGAGAACTAATACATTAGCACTAAATTAAAAACTAAACTACATAATAATCTTTGCCACAAACATTCTAAGGAAAGGGTCCGCAACACTTTCTGAATTGAAACATAATCAATAATCATACAATTACTAAGTTCTAGTTGAACTGTTTTTTATAAAAATGTAATTTTGAAATACTTCTAATGGGTAAAGCAATTGCTATGCTAAAAGGAAAACTTTTATTCTGTCTTTATTTATTTACCCATCAAAGTCATTCCAAGTCTCAGGTCCGCAGGTTTAGATAGACAGAATGATGACAGAATTTGTATTTTTAAGAGAACTATTTCTTTAATTAGGCTGATGATTTTTTTGGGGGGTATGTGTGGAATGCTACATTCCCGCATCCTGGATACTGTTTTGGGCATCATGCCAGACAAAAATGCTGCTTACTGCACTGCTGAGAGAGGTCAGACAACACTGGGGCTAAAAAAAGCTGAGAAATGTTCATCATAAAGTAGCTTGATGTACTATAATAAAATACTGTAACATTCAGAACCTGAAACATCTTCCCCAGCCCCAAAAATGCTCTTTTGGTGTTAGAGAGAAGATTTTGAGTTTTCAAAGTTGGCATGTTTTTACTGAACATCAAAAATGGATGTTGCAACTTTTTTCAGGTGCAGCCTATATGGAGAGTTACATTATGTACTATTATTCCTTGAGAACAGAAGAGCTCTTGTAGTATAATGATAGCAAATGTTGTGTCGAATTGGCTTACGGTTACTGCTGTTTATTTCAGCATATATTTCTCTGTGTAACAATGTGATGCTGACTTCACAGTTAATAAAGAATAAAAAATGTATCTGACTCAACTGCAAACCACAGTAGGTTTATGAAGCCAGGTCACAGCACTCAGTGTTGCTATTTTTTCTTAGACAAAAGCAATCAAGCAAAGAAAGAAAAAGAAATACAAAATAAATAAGCTTATATATATATATATATATATATATATATATATATATATAAAATGTATGTATATATACGTATTCAGACCCCATCTTGGCATCTTGGCGGACTCTTTCCAAAACTCCTGGGATCAGAGATATCGGGGGAAAAGCGTTCAGGCGAAGCCTCGGCCGTGTCTGTGCCATAGCATCCAGACCCAACGGAGCTGGGTGAACTAGAGAGAACCAAACAGGAAATTGTGCACTCTCCTGAGTCTTAAACAAGTCCACTTCGGCCTTGTAGAAGACTGTGCAGATTCTCTGAACGACATCTGGATGAAGCCTTTATTCCCCGGGCCTCTGTCTCGACAGGAATCTGCTCCCGTATTCAAATGTCCCGGAACATAGACTGCTCTTACCAAGAGGAATCTGTCCTGGGACCAAATCAAGATCTGGCATGACAGCTCGTTCAAGGGGCGCGAACGCAGACCTCCTTGGTGGTTGAGATAAGCAATCGTGGCCATGCTGTCAGAACGGACCAACACGTGCCAACCTCTTGCTCAGTGCCCGAAACACGTGGGCTGGGCGACAACTCATGACTGCCCCCCATCCTGTAAGAGACGCATCAGTCGTTAAAATGACCCGCCAACACGACACTCCCAATGCTGGACCGAGTTTTAGAAACTCTAGGTTTCCCCACATAGCCAGAGCTTGCACACACCATCGGGAGACTCTGATCATACGCAAGGGTTTGCTGCAGCAAAACCAGCCTGTCTCCTCAGGGCTTACTCTCAGAAGACTTACCCGGCGAAGTACAGAGATCAGGAATTTTTTGAGCTCTGTGTTTTCCTAGCCATGATCACCTCTCTTAGATCTTGTTTAGGTTTTACTGTGGAAGAACTAACATTACGCTTCCCCGCAGCATCTCGGCCTAGTGACACTCTGTTTCTGGCTCGCTCGGTAGGATGCAGTACTACTCATAGGCTGCACACTCGACCTCTGAGCCGCTACGCGATGAGGGAGAATGCTCTGTAGCACCGCCGCATGCTTGCGTGCCTCCTGGTGCCTCTCCACAACTGTACAGTGCCAAAGAGACCGGAGGGCGCTACCGGAGCATCGAGCAGACAATGATAGCCATAAATGTCTCTTTGCTGCAATCATAGCTCCCATAGATCGGCCAATCGCACAAGCTGTTTCCTTTGTCGCATGTAAAGACAAATCTGCTGTCCTCCCCAGCTCAATAATGTCCTCTGCATCGACCTGATCACGGTCACTAAAATCTCTTAATAGATCAGCTTGATAAGCCTGCAACACCACTAGGATGTGCAAGCAAGTGCCAGCCTGGCCCGCTGACATATAACTCTTCCCCAGTAGCACTGAAGTTACACGTAGCGGCTTAGAGGGGAGAGAGGGTGTTTTTAGAGGAGATGCCGCCCCAGACGACAGATGGCTCGCAAGCGTCTGTTAGTCTGTAGGCTGTATCTTTTTATAGCCTTTTTCTGCGTGACAGAGGTGGGCGAGGTCTGAGAAAGCGCTCATCAGGCTTGCTAGCTGGCAGATCAGATGGCGGCGCCTCCGGCCAGTCTAACTTTAGACGCTCAACAACACAGTCACTGTGATTTCGCCAAGTAAGACATGATCCTGGATCAACATTACTGTCCAAAAATATCAACTTATCCCAATCCTTACCGTTAAACCTACCCCTAGCCAAAATGTATGCCTAAAATCAGTGGGAAATGATAGCTAATTAACAAGAGTGTAGAAGCACCTAACCGTGATTATAAGCCTAAAACAAATATTCCAGAAAAAAATATTCCTCAATTCTGATTGGTTGATTGGAATGTTGTTCCAGGATCAACAAAGATATTGATCCAGGAACATCTTGTACTTGGTGAAATCATGCTCACCCAAAAGCACGTGTCACCAGCTCTAATAATTTATCATATCACAGAGACTGAGGAAGCGGCTGGCTACCCACACTCACCACATCTACCTCCTCGGAGGAAGATGAGGGATGTGCAAACTGCTCTCGATCTATCTGGCTGGGAAAGAGAAAGGGGATCACCCGTCTCAATTCCCTCCATTAGATCAATTTGTGAGCCCCATGAATGCAGACGCCGCTCCGACTCGGCGACACCGGGGCCAGCATCACGGGGCATGCTCACGAAGGTCCCCTCCTAGAAGGGAGACCTTCTTGAGTGGAGAGTGGCCAGAGAGAGTTGCATGCAGTGCGGGCAATCTCCTCCCTCGAGAACGGCTGCTGCATGCTCCCCCATCCCATGACACACAAGTGATGGGAATATTTAGGAGTCAAATAACGGCCACATGGAGTAACACATTTAACAAAGGACTTGCTAGACATGATTATTGCTAGACATGATTAGTCTTTAGACAGAGAAACAAACTGATAACCACACAGAGAGTGCTGCTGAATGAATGAGGCTGGCGTGCACTGCTTTGCACGTGCTCTTATAATTCTTGGTGGAAGAAGCGGGTGACGTCTCATCACTCCGTTGGATGGTTTACACAGCAGTTTCAGAGCATGGTCACGCTGGAGGCGTTCCCAAAGCGTTTTGACACAGTGAGAGTTCCTGAAAGGAACTATAATATCACATGGTCCTAAGTATTCAGACCCTGATGTGACACTCCTATATTTAACTCAGGTGCAGTCCATTTCTTCTGATCATCCTTTTTAATGGTTCTACACCTTCATTTGAGACCAGCTGTGTTTGATTATACTGTCTACATAAGACCTTGCAGCTCACAATGAATGTCAGAGCAAATCATGATAATCACGAGGTCAAAGGAACTGCCTGAAGAGCTCAGAAACAGAATTGTGGCAAGGCACAGAGCTGGCCATCCGGCCAAACTGAGCTATCAGGGGAGAAGAGCCCGGGTGAGAGAGGTAAAGAACAACTCAAAGATCACCGTGGCTGATCTCCAGAGATGCAGTCGGGAGATGAGAGAAAGTTGCAGAAAGTCAACATCACTGCAGCCCTCCACCAGTCTGGGCTTTATGGCAGAGTGGCCCGACGGAAGCCTCTACTCATTGCAAGACACATGAAAGCCCACATGGAGTTTGCTTAAAAACTCCTGAAGGACTCCAAGATGGTGAGAAATAAGATTCTCTGGCCTGATGAGACCAAGACTTTTTGGCCTTAACTCTAAACGGTATGTGTGGAGAAAACCAGGCACTGCTCATCACCTGTCCAATAAAGTCCCAACAGTGAAGCATGGTGGTGGCAGCATCATGTTGTGGGGGTGTTTTTCAGCTGCAGGGACAGGACGACTGGTTGCAATTGAGAGAAAGAGGAATTACAGGGAAATCCTGGACCAAAACCTTCTCCAGAGTGCTCAGGATCTCAGACTGGGCCAAAGGTTTACCTTCTAACAGGACAATGACCCTAAGCACACAGATAAAATAATGAAGGAGTGGCTTTACAACAACTCCGTGACTGTTCTTGAATGGCCCAGCCAGAGCCCTGACTTTAACCAATTGAGCAAACGTTGGCTGTCCACCATCCAACCTGACAGAACTGGAGAGGATCTGCAAGGAGGAATGGCAGAGGATCCCCAAATCCAGGTGTGAAAAACTTGTTGCATCTTTCCCAAAAAGACTCATGGCTGTATTCGATCAAAAGGGTGCTGCTACTAAACACTGAGCAAGGGCTCTGAATACTTAGGACCATGTGATATTTCAGTTTTTCTTTTTTTAATAAATCTGCATAAATGTCACCAATTCTGTGTTTTTCTGTCAATATGGGGTGCTGTGTGTACATTAATGAGGAAAAAATGAACTTTAGCAAATGGCTGCAATATAACAAAGAGTGAAAAATTTAAGGGGGTCTGAATATCCGTACCCAATGTATATACAGTATATACACAATAAATATATACACTGTAAAAAACTTTTATGTTGGATGCAATTAATCATTATTAATCATTTGAGCACTATTATATAGTATTATGTAGTAGATTGTGTGTGTGTGTGTGTGTGTGTGTGTGTGTGTGTGTGTGTACTCTGCTGTCATCCTAACACTTATGTAATAATTATATTAATAATAATTTAGCAATAAACTTTTAATAACATCTAATAAAATGTTTAATTATATAAAATGCATTCTTTAAAATACATAAATAATAAATAAATAATACTATATATGTATGTTTGTATGTTTTATATTTTGTTGTTGTTTTTGTTCATTTTGTTTAATTTGTATAATTATATACAGTTTATTATTTTTACGTTTGTTATTTAATAACACATAATTTAATCTTTCCTCTTTCCGCTTTCTTTCTTTTCTTATCTCGCATGAATGAAAAATAGTTTGCTTCTGTAACAGTATTTTATGTATTAAAAGTGAAAAATAAATTGAATATTAGAATGAATGTTAACTTTCTTCTCCTTGCTCGTTCATTCTGGTCTTTTTCTGTCTTCTCTTGCGTTAATGAAGAATGCTTTGGCTCTTGCTAACTTCCTGCTCCGCTCGGCTGAGGGGCCCCTCGTTCCCTCTCTCTGTCTTTAAAAGCGTATGACTCTTTCATATAAACACAGGACTGCCAATTACAGTGCCAATGCACACCAGGTGTGTCCAGGCAAACGTGTGACCGCTCATTGACAGTTATTTGTCGGTTTTAAAGGAGTTTCTGAGCGTATGAACATTGCCTGGACACACATGTGATGAAACCTCTGCCATATGTTTTCATCATCTGTGTAACAATCAAATTATTTAACAATGAAGGAACGTGCAGCTGTGGCTGGTGTTCTCGTACCAGTGCCGTGCAAGTGTTCTGTGAAATATATATTGATTGTGACATTCGGTTCAATTAAATTGGTCAGAATGGAAAGCAGGCTTGACTTAAAACCTGGTCGCTATGGGAACTCAGCCCCGGTCAGCATGGGAACTCTGCTCAAACTCTAATTTTTATTCTTCGGAAAATCAACTGAGAAAGAAACCCACACAGTCAAAATGAAACTCTCCCACCCGCACTTGAACGTATTCTCTCAAACTCAGAGACGCTGAATAACAGGACGTACACCCCAACATAAATACACAGCAGAGAGGCCTGTCTGAGCAAACATACACATACAGGGGGTGAGATAAGTTAAAAACACACTCAAAGATGCGTTTGCCTCCTCAGGGGAGGAGGATTACAGAGTGTTACAATTACAGACGGGCTGATGCTGTAAGTGCTGGTGTAACCTTCACAGCTGTCTCTCATTATCTGTACCGGCCTGTTTACCAACATCAGCTGCCCATTCTGTCTGTCTTTCTATCCTTCTAGCACTCTGACATATTCTCTTTTCATCTGTCTGTCTGTCTTGAAATTCAGTAAATTGATGTATTGATGATGTATATTGATGATATACAGGCAAGCAGATGAACCTAGAATATAAATGCAACGTGAAACGTTTCACGTTTAGTGGTTTCCCATAGAAAACTGTTATGAGGAACAGCCTCCTTTGCTTTGCTATGTAAACTACAAATCAATAATACAGAGATGACTGAATTTTATATTTTAATATTACTGTATTTTAAATATGTTAAGGCACTTTAAGTGTTTCTACAAAGTTTTGTCATGCTGTTTTGCTGCGGGGGCTGTGGCTGTGAAACAGATGAAATATTGGCACGTTTGTGCTGCAGTTCTACGGATGTTATGCCCTCTAGGTCTGCGAACCCAAAGAGTCTATTTTGGTGTACAAAAGTGTAGCTTTTGTACCTTTATTTCTGAGAGTGGACCTATCTTTCTAGCTATTACTCTAGCACTGAGTTAGAAGTCTATTTTCAGCCTATTTTATTGACCCTGGAACAACATTTTAATCCCCAAATTTTGTCTTGACCATGTCTCCACAGCTAAACCTATCCTTACCCATGAGTAATCCCTAAAATCAGAGGAAATGATAGACGAATGACACTGATGTACAAGTACCAAACACTGACTGTAAGTCTCAACGTCACAAAAACTGGAAAGGTCAAATCTGATTGGTTAATCACAATGTTGTTCCAGGGTCACCAAAGATGTCGGTGCATCTGCATAAAATGCTCTGCTGTCTGTTCTGCTAACCATAAAAGGTATAGCTGTCATATAACCAGAGAGAAAGGCTGCATGGTGGTAATTGTGTACTGTATGTAGAGAATCAGTGGGTTTAAATCAGTGCATTCCTATTGGTCTATGTTAGAGGAACACTTTGACTGATGGTTATCCTGCTCTGGACCAGGTTAGTTTCCCAGTATAAGTTGCCACATTGACTGAGCTTGATCTGTGTCAAATTTGCTTTATGGAAACAAATCAATCAGATTTGTTCTATAGACTTATTTCGTAAAATAGTTTTTTTTTTTGTAACGGGCCTTGAGGCATAAGGAGTCAGAAGACACTTGAGTTCATTCATAATATGCTGTCTGTCTGAACCCAACAAAATAAAAGCATCGTATTGCATCGAATGGAATTGAATTGAAATCGTTGTTTTCATTATTGCTTCTAAAAATTAAAAATAAATAAATAAGACTGTGCAGAGACTCAAATGAATAAATTAAGACCTGATTCACTATAATAGTTGTCTGCTTATCTATCTATTCATCTGTATAATTACATATTTTGCTTGAGATGGCAGTCTCTACTTTGTTTCTTCTGTGAGTTTGATGTACAGCAGTGCAGGGGTGTTTGCTGCGCCATGTTATTATGATGTCGTCGGAGTTCAGCGCTGTCATCACTGAAGCCTTGTGGCTTCACAGAGCAGCGGGTGGAGAGTCAGAGGTGAGGCTGTAAAGTTCCTCCAGACTGAGAGAGGTTGAGGAGCAGATCAGAGATGAGAGGGAGATGAATTCACCAGAGGATGGATAGAAAACCAGACAGAGGAGTGTTCTCACTCCTGTAGAATGTGTCTCTAAATCTGGCTCTAATTGTTGTCAGCAACCTATGTGTGTGTGTGCGAGTGGGTGTTAGTCTCTGCTTTTAATTAAAGCACAAATCTGTTTATCTAGGAAAAGAATTCCATTTCAGTCTTACATCATAGGAAACAAGTTCTTTAGCGGAGTTATCCACAGCCAAATCCACATGTGGTACCTGAACTATCACTACTGCTATGAAACAAGAAATATTATTGGATAAAGAGGCTCCCTGTTGAGCAAAAAAGGCAAGTGTAGCTGGATGACCGCAGATGGTTTTGTGTGAAAAGCAATGTTATTGACGGAGGTGTTGACTTTCTGAAAATACAGTGTGCTACTGTGTCTGTTTATAGAACTGGACGAGCCCCATCAATAAATAAAACTTTGAGGACTGTTTATAGAGCAGTATTGTCTGAATTAGGAGCTGATGGATAGCACATGAATCACAGACTTGATTTAAAAATGGCTCGGTGCTTTTTGAAGGGAAGAGTAATAGAAATAGAAAAGAGTCTGTTCTTTGTTATGGTTTATGATTTATGATATTAATGTCTGCTGGCCACGTCAAGGTATTTCCAAGTGATACAGGATGTTTCATTTTGTATCAGTGAGTTTATCCATTCAGAACTTGGATTTGGATTATGAACAGGTGTCTCGGATAGGTGTTTGAAGGAGGGGTGGGGGAAAAAAATAATACTCATGCAGAATGATTAAAAAATTGAGCAGTTTAATACATATTGTAGAAGAGTGGCATTTTATAATAAATTTTGTTATAAAAGTGATTAAAAATAGTCACAGTTGATAGAAATTGACCATATATATGTATATATATATATATATATATATATAATATATATTTATTTAGTAAAAAAAATTTGGGTCAAATATATATTTTATTTATTTATTTATTTATTTTTTATTTTATTTTTTTTAAGTGATTGCATTCATTTATTATTTTTACTGCCAATGCTAACACTGCTGAAGGAGATTAATTCGTTAATAATGAATACCTGTTAAAATAATTTTTTGTTAGCAGTTATCTTATGATCTTTAGCAAATCACAAGATTAAGGTAATATCAGTATCTGCCCAAAGGTTTAGCTTTTGTGTTGGACGATTTTCAATATTATTCAATCATCTTTCAGTATTATGAATGATCTTTTATACGAACATGTGCTAGTTTTATCTGTGTGTTATGAGGATGCAGAGAAACAAAGTACTGTATCTGTCAACAGAATTGTCAATGCACTTATGAATACATGCATGTATAATAATTTATTACACACAGACATATTTTAGAAAGCATGCTCAACTGTTAACACAAATGGACAGTACATGAACGGTAGATGTGTCATGCATGACCTGAATGTGTCCCAGCACATGAACACATGCACATAATCTCTCTTTCACAGTGGTTTAACTGCACATATACACAGGGAAGAAATTAAATCCCACTTCATCCTTTCAGCCCAGGAGTGTTTCATCCTTCACAAATACACATGTTAAAACCAAAAACACACACTAGTACAGTTGCATCTGTACTAACAAATTCACATAATACAGGATAAAAAAAAATTGTTAAGATTATTTCTTCTATATCTTTGTGGGAACCAGCAGGGATCATGTTGGGAGGTCTCTCTGCAGATTAGGGATATGAAAGGGTGTCTTCCTGTGACTGGCCACATACAGAGTGGATGTGTAGATTTGTTTTGGTGAGCTATAAGATGTATCATCTAATGATTGGTTGTTTCTGCATTCATGTTCATCTCTTCTGCGGGACAAAATTCTGATTTGTGTAAAGGTTGACATTAGACAAAAACAACAACATATTTATTAAATGATCATGCAATCATACAATGTTTATTATATACCTAATTGAGGAAAACGCAAAAGCTACATATTCACTGACTGAACTGTTTAAATGTATATTAAATATTGTTTTTTACATTGTTTGCAATGCATTGTTTTGTTTTGGGTTTCATCGGTTTTGTTTTGTTTTGTTTGTTTTGTTTTTGTTTCGGTTTTTGGTTTGGGTTTTGTTTTGTGTTTTGTTTTGTTTCGGTTTTGGTTTGGTTTGAGTTTTTTTGGTTTGTTTTGTTTTGGTTTGGGTTTTGTGTTGTTTTTTGTTTTGTTTCGGTTTTTTGTTTTGTTTTGTTTTGTTTCGTGTCGTGTCGTGTCTGGTCTGGTCCGGTTTAGTTTGGTTTATTTAATTTTCGCATTTCATTTAGTTTGATTTCATTTCATCGGGTAAATACTAATTGCAGTTTAATTTGAGAATCTCTTTCAAGTAATACTGTTTGTGTTACTATAGTTGTATACTATAGTAACAAAATCATCTCTGTATTAGAGAGAGAGTGTGCATGTATGTGTGTGTAAACACAGTAGTGGTTTATACAAACTGGTTTCTACAGAGGAAATTAGCAGCCATGCTTTTATTTAAGGGAAATTAAAAATCTCTTATTTAATTAAAGGAAATGAAACACTCCTGAGCTCCAGGACAGGAAGCAAAACCAGACAAGCTTACTGATTGGAGGATTTCACCACTCGTATCATCCAATCACAATTTGCCTGCAGGATATTTCAGTAACGGTTTAACTCTGTTTGTGTGTGTGTTTGTGTATACTGTATGTTCACGAAGGAAGCAGAAGTCTAATAAATGCAGTTAGCACTTATTTGTGACAGGAAACCCTGCAGCTCTTAAAGAGGCTTTAAGCAGTAATCATAGCTGCAGGGGTCACTCGTACTTGACAGACAAACACAAGCGAGGGGACAGTCCTTGCCGTCTTACATGCAGCCAAACACACGTCCACATTCTTTCTGGTCCTATCACTCCTTTGGGAATGGTTGAGATTACTCACTCACACTCACACACTCTCTCTAGCGCCGTCTGTCCTCTCCTGGGGTCTGTTCTGCTTGCCCTTAACGCACGCTTGTGCATGTCTGTCTCTGTCTGGGTCACTGCAAAGATGCAGACTTTTTTTTTCCCTCCCATCCTTCCTCCATCTCTCTGCATGTCAACAGTTGTGCTTTCAGTCTTCAAAATATTGCATTTATTCGGTTTTGTGTTGTTTTGTGTTTGGTCCTTTTGACATGTATTGGTTTTCTTTTCTTCTAAAATCACTGAATAACAGCAGAAACAACAATCAGCCTACTCGCATAATACTGTTTACATTGTGTCTCTGCTTGTGGGATTGAATTCATTATCCGTGGCAGGCATTTTTATACTGCTGTAATGAGAGGAATTAGCAGTGAAAATGGTGAGCTTTCTTCATCATTTTTGGTTTTGGTGAAATCCGTGTTGGTTTTTATCGCTCTTTTGTTCTGGTCGTTCAGATGTGCATGTTCGAGTCTTGCGCAGTGCTGGGCTCCAGATGGAAGGCCTCCCGTTGCTCGACGTTGGCCGGGTCATTTCCTGTTTGGAGGTCTGGTGTTAATCAAGTCCTGAGCCAGGGGGAACGGCCCCTATATTCAGCTCTTGACTCCACCACACTAACCCTGTCTTTCCTTTCTCAAGTCTTTCTGCTATCTCCTTCTTTCTCTCCCTGTCTTTGTTTCTCTGCAGGGGCTGATACCCCTCTCTCTTTTACATTCCCTCAGGTTCTTCTATACCATCAGCTCTTTCTTCTTTTCTCTTGATCCTTCTTGTCTTACATTCTTTAACTTTGTGTTCTTGATGACTGTGTGTAGTTGTGTATTGATGGTTAATGATTAGTAATCAGCGGTTGATTAGTATTTAGTTGATAATTGCCGTATCCTGTTGACTAATAATGGTGTTTTTGAGTTCGCTACATACAACGCATTGTCCAGCGGAGATATATTGATGGTACCCTGGGAAATCGGCACAATGTCCTGTTGAATTATTTAGGATGTGGAAGATCTCAACCATCTTCTCTGCATGAGCTGATATTAATTTTCATTTAAGGTAAAAGTCTATACTACACTATGCTATCAAAAAAGCTTCAAAATAAAATTGTAAGTGCTACGTACGATTTTAAATGAGGAAATAAACAGTACAAACACATTTTTTCGTCAAATTATGATTTTTTAATTATATAATTAAGTGATGATTTGTCCATTTTCTGGCTTATTTGTTATTTTGTCTCCTCATAATTTCCGCTAAAGGAATTATTAAGGTGTGAACTTCCTGTAGGTAATGGGTATGAATGGAGAAACATGCTGCTCTCATTTATTATTACTGAAATTTAACAATGTCTCATATCTATGTTAGAGGCCTGTTGTGCCTCATTCTGGTGTTCTCCATCTCTCTATCTTTCCCTAGCTTCCTCTCTTGCTCTCTTTTTTTTTTTTTCACAATGTCTTTTTTCACACACTGCCTTGCCTTCTTCGTGCTTCTGACACACACACACACACACACACACACAAGGTCATCTTCACCCTTTGATGCACAGAGCTGCTTTCCATCAAGGGCCATGTGTGTGAGTTCACCACTTCAGCTCTGATAGTATGTATGCCTCCACATACATACAGACTACTCTTTCTTCTAGATGTCTTTTAGAGCATATCTGTGAGACATTTGTGGTAAGCCTGCACTTCCAGTTGTGCACGTCCGTAACCAGGTAAATTCAATTATTTTTACAGTATTAATTGATTTTTGGTGTTTTCTAAGGCAAGGACCAGAACAATCCATAAACAATCGCCCAGAACGCCTTAGAAACCACTATTTTATTGATAGTTGAACTCCTCCAAAGCTTTAAGCCTCTCCTTTCCACCATATTCTTCCATCATCACAGACATCTCATATATAAGAGCCCTTTGACCTCTGCTCCATAGGATAGACTAAAATATCCAGCCTGAAACCGGCAAGCTTTATTTTGCTCTATTTTGAGCTCCTATTTTAATTTCCTCTGCATTCTTAGAGCTCCCTAATCCAGCTATACATCCACCTCATCCTTTCTGCCGCCTCAGCCTGCAAAATATGCTTCTCATTTACTCCGGTTCTGCTTTCTCCTGTCTCTCTCCGTCTCTCACACACTCATCTACTGCTTTTCTGCTTCTCTCCTGATTACAGCTCTTTTGAGCTCGCCATCCATTTTTCTCATTTCCCGTTGAACTCTGAGCTAAATGTCCAGAACAAACATACACACACTTGCTTGTAGTTTTTATTTTTTCATTTTTCTGTCCACATTTTTTTGCACACTATCTGCGACTCAGGTGTGATTGCAGGGCCCCTGCAGAGGCAAAATACACAAGACTCAAGACATTTTCATTTTACTGTAAATGCTTGCACCATCTGCCGTAGAACAATTTTTACAGTGTGACATAAAACATAAAAGCAGCACTGTTGTTTATGAGTTAAATGCATCAATGCGTAATTTGAGAATATAAATGTAGTGGCATTTGATAAATAATTATTGCGTTTATTGCAATTATTGAATTGCATATTAATAATGAAGTTCATGCTGCTGAGTTTGCCTTTCCTTGATGTTCTGTCAATTGTAGTTTTCTTGCTCAGTTATAATGTGTGAACACATGATATAGGAAGAATTTATTTGGAGTTGCAGCTGCCTGATATTGTGTAAGAGTTATAATATGTTCTAAATGTCTTTATTGATACTTTTAAACTAAAGTAATAATATCTTTAAAAACATGAACTGTAGTCTACAATCATACAATGATTAAACTTTATAGTCAGCTGTCTGGAAGTTCTCTCTCACTAAATACAAGTAGCTGTGTGTTTCCATTCAGCTCACAAACACAATCTAGAAGACACATCCGCTGTCCAGATCTCTATCCAGAATCTCTCTGGCTGCGCAGAGTCTGGGACACTGTCCTCTATTGTCTAGTACTGTCAGTAGAAACACTTTCCCAGGGTGGGTGGGTGTGTGTGTTTGTTTTGCTATAGTTAAGGATTAAATGTCCCCACAAGGATAGTAAAACCTGACATTTTTGACTTTGGGAGGACCTTTGGTCGGTCCTCACAAGGGAAATAAATACTTAAAATGATACATGTAGTTTATTTTAAAATATAATAATGCAAAACAAATGTGTGTGTTTTTTGCCCACTTTAGGGTCCAGAAGTCTGGGAACACTAGTAAAATACTAATCGTTTGATATATATCTTTCATTAGAAGTTATGCTACTGGTCAAAACACTCAGAAATCTTTCATCAGCCAATTAGAATGATTTCTGAAGGATCGTTTGACACTGAAGACTTGGGTAATTGTTGTTTTTTTCTTCAAGTTAAATTAAGTTAAAAAACTTTAAAAATACATTAAAATAAAAACAGTGACTCGAGGGTGAGTGTCAGCTACATCTTTTGGCATTGTATTTGGCTGCACCATTGAGGCTTGTATCATTCGATTCACATAACCATGAACATACATACTCGTTATGTTTCTTCGATTCTCTCAAACACATTCACACACGGAGGAAAGATCACAGTTTAATCTCGTCTTTTCATCAATCAGGCCTCGTGGGTCTCTGTCTGTCCTCCCCGAGCTCATGAACTAATGACTCTCGCCGAGGCTCCTTGATTCATCTGCTCTATGCTGCTGACGCTCACCGAGGCATTTTCACACATTTTTCTAAGAAAGTAGATCTTGTGGTTGCTCTTTTATTTTCATCTGCTCTTTCCATCTTTCTATTTCCCTCTTGTGGAATGTGTGTCTCCCTCAACATAAAGATTTACCACCAGCTCTCCTCGTAAAACTCTCCATTGATTTGATAAACACTTTTATGAGGCTCAATTCAATCCTTTTGTTTCTGTAATAACTCATGGAGTGTGTTGGAACGCTGATTGCAAACGCCATATTTATGAATACAAATGTAAATACAAGAAGCCAATTAGTTCCCTTTTTGACTTCTTAGAATTCTTTCCCCAATATTTTGTGCAGAGCCTGAAATGATGGGGATTGTTGTGCATTCTCAGACGTTGCGTGCAGTAAATCATTTTTCAACAGGAAATGGTATTTCACCCGTTGATAGGTCTCCGAGCGGCCACTCTCACTCGGTCTGAATGGGTGGAGAGAATAGTGTTTATGAGAGACACACTTACTGTACCTGAGGTGAGATGGATCCAGTAATTCATGGGTGAAGTGGAGTCTGTGAGACTGTGCACTAAAGTGCAATAAATGAGAGGATGATAAAAAGTGTGAAGTGTTGAACACTCGGACTGTTACAAAATACAATTAGATTATATCGATAAGTTCATGTTCTGGTTACAAGCTGTTTTATATATTTTATATATATTTTTATTATATATTATTATTTTTGTTTTTGAAAAATCTTTTGCTCAATAAGGATGCATTTATTTGATCAAAAACAATACTATAGTATTATAATTTAAAGTAAATGTTTTCTATTTTAATGTTTTCATTGTATTAAAACATTAATGTTTTTATTAATGCTATCAAATAATTTATCTTGAAATAATTAATTTTGTTTTTTGTGTATATTTATTATGTATATATAAATAAATGCACACACAGCATATGTTTTGAAAATATTTATATGTATTTACATGTACATTATATTTGTATTAAAAAAATATATATATATATATATATATTCATTCAAATTTATTTGTATAGCGCTTTTCATGATACATATCATTGCAAAGCAGCTTTACACCAAGTAATGTTTTACAG
>JAUCMU010000043.1:7926379-7945534 GCA_032275025.1 Enteromius treurensis
TCTGGTCGTCCCAAACATCTTCCATTTAAGGATTATGGAGGCCACTGTGCTCTTAGGAACCTTAAGTGCAGCAGAAATGTTTTTTTGTAACCTTGCCACAATTCTGTCTCTGAGCTCTTCAGGCAGTTCCTTTGACCTCGTGAATCTCATTTGCTCTGACGTGCACTGTGAGCTGAAAGGAATTATATAGACAGGTGTGTGGCTTTCCTAATCAAGTCCAATCAGCATAATGCATAAAAACAATCACGCAAAATACAACTAAAATTGTCTTCATTTTAGGCAACTTCTTTCTGTCCATTCACCCCTTTGGAAACATTCTGTGTCACTGTTTGCATTATTTAATTTTTCTAAATGTGTTTAGGAGCTATGCAGCTTCATCTGTGTGATTAATGATATGTTAATCAAAAGAGTTTTCTCTCTGAAAATCAACCCCTTGCTCTTTTTGCTCTCTCTAAAATGTGAGCGCAGACGTTTATTCTGATGCACATGTTCTGCTGTGTGCTTGCTCCCTCAGGGATACTTGTTTAAAGCCGTCCTAGTGTTTCATGTCATTGTTATTCACTTTTCAAGTATATGTAGTATGCATTAACGTATGTATGATATTGCCTAATAATGCATTTGTGTGCATTATGGCTGGACATGCTCTTTACTCGAATTCACATGCTGGTGTCGTCCATCTAAAATGCACATTTGTCTGGAGTGCGTGGATAGATGACAGAATAGTTAAATGAAATTTAAAGAGTCCTCCAAGAATTAACAAGGTCTCTCTTTTATCTTTTCTCTGTACACATTTATAATGAAACCTCTCTTTCATTCACATGTGTGCCAGTCAAGCTTATTTACTGTACCATCCTAAAAAATAAGGCTTTTTTTTTATATTCATCCTTCTGTCGCTGTTTTACACATGTTTGTCCATGCGGGTTTAGGGTCCAGCATTGCACGTGGCAGCACAGCTCCACTCCTGAGGTCCACCCTGTTGGATGTGCATCCCTAATTGCCTGATTATTATTCACGACTGGCTTTTTCTTTCAGCCAATCAAACACCAGCTCTTTGTCCAACCGACCAGGCGTGTACAGCAGTACCCCATGTGCCTGAGCGACTCAAACAGAGCAACCGCATGTGTGCAACAGCGTGCTTGTGTCCATATAAAAGTGTGTAAAGGTTCTGTGTGCATGTGTCTTCTGAATGTTATGCTCCTGCTGTGATTGTCAAAGTGTTCAGTCTTGACCCAGACCTCCAGCTGAACTGCGAATTACATAATACATGCACACACAGTTACCAGGGATGTGCAGAATAGTATAATTGACTTATCTGACTTAGGGAAGCCCAGTGTAATTACGATGGATCATCACATGTTCACATGAGACACATTATTGTTGGGGGATATAAACGTTGAACAGTAAGAAAATATAATGGGCCAGAACCCAATGTCTTATCTATTTTTAAATAGTGTTAAATGCTGAAAAATGTTTGGGAAACAAGGCAACAGCCATACACCTGTATCTGCACAAGTACATAGACCAGTTTTTAAAAAAGGGTCACTGAAATATATTCAAATAGGCTATTATTTTATTAGATTTTATTTTATTATTTTGACACACTGTTCATGTATAGAAACAAGGACATTGCTTGCAGTTTCCTGGCAGTGATTGTCTTAATGTGTGTCTTAATGTGCTACAAAATCAACGTTTTGGGGGCAGTTTAAAAACATGGTGAACGTGGTATGAGGTGCTCACAAAAAAAATATGAGTGACAATTTAAAAACCTCCGTCTGTACATGTACATATCCAATAAATAGGAAAAAATATATAATTTGTCTAAGTAGTCGGCAGTCATATCACCCTGCAGCCCAAGACGGGGTTGAGCAGGGTTGAGCCTGGTCAGTACCTGGACGGGAGACCTCCTGGGAAAACTAGGTAGCTGCTGGAAGAGGTGTTAATGAGGCCAGAAGGGGGTGCTCACCCTGTGGTCTGTGTGGGCCCTACACCCCCAGTACAGTGACGGGGGCGCTGTACTGAAAAAAGCACCGTCCATCGGATTAGATGTCAAAACGAGGTCCTGACTCTTTGTGGTCATTAAAAATCCCGGGATGTATTTCGAGAAGATTAGAGGTGTGACAGCATCCTGGCCAAATTCGCGCACTGGCCTCTAACCATCATGGCCTCCTACTGTAACAATCCCCATATCTGCTGATTGTCTCCTTTCCACCTGTAAGCTGGTGTGTGGTGGGCGTTCTGGAGCACTATGGCTGCTGTCGCATCATCCAGGTGATGCTGCACATTGATTGTGGATGAGGAGACCCCCCCCCAACAATGTAAAGTGCCATGAAAAGCACTATATAAATGTATGTAATTATTATTATTAATAATAAATAATTTATCTTAACATATTGACTGTAGTAACTGGGACATTGCTCACAGCAGTAATTGTCTGAAATTGAATTACTAAAAGCAGTGAATTTTCTTACAAAACCAGGGTTTTGGTGGCTGTAGCTGCGGTGCTTTCAGAGAGATGAATTTAGAGAAACAGCTTTACGGAGGGGTTTTGTGCTAATGGTCTCACGCTAAAGCACAGGACACAGCCAGTGTGCCAAAATCCTTTGAGACATTGTGTCTCTAAATTCATCCCATTTAAAGCAGCAAAACCAAAAAATATAAAAGGGAAAGCAAAAATTTGAGCTAAATAGACCAGTCAACCTTAAATGGAGGAGAGGCATGCTACTGTAATTATAGTAATAACCTGTAAAAGCTTAACCCCAAAGTCTTTTATACCAAGCAGTCAGTAGCTATGATACCATCCAAAGATTCAACACATATGTTCAAAACTGGAATATTGCATAAAATATTGAGAAGAAGCACCGTTTTAATCCAACAAGCCAAAGAAAACAAAAACATCACTTCCTGGTTAACCTTGACACTAAATATCAATAAGAATTTCGGAGAAGCCACTGAATATAATCATTTTCATGTATGATATAGGAAAATTAGCCTACTTGCCGATGAAACAATAAATGCGGTCAATGTTTTGAAGTCGTGTAAGAGTTATAACACAGAAATAATAACTTAAACGACAGACTTTGCTCATCCATAACAACATATTGCAAGTTCACATGACTTTTTCGGTGCACATGGAGGAATGTATTCTGTAAATGTGTTTCCATCGTATAAAAAGTTTATCCTGCTCAAATTTGCCCAGTTTCTGATGCACATCTTAGCGTTTCCATCCAGTGTTTTTATGCAATATTCCGCATAAACAGGCGGATGGAAGCATGGATAATGTTTGTATTAGTTGAAATTGCCTGGTTTGCAATTTCTCAGCTTGATTAAATCTGCAGCTAAAAACGAAAAGCAAAGTGAAACTGGATTTATGGGTTAGTTTCCAATCATGTTCCCTGTTTATCTCCCTTTTCTCCCCTTGCAGGTCACTCGACCACACCCAAGTGATCATCCACTCTTGGTTCTCTTCCTGGTGGGCGGAGTCACACCATCAGAGCTCCGCCTCATTCGTGAAGTTGTCTCCACCCATAAGTCAGGCACGCAGGTGGGTCGTCACACCCCTTTCTTGACTAATTCTTTATGTATTACACAATCGTTTAAAAAAAATAGCATGCATTAAACGAGAATAAAGACATTTCTGATTCTGCAAAACATTTCTATTTCAACTAAATTAAACTACCCTTCCTCTCTCTTTCTCCTTTTGTTTTTCTCTATGGCTCTCTGCTTTTTTCTGGTATTGTTTACTCGGGCGTGATAGGAGTGTTTCTGCGAATTTGCACTTGTGTTTGTGAATGAATAGAGATGTAACTGGGTCGAGTTTTGTTGATCAAAGTTTCATGCCATGAATAAAGAGTGTGGACCCTTATAGAATAGCCTGACCTAAACCCACAGCTGCGCTAGTGTTTGACAGATACACACTGATGGGAATTTAGGTAGTCTTGTACTAAATGAAGGCGGACTGCACTTGACTAGCAAGATGGCCAGGGGAGAGACATGCAGTGAGGGTTCTGTAAAGCCCTTTTGAAGTGATTTTCTAAATGAAGTTTTCAGACAAGCCTAATGATCTTCGTCTTTCCATCAGAGAATACAATGCATGTACTTACCTCAGCACATGCGTCAGCAGGTGCAGTAATATTGTGCCCTATTCATCTTCAAGGCATGGGAAATTACATAAAAGCTAATGATCTTGCCGAACCAGACTTTTGGCTGTTGCATCTAGTCTGGTCCACTTTGCAGCTCATTATGGCTCAAACTGACCCACATAGAAAGAGCTAGCTAACAATTATGTAAAACGATTAACTTGGTATTAAAAGATCACCAAAGAAAAATACAATTCTATCATTAATTGATCATTTTATATATAATTTTATTTCTTATTCAAATAAATGCTGTTCTTTTGAACTTTCTATTCTTTAAAGACATCTGAGGAAAAACTGTTTTTTTACAAAATATACAAAAATATTAACTGATTTCACTATTGATAATATATCTTGTGCCATCTTAGAATGATTGCCTAAAGAACACAAAAGACTCAGTTTTGCTATCGCAGAAATAAATTACATTTTAAAATATACTAAAAAGTTACTTTTAATGACAGTTTTCACTAGGTATAGCCGTTTCTGACATTTAGACGTTATTAACAGTTTCACTGATCACCGGGTTTTTTACCCATTATAGTTACTGCAGGACTCACACATAAATAGAGGGGGATCAATCAACAGACCATTTAAGTATGAGCGTAATTGTCTGTCTGATGATGAAACTGCAGGGTGTGTGTATGTGCATGTGTGGTTCAGATTTAGGAGTAGAGTTTAGGTAAGGGGATAGAAATACTATTATTACTTAGTAAAAGCCATAGCGTCTATGGAATCTCCCCATAAAATATGGAAAATGATCTGTCTCTGTGTATGAGAGGGAGAGAGAACTGTCTAATCTATTTCTTTTGTCATTTCTCAGGTACTCGTAATGTCCACTAGGTTACTGAGACCTTCTGATGTCCCTCACCTACTTTTCAGCACTGACAGGCTCAGACCTGACATTGGAGTGTGAAGGGGCTGAACACACACACACACTTCAGGCTGTTGAATATGTTCTTTTTTTTCAACATTTGTCTCTTTTTTAGAGGCATCTGATTTAAAAAAAAAAAATGCATATATTAGGAAAGGTTAAAGAAATGTAAAGAACATGCTTCTGTTGCCTATAAATACTACAACACCTCATTCCAATTAGTTCGCATTTTGTTGTCTCACCATTTTCCTTTAAAGCCCTTCTACTTTTTCTCTTTGAATAAAATCTTTATGGTTGACCTTATGCTCTCGTGTGTAAAAATTAATGTTTCTTAATGCAGCGTCAATTTTTCTGCTGATGCATTTCACTTTTTAATGCCGTTGGCCGATACATTCTGCAGTTCAGTTCTTACAATCAGCCATGTGTTGATTCTCACAGGAGCTTCCCTCTTTATCCTTCACTTACTTCAGTGCTGCTAGAGAAGTGACAGATGGGAAGAGGGCAGAGGTCAAAAAGGGTGGTGACATCCTTTAGAGCAGCTCTTTCTGTTCTGCCTTCACTTTCTCTCACACACACATTTACTTAGCCAGCTATAAAGAGACATACTATAGAGAAGAAAAAACGAAATCTAGTGTGTAAAAAATCTAAATCTAGGTAAATCTAACCATACCTTTCTAAGTTTAGAGTAATGTTTCAAAAGAGACTTTTTGTCAGTAAAAACATCCCTATTCTTCAAAGTATAGTGAAGTAAACGCACACTGTAAGTTCCATGCTTTTATATGCATTTCTCTTACTCTTAAGAGATTTGAGTTTGTTTCACATTTTTTCCGCAAACTATTACTCCAGCAGGAATCTGACAAAGGTGCTAAAACACCTAAAATCAGTTATGATTCTCTAAATTTAGGGTTTTTTACGCCTTAATCCTTACATATGTGTATTTGACCATGTGGGAAATATCCGCATTAAAATATATAGTGAAGCATAAACTAAAAATGCTTGTTTTTAAGATAAGTCTCTGATGCTCAAGTATGCATTTATTTGATCCAAAAAATGTTAATGTAAATAAAAAATTTAAATTAATATTACATTTAAACTATCATTTGATCAGTTTTCCACATCAATGCTCCAGGTGTCACATGATCCTTCAAAAATGTAATATGCTGATTTGCGGCTTGGGAAACAATTTCATCATCGATGTTGAAAACTATAGTGTTTCTCAATATTTATTTTATATTTTAAACCATGTCATACACCTGATCTCTCAAGACTTCGTTAAATTAAATTCAGCTAAATCAACCTAAATGAGTGTGCTTAAACATTCAGACACAAAATATTTTCTTGTAAAAACAACTCTTTATTTTCAATCACAAATAACATAAATAAATAACTCTGAGCTTCAGCCCTTAGGCTTTTTTTAAAGTGCATTTACACAAGAAAAAGTCTCTTCTACTCCACTATAGAAAAGTGGCACAAAGCACAGTCACACAAAACCAAGAGAAACATTCTGGCCTTGTACACAAGAGAAGGACTGTAAAAGATACACACACACTCTTCTCTCTCTCTCTCTCTTTTTATACGCTTAACTTGAGTGCCTTGTCCTTTAACAATGCCTGCATTCAGACCGTAAAAGCCTTGACCGCAAGAAAAAGAAAAAAAACTCTCTCTCCCATGCCTTTCAGAAAAGCAATTCTTAAAATAGTCTGTTTTTGCTGCCTTCACCGTCTCTGTTGCCAGGAGGACGGGTTTTACAATTTCACAGGTAAGGCAGAGTGTTAATAATAGTGTTTTTGTGTATTCCATTCTGTCTTTGAACTGTCCCTCTGTGAGGAACTACGACCACGTCTCCCAGAATCCTGCTGTGTCCACATGGATATAAGTGACAGCAACACAAGTGTCCACCAGCACTGGTGAAAATGTAAGACTTCACCGGATTCTGTTTTTCAGCGACCATGACACAATCAGAGGTCTAGTTTCAGGGGGCCTCTGTTTGGAACCGGTCTGCTGATCATCAACGGATCTCAGGAACTTCGAAGGAGCGAGACCTACACACTCAGCGAGATCTTCTCCTCTCCTTAGAGCTTCCTCTCTCTTAATCCTGCACTTTTTTTCCTGCTGGTATTCGAACCCTCTTCACACTGAAGTGACGGTCCGGACCTTGGCAGACAGCACCTGTTTGAAGCGCCTCTTCAGGTCCTGCATGTTGGGGGATTTGGGCCGGGGGATGAGGGGAGATTTTTTCTTCTCTGTTGCAGATGAAGCTGCATTGACGGGGACCTGAGGCTGCTGCTTAGCCAGATCTACGCACAGTCTGTGGAAGGCACCGTGGACCTGGCTGTAGTCCTCGCTGGCAGACACCTCGTAGAAGGAGCAGCCCAGCGCTGAAGCCAACAGGGGACCTTCTTGAGCATCCACATGCCTTACGTGGAGAAGATCAGCCTTATTGGCCACCAGGATGATTGGCAAGGACCTATCCATATGGGTGCGGGTAACAAGTTGGTGCAGCTTGCCAATGAGATCAAAGCTTCGGCGGTCTGTAACGGAATAGACCATAACTACAGCATCTGCCCACTGAATGGAGCGAGACACCTGGTCAGTGCAGCTCAACCCATTAGCGTTCACCTGAAGAAAAAATGCAAACTTTTGTTAGTTATGGTTACACATTTACTTATGTTAGTGAATAGTGTGAGCTCTGTGGGTGATAAAGGGTACAGCAAAGCTGACTAAGATGCTGTGAGTATAGTTTGCTATTGGCTGGGAGATTTAGCCAGCTAGACTTAGGGAGTCTTTCACCCTAGTCTGAAAAGAACAGGCATCCTGTGGTTTTGGACGACTGCCTGCTTTGGGAAATGAGCCTTGCATGCCAAACCTGGCACTAAAACATCTGACTAAAGATATCTTGAAAGAAGTGGCCTGTAATTGAATTAAAAGCCATTCTCTAATTTTGAAAGCAGAGGGATAATTTAGATGGGCTGGTCCACTGTAACTGTTCCGAACTGCTTATTCACATCCCTAAACCCGCTGAGAACTGCTGAAGCAACAAAACCTCACAACCGCTGCTACAAATATCCCACAGCGCCGCGGCGAATCACTCTTCGGAGACGGATCTTTTTAACGAACCGGTTCACAAAACCGAACTCGGTGTGAATGAGTTTTAATCATAACGTACGGGATTATGAGTTATATCTTTTATTTAAAACATTTTGCATTGCTTTCAGAATTGTTTTATAACCCTAATCAAATGGGGATCTGTGAAATTATAATAAAAACGAACTGTTCGAAGGAACCGATTCTCCGCAACAATTGGGCTTTCCCTCAAGCTGCAGTAGCCCCCATATAGGAGTGCAACAGCAGGCTTCCCGCTGGCCAATTAACCCCAAGTGTTAAACACAAACCCGGAGAAGCACAAAAGACGCGCAAAAAGACAAAGGCGAAGGTATGCGCTCTTTCTACACTCCTCAGCCGTGAAAAACGCAGCGTGGGAAAGATGCTCTGTATGTAACGGTAACAAATGTGACATGCACTCGCGGATACTTACTTCAACTCCAGGTGTGTCTTGAACTTGAATGGCCACTTGTTCTCCGTCTATCTGCACTTCTCTGTTGTACAGGTTGCCTGTAATGCAAAAAGTCAGACTTTAATATAGGTGACAACACCACTAATGAGTTTAAACGATGCTTAGTGTACTAAAATCAGTCGTATTGGAAAGATAGGGGGAAAACTTACCGACGTTTCTCTCGTAGTCACCAATAAACCGCTTAGTGAGGAAACGAACCACCAACGCTGCACAGGAATAAACAAGAAACGGGTATGAATACATAAATATTACTGTGTCATAACACGCATATATACAAAAACATTTCTGTAATATACGTATAAGTGTAATATAAGCTTTAAAACGCTGTAAAATCGGTCCACAAACGTACCGGTTTTGCCCACTCCACTGCCACCGATGACTGCGATCTTGATGACCCGGCTGGACGGGCATTCGGCGCTTGGGTACTCCGCGATGGTAGACATGTTCTGGATCAGACGCATTTTGGCAAAAGAAAGATGCTATCCAGAGCCTACAACGAATGATTAGCACAAAATATCCACCGACGCCGTAAAAGTAATGTCAGAATCTAAGTCAGCCAACGGCAGATGTTGTTTTTCAACGATAAAGTGGGAGAATATTTCCTGGTCCTTCTATTAGTCACGAACACCAAGGCTGTACTTGGTTTACTGAGCAGAAACGGGAGCTTGGGTTTATTTATACAGCCAAAGAGGCACTCGATTCTGATTGGCTACTGAAGGCAATGGTCACTTTGTTCTCGCCCCGCCCACCCCTTCTTCTGTATGCGCGAGCTGTTTATAACCGAATAAAAAGAGAGAAAGACAGGTGGGTTCACCCGAGTAAAGTGACTGTGGCTTCCCTTATAGTCGGTGAGGAAAATAAAACGTTGTTTTAGTCGTTTAGCTGTTTTAATGATTTAAAGTGGAGGTATTGAATAGGGTTAGTGCTGTGATTGCTGATATCGGTCAGTTGTAAATGAGTGACTTCAAACACGTGTGATGAGAATGTTATCTAGTCTAAATGATCTCTAAGCGCTTAATGTGCCACTTGCAAAGCGTTTTTTCTTAAGCCTGGGCAACGACAAAAAGGCATTGATCACAATCCCCACAGAGTTGCCTCAGGACCTGTAAATAAATAAATGAAATGCTCCTCTCTCTCTCTCTCTCTCTCTCTCTCTCTCTCTCTCTCTTTCACACACACACAAGTGGTTTTTATTTTGGGATGTAGATATGTTTTAAAGAAAAAGTATGTTTGCCAAATGCTTAATTTTGTGTTGGGGCAAGCGAAGATGGCTGTTTATTTGAGTAGGAGAAAGAAAATTGAGACATACATTGTTTTTTAACTTGGTGCAATCTAGAATTTTGATTAAAATTTTATTATTATAATTAGTATTGAGGATTTGTTTTCATTTAAGGATGTTTGATTCTGTTTTTATGGAGTAAGTATATTTGGTAAATGCATATATGTAATATTAAGCAGTGACAAGAAAACAAAAATCAAGTAAAACAAATGAATAGAAAGAAATAAAACGTTTCTGCAAAGATGATAAAATAGAAATTATCCTAAATTACTATGAAATTAAACATTCATTAGGACATTAGTCAGCACTGAATAGGCAGAGGCTGGTGATATGATTTATGCATTGGCCTAAATGATTTTCCTACAGACCGTGAGCATGTAATATTGTCTGAACGTTTTTCTATCTGCATGCTGTCATGAAATTAAAAAGTTGTCATTTGCATATTTTATTTCCCATATTGCATAAGAATTTACATGCATGGTAATGTCGTATTTATTGTATTTTGCTAGTTTTGTTATGCTTTGTTTTTTTTCTCATCTGTATTTTCCTAAATCTGTGTATTCTGCATATTTCTATGATGAATCAGAGCTTATTGTGCTTGCTCACTGTATATAGGCTATAGCCGTTAAGCAGTACAATTCAAAATGTTTGACATTTTCACTCAGTGTTTACACAGTTGTGAGACTCAGTGTACAGCCAAAGGACCTGTGATTGCTTAGTCAGGGGAGTGTTTTCTGTCTTCATCCACTGCTCAGCCAGAGAATAGACATTCACCTCTCACACACGTTTAATGGTCCTGTTCTTTTGCAACCTGCAAGAGAGTTAGTATTCTGAGCATGGGCTTCCCTCGGGAATCTCAAACTCATTTTTAAAGTAGTGATTTTCGATTTATGAGTATACAATAAGGTCTGTAGTTACTCACTAATTTAAGAGATTTTGCACGTTTTGTTTACCAAATAAATCACCCGCAGTCATACCTCAAATGTCAATTTAGTTACATAAGGACTACAAATACAACAAAACGGTATTTCAAAACCACATTCAAAATACCCTTCCAGATTTGCCTACGAATTGACGTCAGGACTGAACATCTCTATTTAGTGTTCAGCTGAAGGCAAACATTGAAGGGATAGTTCACATTAGCCACATGACTTTCTTTTTTCTGTGGAGCACAAAAATATATTTTAAAGGATGTTTCATCACTGTTTTTATTGACACAACGCAAATCAAAACAGCCCTGGACCAACCTTTTTTGCACGGATAAAAAGCACCAATATGTTTTTTTGTATTACACATAGTACACACAAACTGCATAATTTCTTTCCCTGTGAGTGTGTTCCACAAAACAGTATCTTTCGTTTAGATTTTAAAATGTACGCATTGCCTGTTTTATAGAGTGTTTGAGCATCACTGTAAGATGTTGAAGTGGGTGTGGGTGTGCTTTGGTCATGTTCTGGCTTGTCTTGGTCCCTCAACAGTAATCGGGGGGAGTGTGTGTCATTGGGGGGGATGCTTACTGACATCTCTAAGAACACACTGACCCTTCCCCCTACACCTTACAGAATGTTTAAGCCAATCCAAGTACAGTATACTATACTCAGAGAAAGTTATTACTGTAGGATGTGTTTGTATTTGCATGCTCTGCGCATTAATCATTCATGTCAGACTCCATGAGAGTAATTAACACATTGCATAAGTTCTTTTCTCTCTGAAGTCTTCCTCATGTTTGATCTTCATTTTTAATGTCATTGTGCTGTAGTGTTTGGAGGGTTTCGTCTAATCAGGTTTAGAAGATCAAAGGTCTAACCTTGTTTTTGAACATGCATTTATCTGTGTCCTAAAATGAATATTTTTGTCCCTTACCTACTAAATCCCCTTGACTGTTTTTTTTTTTGTGTGTGTATAAGCCGACTTAAAAGATTAGTTTGCCTAAAAAATAAAAATTCTCTCATTGTGTTTCCTGTTTTGTTAATGTTAAATAAAACTATTAAAACTCACGTTCACTAATTTAAATAAACCTGAAATAGATTTAATAAAACACCAACTTAGTTTGAGTCACTAGAATGATTAAAACTGAACATATTAAAAAGCTACTTTCATATAAACACTATAATGGTATAAACACAATGCTAAAATAGCAGCCACTTTCTTCTGAAGAACGCATAAGGAATCACTTTGAAGAATGCTCCTGCTGCTCTTTGCTAATTTAAGATTGTCACAACAATTGCTCCAAAAATGGGGTACAACCACCATAAGCATCATGAAAGTAGTTCATACTAATCATTTACTATTTCCCCAAGCCATCTAAAGTCATACGAGAGCTTTGAGAGAGGTATTTTAGTTGTCTCACAGTTGTGGTCACCATACTTTCACTGTGTGAAAAGAACAACATGAACATTTGCCATGAATAACTCAATTTGTGTTGCACGAAAGAAAGTCAGCCATACGGGTTCTGAAGGACATGAGGGTGTGGAGGAAATGATGACAGAATTAACATCTTCTAAGGCTTGTTTTGTATCTGATAACATCCCTTCCCCATCATCCATCTTTCGTCCACGCTCAAGCGTTAGTGTATGCAGGTATGCTGGCGGCGGGCCCTGCGTGATTATGAGCTGATATGAATATATGATAAGAGGATTGATGACAGGAGGCCTTATGAAATATGAAACTGATTCATCAGCGTTCGACAGGTCCTTGCAAAGCTATGGCCCGTTAACACTCACATGCACAAATACACACCTTTCACAGCTCTCTTCACCACATCAGAGCCACCTAAATAAAGCTGTCTGGTATCTGTTTTAATGGACATAAAAGGAAGCTGTTATACACTGTTTTTGTCATATGCTAACATTAGTGTCGCTCTTTGCCAAAAACCAATTGACTGTTTTGTGCAATGATATTTTGGCCTAGGTGTCAGCATGATAACCAGGTCCTGAGAAAAGAGAAGATGCAGATGAGAAAAGAAGATAATAGCTACTGATTATAGCTGTGCTGCTTAATATTTTTGTGGAAACCATTAGGCATTTATTCAAGTTTCTTTGATGAAAAACAGCACTTACTGTATTTGAAATCTTAAAAGTGTCTTTCTTTTGTAGGGTTACACGTTTTTTTCTTTATTAATTAAATCTATTTTAGTACTTTTGGATCAAGTGTATTTAAGCCTGCTTTTAGTGTATAAACTTTCATGTTTTTTCTCCAAGACTTGTTAATTTTAACAGATTTACAGTAGCTTCCTCTCACGTCTGTGGAAAAGTTCCCACTCTTGTAGTGTCCTCCCTATAATGCTAATGCCAGCCCCAGTTCTCCACTTACTGTCAACGCTAATAAGCCTGTGTTAACTGTTAGTATGTTGCCTGATAACAAAAGGACCAGGTGCTGCACAACAGGAAGCGTCAATACACTCGTCAGAGGTGGGGAGAGTGCGCGATGTTAAGTTATTTAACATGTTGTTAAAGACACGTCCAATCAGGTCTTTCATCTAATTGTCACCTAGTTAGTGCAGTGTGAGGTGGGCATGAATATGTGTGGCCATGCGTATTTGCTTATTGTGCATATTTCAGTATCTGTTTGTATTTGTAACACGGAAGCACAGGTTTTTAATCGTATTCAACCTTCATGGAGCTTGACAATTTTTTGTTCACTGATGTTCAAAAGTTTTTCCCCGAAAGTGAGTTGGTACATTTTTTTTATTTTTTATTTTTTGTAAGACTCTCATATGCTTGCCAAGGCTGCGTTTATTTGGTCAGGGACACAGTAAAAACTGTAATATTTAGAAAAATTGCTGCCGTTTATAATAGCTGTTTTCTCTTTTAAAATATATATCTATATAAGAAATTTATTTCATTAATGACAGCTGAATTTTCAGCATCATTATTCCAGTCGTCAGTGTCTCACAATTCTTCAGAAATCATTCTAATATGCTGATTGGCAGCTCAGGAACGTTATTATTCTCAATGTTGAAAACAGCTGTGCTACTTTATGATATTTCTGTGAAATACATGGTACGTAAAAACTTTTCTTAATTTTTTTATAATTGTTTAATATATAGAAAATTCAAAAGATCAGTATTTATTTAAAAATGACATTAGAAATGTGTTTACTGTCACTTTCTATCAATTTAATGTTTCCTTGATTAATACATTTATTAATTCTTTCAACAGCAAAAACATCTTGCTGACCCCAAAAATTGAAATACTAGTGTTTGTAATCAAGAAATGTTCTACTACCGAATTTTATGTTAATAGGAATATGAAATGGTCTAGAAATTAGATTAGTTTGTTTGTTTTTTTATTATGAAAATGCAGCTGTGTTGCTAGTTATTTAATACCAGATGTCCTTTTTTGTGCTGCCGAAGTCATCATAAAACTGTCAAGGCTGATTCACTGTTTTGTACTTTTGTTCTCTTCCTGGAAGAATTCAGCAGACGTTTTTTCTCTTTCATTCTGATGGAGCAGACGGACATAAAGAAAAGGTAGCAGACGTTTGACATGAAGAATCCACATCAGGAGAGCGCAGGCTGACAGGAGATGAGTAGGGAGGCGTCGCTCACACAGGGGTAACAACGGAGCTGGTGCGAGGCCTGGTCAGTAGTGAGGTAATACAGCCTCTCCATAGGGGGGGCAACCAGTGAGGCAGGGGAGGACTGAGCAGACAGGTATAAGAGATACCATTCAGAATTTGAAGTGAATGGTACAGAGATAGAGAGCTTTAGCAGTACTGCATATAGGTTAAGTGTTTGAAGTACTGAAAGTATTCGGCGTCCTCTTCAGAAAGTAAATGGACTGATTTAGATGGATTATGGACCTGCCTGTGCACACTCTCCCTCACATTACCACACTTCATGTGTGTCTGCTTTTAATAGATAAATCAAGATGTGAGTTACTGTCTAAATCAAGAGGTAATGCATTAAGCTAATCAAAGCCATCTTTACTGCAAAGGCGGCGCACTTCTAAAGTCTGAAATACTAAAAAAAGTAAAGTTCATTTTCAAAATAAAATTAATGCTTTTATTAAAAGCGACGACAAAATCAGCTGATTAAATAGTGGTAGTAAAGACATTTATAATGTTGCTAAATATATTTATTTAAAATAAATGTTGTACTTTTGAACTTCCTATTCATTATAAAAGCCTGGAAAAACTGTCAAGGTTTCAGAGCTCACAAAAATACTAAGCAGCACAGCTGTTTTCAGCATTTATAAAGATAGGAAATGTAAGCAGTGTTCCCTAAGCAAAAAAATAAATAAAAAATTAGCATATAAGACTGATTTCTAAAGGATATTTGATAAAACTTTATTGTAGATTTTATTTTTATTTGATAGATGCAGACTTTTTGAACTGTAGCGTATGTGTATATATATTTGTAAATGATGCATGCACTGTAAAAAAAAATTACAGTATTACTGGCAGGTGGATGCCAGTAGCTTACTGTAGATTTCAATTTATGGTAATTTCGGCCAATAGTTTGTTCAAAGATAAATGAACATTAAAAAGTCTTAAAAAATAAATAAACAAGCCTCATGCAAAGAATTTCTGGAAAGTAATCTCAGAATTAAAAAAAAAAACAGAAAAAGGTTGATGAGGATTTCTGGTTCCCAGAATGCTTTGCATGAGGCAGTTTTTAATAGTTTTATTTTGTACAGATAAAAGACTTTTGATTGTTTAGTGTTTGTTTAACTTTGAACAAACTGATGCCAATACATTTGATAAATATACATTTAAAATAAGTTACTGGCAAGCAAATGCATAACTACGGCAAATTTTTTTTACAGTGTGCATTCATTAATTCTGTTCTATTAGTGTGTGTTAAAGTCATGTTGGAATGATCATATTGACTGACTGAGTTGGAGGCATATCAATTTAAAAAACAAAAATAATTATTACGCATGTTGTGTGCACACGTCGATGAAGAAACACTACCTTTTAGCATTTCCCAGTAGCAGCAGGAGAATGATAAAATACACAGACAGAACATCAATTAGGCACCTAATGTGCTTGCTTTGCTCTTTATGGTGTTGCATTAGCACTAAAAGTCTGCCGAGGTGTAAAAAAAGAGAGAAAAAGAAATACAAAAAATTGTTCTGTGAGTTAATTAATTCTAACTAAAATCAACTCAAATTTATGATTTTCTGGAAGTATGGTCTTTCTAGGAGGCACTGAATGCCACATATGCTACTATGGCTAACTTAGCTATCCAGCAGAGGCCTGTCAATAGCACATGCTCACAGAGGCTCCAAACATTTCATTGTGATCCACGGAGAGGGCTCCTCTCCGTCTGATAGCCTAACCTCTCTAAGGGGGTCCAATCTGTTCACAATAGACACAATCAAGTATTGAGTAATAGACCATAAGTACATTAGCGACATTGGTTCATTTTAACCTGCATGTTAAAAGTAATGTGTGTCAGAGTTGCCACAAACTCAAACACAAATATCGCTTTTTTTTTTTCTTAAAATGACAAATAGGTTATAATATAGTAATTTAAATCCTATTTAAATTATAATATTTATCTATTTTTAGCTAACAATGTTTTAGTCATCATTATTGACCAGAGTTTCATATCAGTTGTTTGTTTACATATCAGCATATCATTACATTAGCAATTCGTTATAAGCACATCAGAGCTGTAGAGCTGCAGATGCTGTTGTTTTAGTTCTTTTTGTTCTTGATAAGGGATCACTGTCAGAACAAACATTTTGTCATGAACTACCTTTCCCACAAAACTTCCTATGTGAATGCTAAGATCCATTGATAACTCTATTCTTCCTCGCTGTTTATCTCACTCACAGGACCGTTAGCATCTCAACAGCTATTGGAAATTCTTTCGCCTGCTTCTTTTCCCCCTTCTGTTCTGACAAAGGATGAGAGATTGTTTTTTTCTCATTGAGATGTTTACTCTATTTGCATTTGTCTGCATGTCAACACACTGCAGCGGGTTGAGGACTTGAGGAGAGCAAAGTGGGGTGGGTGGGGGTGCTCATGTTGGTGGTTGAATCACAATGGGCCACAAAACACACACACACACAGAGTGAGGAATGTGCCCCGGGCTTGTACAGTATTGTGTCCTGGTAGCTCAGCGGGGCAGTACTGCACTCACATACCTGAACAGAGCTCAAGCGTAAGATGGATTGGGCTAATAGCACTAACCGTCTTATAGCATCTGTCCCAACACAGCAGAAAGTGTGGCACACTTTGTAAGATACTGTGTGTGTGTGTGTGTGCTCAGTGTTAGAATGTTTACATATTTGTTCATACACCTTTATGTGTTTGTGAAAGGCCATTTAAATAGTCTCTCATAATTGACTGGCTTGCCCACATGTTATAATAACATATAAAAGTGCCTTAGAAGTACGCTCAAAGACTTTTTCTGTCGTATTACTTTAGGCATTTTAAAACTATAGTCTGATCAGAGCTTTTTCAAACTGGGTTCCAGAGGTTGCAAGTGAGTCAATTAAAAATTTCAAAGAAAAGCTGTCTTAAAAATAATATAATAAAAGGCTTAGATTTACAGAAACTGGCATTATTGTTGTCGATGTCAATAGTGAAAATTAGCTTACCGATTTAATATTAAACAAAAGAGTGTTAGAATGATTATTTATAAATTCCAGATCATATAATATTTTATTTTATTATTATTATTATTATCTTTTTTTTATTTAAGTCCAGTGTATTTTACTCTTATTATAGTGAATTGATCTTTTTATATATACATGAAAATAGATTAATGGTGATTCTTAAGTGCATCATTAATATAGTTTTTTTTTTTTTTTTTTATCCCTATTCCCTAATTTTTCAATGTAGCACATTCCTCCAAATATCTTCTTGTACATTTCACAGAAGTAAAAAATCCACGCAGATTTCTAATGACGTATGGGCTGAGTAAATGACGACAGAATTAATCCTGATTGATATCAAAATATTAAAATGAGCAATATCCTTAATCTATGGTGCATTTGCCATTACTTGCATGCATAATTGCATGTATTGTGGGAGAGAAAGACTGAAATGTTAAACACTAGGATTATCCTGTTTGCTTCCACTACGAGCTTGTGCCCTGACATGTGAGAGGCTAGTGGATGAAATGGATTTCCCAAGAAAATGATGAAAAAAAAATGTTCTTCTAAAAGTACATGGGAATTGCACACTCATCCCTTAGAGATTTGTACATTTCCAGAAAAAGTTATAATTGTTCAGAGGAAATTCTGCATTAAGCCAGAATAAACAAGCATTAATCAAACACACTTGCCTCTAATCTCTGTTGTTTACAAACTTGTTTGCTCTTTCTTGATTACGTCTTGAACTGTATATAAATTAATGCAGGCACAAGCAGGATCTTTATCTTTCTTTTACTGTCATGGTGTTTCCTTTATTGGTGTTCAGAAGGTATACAGCCCTTCAAAATGTACGGATTAGCTCCTCAATCAGTAACGTTCATAAACACAAAAAAACAAACTCTGCAATCACTTCTCTGTGCTACTTGACTGAAATGCCTGCAAAGGACAATATATTATCAATCATCCATAAAGTACACTACTGTTCAAAGGTTTGGTGTCTGTTTTTTGCTCCATTTGCATGATCTGAAAAAAATAAAAATAAAAAAAGTGAAATGCTACTGCATTTTAAATGTAATATCTTGTAAAAACCAATTATTATTCCTGTGATGACAAAGTTACATTTTTAGCAGCCAGTTTTCAGTGTCATATCCTTCAGAAATCATTCTGATATGGTGCTCAAAAACAGCTGAAAACAATGTTATTTCATTATTATTATTAGTAATTTAATTGGCAACTACGTGCGATTTAGCCACCTCGTAAATGATGTACGAATTGCTGTAAGACTGGGCTGATATTTCACCTAAAAATGACAATCTTGCCATCATTTATTCCCCTGATGGCTTACTATGCTGCACAATTTTTATGCATTTATAATGAATGGGGGCACCAAAAAATAAATAAAACCATGAAAGGATGATTAAAGTAATCCATACAACGCATGCAATGTATTCCATGCCTTGTGTTTGAGAAACTGAAGTTTTTTTCAGTGATAATCTGTGAACTGTCATCAGTTCAAACCCTATCCGATGCAATATAAGACTGATGTAGCAGTGCAGACTTGTTTTGAGAATCAGATCAGCCGATACATTGAAAATATAAGACTCATAATGAATAAAATTTCTGTTTTCTATAGAAACCTGGAATGACACGAGGGTTAGTAAATAAATGATTACAGATTTTTTTTTTCCCTTTTAAGCAGTGGCGGCTACTGGTCTGTCAAATAGGGGAAGCTCATTTTCGGCCTACAT
>JAUCMU010000043.1:7954345-7970357 GCA_032275025.1 Enteromius treurensis
AAGCTCAAAGGCAAATTGGTCTCTCTGGCGAGTTCCCATATGTAACGTCGAAGTGATTCGACTGAAAGGGTAACTCATTAATTTTCTGAAAGGCTGGCAGACATTTTTATGTTCAAGCTGTGAGATGGATTGAACTACCAACACTCATGCTCACTGAAATCCTGAATCTACCATAAAACTTGGCAAAAGTAGAAACTATGAACACTTTAAATCAGAATTAGAGGCTTTAATGTTAATAGCAGGTTAGACAAAGCAGGGTGACCATACGTGCCATTTTTCTAGGACGTGCCCTGGCCAGGATTTCTATAAGGATATAGATTTGGCCTTGGTTTGCATGTGCAGACCGATCGGTGTATGACCGGTTCCTTATGTTTTCGAAATGCTCTTGTGGGACAAATCAAAGCAATATCAAAATCCCGGCCAGGATTTCTGGATCCTGACCCAGTCTGGGAAAAAATGGCACGTATAGTCAACCTTGTTACAGGATGTTTAAGTCTAAGAGTGTTCGTGGGTTATCCACAGTGCTGGAGTGCTCAGTGTCCCACGCCAGACCCAAATTTCGTATGACTAAATGCGGTTTTGCCTGCATTCTGCTCCTTTGAACAATCAGTGTCTTTGACAAGGTACAGAACATAAAATCAAAACCACATGCTCAACATATACAGAGTCTATCAACATGATTCATGATTGACAGAGCTTACTAATGCCTTGCATTTTGAACCTTTCGTTCTGGCAGCAACTCTCACTTTTTAGGCCAGACACTTGAAAGTACTACATCGCAGCGTCTCAGTTTTGGCTTTTTTATGGCATCAAAGTCCTGGAAATCTTTCTTTTTTTTAATGTTTTGTATAGTTTAGTTCACCTCAGTTTTAAAGGGGTCATCAGGTGGTACATGCACTTTTTCAAGCTGTTTGGACTGAGATGTGTGTTGGGAGTGTGTGTACACAACCACCCTACAATGATAAAGATCCAGAAGTATTTTTATTAAATTAAAAGAAGAATAAGTTGCCCCTTCTGAAATCAAGCCATTCTCAAGGATTAACGTTACATTTGGTTCTGAAGGGAAACACACCCTTGATCAACCGAAATGCGTTTATGTTAATCGTGTTAATCATTCATGATCCAGCCTCACCTACAGAAGCAGTGAGTATAATGTCTTTTAATGAGTCTTTGCAAATTGCCTTTCCTAACAATGTGATAATTAGGAAGTTTCACTATGAATACGGCTAAAAAAAGATCATCTGAGAGCGACTCGGAAAAGAGGGCCGGGGTCAGCGGAGCTCGTGAAGATTTAAAAGGGAAGTACACAGAACAGAGTGATTTCTAGAGAGTTGTTTTTGACAGGGGAAAATTAGCGTTTTTACACTATCCTTGAGAAAGTTTAAAGCAAACTATATTATACAAACTTTCCGTTAAGATCCTAACGGATCATATTAGTTTGTCATATTGTTTTTGTATCACCCCTTTAAGTGACTTGGTCACATGAACCTGGTAGGCCTAAGTATATATGCACTAGCTCCATTCAGAATGACTTACTGCCCATACTATTATTGCCATACTGTTTTTACTGTTACATCATACATGCACTGCACTTACACTATACTATAGTGTTTTTTAATGTTATTAAAAAAATTTAATGTTAATACATTATTTAAATGTCTACCATTATAGAGGTTAGAATGTCCTCTGTAGTATCTCTGCTGTAGTTATGACAATGTAATTTTCCTTTTGTTGTGCTGAAATTAAATCCCTAACCCGTGTTAACTTTTGATTTTGAATTTAATGATTTGATTTTCAAGAATAATATATTTTCAGTAAAGACAATAGTTAATGAAGGGGTAAGAAATATGAATTAATCTTAATTTTATGTTCAGTTAAAGTTAAAATAATTAAATTAATTAAAAATTTAATGATCTGCAATACACTGCGTGCCAATCTAGTTCATGTTCTTTTTTTAAAGAATGGAGCTTTCTTTATTACAAAGTAATTTTTACTGTTTACATATCAAAATGCATATCCTCTTATCTGTTGTCGCTGTTAGCTTTAGCATGTTAGCTTAAGCTGAAACCAAGATCCACAAGGGATTATTGTGCATTTTGTACATGCAAATAAACATAAATTGCACAATACAAGGATATTTCTTCGTAAAAGTTCCAAACAGTATTCAGTAAACAGTAAGGCCAGTATTGTGTCCTTCATCATCTGAGTGTGAATATAGCCTTATGCTTACAGTGCTTACACTGCAAGTCAAATGTGACAAAGAAACCTGGTTCAGTCTAAAAAAGATAAAGCCCACAGTGTGGCATCTGTCCACAGCTATTCCTCTGCTAGAGCACGAAGAGGTTAAATGTGTGTATATTTCTGACAGCGATCTACTGAGTGAGATGAATATTTGTTTTGTCCTGAGAAATGTAAAAGGGACCTACATAATTCAGCTCTTTGTTACATCAATGACCTAGAGAAGGTCAAAAAGCTTTTTCTCCATTTACCAGAAGACTTCAAAGGCCTTGTGTGTGCGTTTGACAGAGAAAATGTTGAACTGTGGGTTGCACTAGATGAAAGCCATCATCAGTCATGTTAGAGAAACACAAAGGGACAGATAGAAGGACAGCGAGAGGGATCGGAGGAAGTATGTTTCTGTATTAGAGACAGTGAGAGAGTTTGTTTATGTGATGCCCGGTACTGCCTGGTTTATGCTAGTTCAGTCTAGCTGGTCCAGTAAAAAAAAGTCTTTTAGATTTATCTTTCTGATGAAACTGGATGACGAAGCATACCGACATCTCATGTTGGGGCATCCAAAACAAAGTAGCCTGTATATAACTTGCTGTGGCACCCCTTGATGAAGGGTAGTAGTTTTTCACTGCTGTGTTAACCAAACACATCTTGTCGTTCCCCTCTGAAAAACGTCCAAGTCGTTTAGCCCTGAAACCCCTTTCCTCACAAACAGATCTCTCTGCCAAAAAACGTAGCTCTGCCTGAATGTGGCCTGTAATGTCTAACCCTGAACTACATCTGGTCACATCAAAAAGTAACCAGACATGGACCAGAATGACAGCCAACTGGCTCTCTGTTCACATCCAATCACATTCCGGTGAGTATAGCCCTCTTCAATCCCTCTATCCATGATACAAGCCATAAAAAGATCACAATGTTCTTGTTTGGGTTTAAATTTCATGACATAGTTGGTGTTTGTTACCCTCAGAATGCAAAGCTACATTCACAATGTTTAGAAGAACAAAATCCACAACGGTTCATAATTATGGTCCATTACTCAATCAAGCCACTTGAAAACAACTTGTACCGAGGAACAGTGTTTCCAAACATCTTAATTGTTTATGTGTCAATTGTAAGTGATTCACAAGTACACCAGACCAGTGAAAACCTGCCAGTCATGAAGTGCTTAAATAGACCATTGGAACATTCTGCAACAGCTACATTTGCCCATCACCAGCCCTGTCACTGTGGCAAGAAATTCAAAACACTAGTACCGTTCCTTGATTGAATAGTAGAATAGTTGTCTTCCTGTGCAGAGGCATGCTGGAGCTGGAGATTTTAGTGCTGTGCTCATGCATTTGGGCAAAACCTGTGGTTTCCTGAGAGTGAAAAAAACCCTCATTGTTCACTCTCTTTTTAAAATTAAGTAACATCTCCATTACCATCATTTTAAAATGTAATTTCCTCTTCCTCCTGTCTGTACCTTCAATCACAATGAAATGTATAACGCATAAAAATGGTAAAAGGACCAGTCTGAACTAAAGAATCGGTCTGTGTAAATGAGCTATTAATCACTTCTGTGTCCATAAATTGCACTTCACCCTGCATGTTACATAACCAAATTAGTGTGTCATTCAGTGATGCAGATATAAGTTGATTCTGTCATAATATCATTTTCTGTGATGTCGTCATACCTCATTCTAAGAAACCTGCGACAACACAGAATGAAGCATGCATTTAAATGTATTTGTTGCTTTTGTAATCAAAGTAATTGAGCATGAATAACGTAATTTAACATGACAACCATCTTGTTTTCTGTGAGCAGCTGAGTGTATCTTTTGTACTGGAAATTGTACTGTGGTTGGAATTTTACAGGTCCAGAAATTACAAATGGGAAAGTAATGCATGCTCCTATATTGCATGCATGTCCGCTGTTGGACATTGTAAATTTGCAAATAAAATAGTGCACTTGGCCATAGATGAAAAAACCCAGCCAGAAAATAAGGTTTATGAATCATAATGCTCATACATTCTTATTAAATCCTATAGTACTATCTTAAAATATTCAGCAGAAAATGTAGTTGTTTGGTACTAATTTGCAGCACTATCCTATAGAATGCTTTAAATCAAAAGAGGAGGGTACTGCACTGAAGACACTGACCTAAATGGCCATGTGTCAGAGCTCTGTGTTGTACAGTACAACAGAAAGACAGGCACTCTCCATGTGTGGTAAAAGTTAGCTCTGGAGCCGTTTGCGTTAGATAGTGTTAACATTCCCTTATGTGCTGTACTTCAGAGTCCTGGTATTGTAACATCTGCATCGAAACCTACATTTATTTCAGCAGTGGCTCAGGTTCAGTTCTGATGGTCAACCAGAGAAAAAAAAAAATTTAAAAAATACAGCTCATGTTTTTGGTGCATACAAAACATTTCAGTTACAACATCCTTCAAGTAACTTAAGATTAAATTATAGGTTGTTGAAATATGGCTTGTGCGGTCCACAGACAATCCTTTTGTATGGGGTTACAGATGAACCCCCTCCAAAATTCAAAGAGCAAGCATGAAATTCCATATTGTTGAGCCCATGTAGTTCATGGTATTCTAAAATAAAATTAACATGGCAAATTTATCACCCAAGTGCCCACCAATATACAGTGGCATCTGTATTCAGTGAAACCAGGTTAAGGGGGAAGAACCAATACTAAAAAAAAAATCTAGGTCTCTTATATGCATTTGACTATTTTACCTCTTGAACTTACTTTAATACCACTTTGGCATCAACCAACAGAGACTCTAACCCGATTTGATTTACCAACCTCCCATTGGAATTAAAGCAAATGCTTTAGTTAAAACTCCAAACACAAACAAAACAAATAAAATAAGTCAAACTTGTGGGGGTTTCTTCCAAGGAAACAAAAGGCATGGGACCAGAGCTAAACAGGATGGGCCAAAACAGTGATTTCCTTCCTTTAAGGATCATGATTCATTACTCAGAATAGAGAGGGGAAAAAAATAAAAATAAAAAAAACACACACCATACTGCACACTACAAGGAAGCATCTTTATTGATAATGCATGACCAAAACCTGTATGCAATAGGCTACATAACCATGGTTTACAACAAACACCACTACTCATTTCAAATGTTCTCCAGACATGGCAGTAAAATGAGCGCCAAGTGACATCACTGCCGAGGAACAAGCAACCAGTCACCGAATACATGTGCCCCAAAGTGATACCAATGGAATCTGTCGAGAGAGGAAAAAATAATAATACCCTCACCTTTGAACTCAACCAGGTTACATTTTACATGACCATCTGCATTTAATTCTTATTTCACATGTGTCTTGCGACAGGATCCGGGCACAGAGAAGGGACCTCTGACCCGGGTTTTAGCAAGAGTATCTCACTGTACCCCCCTGATATGGCCACTAGAAACACAGACAGCCTCCAGTGGGCAAAGCGTAGAAGGGAACATGGGACTATCAGATTGGTTGCATGAATGTGTTGACCAAATTACTCACCTATTGACCGTAGTTCTTACGTTGTCAGCCATTAGCTGCAAAATACACATTTTTAATTAGCAAGTATCTTAAAACAATTAGCAAGGCAAAAATTGTTCCTCCCGACAGGATCCGAAGCAAGGATTATTAAGCCAAAACTTCAGGTTTTTGAGAGATTTGATCTGCCCCTCCCATGTCGATCATTCAAGACATAACAGGACTTGAATGTGCAATATAAGGGGCTGACAAAACTGGAAATGTAATTAAAGTCACTTACCAAGTATCTGTTAGAGGATTCTTCAGCACAGAACTATTGCCTCACCGCTTAAACAATGTGAGCCTAGAAATTAAAAAAAAGGCCAAAGTCAATACAGACAAAGTTTCCTGCTTTCCAATATTACCAAGATAAAGAGAAATTAGGTTTCAAGTTACTTTAACTATTTTTGTTAGTGAATGAATACCTAAATTAGTTCAACTTTTCCTTACCTTTATTGGTAATACACCGTAGAAACTTTAGTCTCTTCAGTCAGGGGGTTTAGATGGAAAATCTGAGAAAGAAAACAAACGCAATCAGCATCTGCACACAGACAGGCCGCGCACTCACCACGTGCGTTCTCGCGCGACACGTGGCCTTCAGCCACAGCATGATTATAGAATACGCTCAGAATTATGATCTTGGTTTGGCTGGAAGCTTTACAACAATTTTATCGAGCATCTTCTGTTTAACAAAGATTATTTAGTACCTTTCTAACTTATACATTTATAAAGCTCACTGTTAAGTGTTCTAGTACACTAAAAGTCACTGTTTGCGACACGTATTCTACATGTTGTGGTTATGTGTGTAACACAAAAGCAGTATATATTCAAGTAAATAAGAAATCACACAAATATCTGAACAAGTAGCCTTACCAACGCCCATACTGAGTCCTCTCATGATGCCTCCAACCGATCGTGTGATCTTAGTGTGCAAGAAGCAATGAACACATGTGACCGGTGCGAGGGATTCTGGGATATTTAAAGGAGAAGGACCGCCTCCCGTTCATTTCAGCGAATCGCCTCTTATAAGCATTTCATTCAAAAAATAAAAACGACTCTTACGGACGATTCTGTTTGATTGTTAAGCAAATCACTTTTTATCAGTTCTGGATAATATTTAACTCAAATCTCAGTCTAGCTGTAAAATGTCAAGAGAAAAAAAGACTACATTTTAACCATGTTCACATACAGTTACTCGAGAAATTCACTTTTTTACACTTTCGCATTTAACCTATAGTGGCCTAATATTATATATATATGCATAAATGTATGGAATGCACAAAAGTAATATTGCCGATTGAAAGAGAATAAGTCGTTTAGCTTCACAGTATCCTCAAACTTCATTTATATACTGTGTGGTTGGGGACAGCCCTTTATTCGGTCTCTAATCTAAAACAAATTCTATTGGCCACAAGCGAAAGTTCGAACGCGTGTTTTCGACATTCATTGGAGACTCAATCTGTCAATCAACAGAGCAGCGTTTCATGTCGTAGAAACCAAATGCACCAATCGCGTTCTAGTGGGCGGGGTTCCACCGCTAATCCAGGATGTGAATGTTTCGTTTAGTCCGTGCAACTGGCAAAGATGTTTACAATAAACGTATCCTGCTTTTTTATTCTTAATTGCAGTGACCATGAAGAAAACAACTAGATGAAAGCCGCAGACGTTTATCTCTCGCTTTGTCTGCACTTTGCATGAGCAGAGGGGATTGAATGGTCACTGATTGCTGTCCTCGGTTGGGATTGCAGCTTGGCCTGTCAGTGTACTGCTGTTACAATCATGTTTATTTCATAAAGATGGCAACGAGGGGCACATTATAAACTAAATGACTGTCAGAAACATCGCCTCCATCTGTAATATGGTAAGTATAAATGTGTGGATAGCGTGCTGGCTAGCTCTTACGTAATGATGATGGTTGAATGGCTTTCCTCACAATCAGGTGCATGACCTCATTATGAGCTGCTGGATGCATGAATCACCACTGTTACTTTCCAGATCTTCTATCATAACTAGACATGTTTAAATAAGAAACTGAGACTTAAGTGTAAGAAATTGCTTATATCTATATAGCAGAATGAGTGATGACCTATTTATGATAGCTCAGGTTAGCATCTGTGTTGTTAATCTTGCATTTTAAAAGATAAAAACAGTGGGGAACAGTAGGCTAATCTGTGTTTGGGGGGTATATCTGTAGTTGTTTTACTTCCTGAGTGTCTGTGTCATTTGCATAAACATCTACTGACACTGCATTGCCCTGTTCTCAATTTGATGGCATACTTATGATTCATAAATGTTATTTTTTGAAATATTATAATATATGAAGCTTCTCTAAACAATAAATTTCCCACAAAAGGAAAACTATTGATATATATATATATATATATATATATATATACATATATATATATATATATACATACATACATATATAGGTCACTTCTATCTGGTCACTGGATCTTTAAAACTTAAAATAAGTAAAAAATAAAACAACACCCTTAATGCAATACCATCTTCTGAAACAATATGATAGCTTTGTGAGCTATTGACTGCTGATTTGGGTTCGATCTGAACAGTACTGGATAGGTCTTATTCTAGCTTTTGTAAACTAGATGCTTTATTTTTTAGTATTAATTATGTACTATTATAGTATTTCTTAATATTCAAAATAAGCTCTGTTTTTATATTTTCAGTTCTTAAATTTCAGCCTCCCCCCACTGTAATTATACAACTCTTAAGCAAGAAAGGGCCTGCAATTTCGTACTTAATCTCTGCTGTAGTGCTTTTCTTTTGCCATTTTAACCGTTTTGAGATGGATAATGGGAACGGGGCCCGGTGTTTTATGTAATGCTGTATTTTCTGTGGGATATCTGACATTTCCTGAATATTGTAGTCCCTGTAACTGGCCTGAAGCCACTGTCCACTGTCAGATGTCATCCTCAGATAACTGCAGGTGTTGTGTCAGTCTGAGCTAGATGTGATCAGGAACAAGAAGAGTAAATTATTGCCAGCATGAGGGGGCACAGACTTAACGTCTGACTGCTGTTTAGTGCTAGTTATGTAACCAACGGCCGGACAGGGTTCATTTGTTCATCAGTGTGTGTTTGGGGCCACATCTTAGTGGCTCATTGACCACGGATACAAGACAAGCTAATGAAATGTTCTCTGTTATGTCTTCCATGTTCGTCTCTGCTTAAATGGCCTCAATTAATGCAGACCTGTCTTTTAGCTTGAAAACATGGCTTTATTAACTGTACTTTAGTTCGAAAACATTTGTCTATCACCTGTGTCTGGCAAAATATTGGCTTATATGTGTTTGTTGCGCATGCTCATTTATGTGCTGTGGAAGATTTCTTAGAAGAAACCAAGACAGCCGTATGTAGTCGAGTAAAGAATTTCCCCATTTATTAAGTCAAAAGGTTGGTAAAAGTATCTTTACATTGTTTAGCCAACATAATGCCACTTGATTTTTCAAAGCCTGTGAGCTCAGAGGATTTGATAGCCCTCATGACCCAAAGCAGCCCATTACTTGCCAGTTGTTAATGATTATGGCCCAAAAAAATTTAATCTCTTAAGTCTGTCTTGCACAATGGCGTATCTATATTTCAATAGGCAATGAAGATCTATTAGTGCTGGAATTGAAGGTCTTTGTGGAATCATATTTCATACAGATAAAAAGGTTGTGCCTCAGTCGGGGTTAATTACACTAAACTAGACAATGCTGAGACACAGACACCGGCTATTTCCCATCTTTCTACTGTCAGTCATGGTGTTGACTTCACTGGTGTATGACTTTGATCTCTGGATCCGATTGTGGTGTTTAGTCATTCCCTGATCTGCTCATTCAGAGTCCTCCAGGTACAGTATACTTGGGTTCTAAAGGCTATCATTGGGTTATCAAAGGGCTGCTGTAAGCACCCATGGAGCATTTATAAAGAATATCAAAATATATCTACAAGAAATATAGAGCTGCAAATCACAAATAAATTTAACGAACTAAATTTTAGTACAATAAACGAAGACAGGACAAGAGACAATACAAAGTGATCATGTGCAATTACAGTAAAGTAGTTAGGATATTGTAGACAAGACAAGAACATGTGCAAGATGTAAAATGTGCAAATATTACATGAGGTAGATGATAGGGTTGGGCGATGTCGACCAATTTGGCATCGTACGATGCCTAATGTGAAATATCGCGATGGACGATGATATCGTCGTCGCTGTAGCCGGCGGATGGGGGGTGTAGTTGTAACTAAAACACCAAGCCCTGACAAAACAGTGTCCGCGCGAGTAGTTGAGAGAGGATTGAGCACAGGAGTGATCGTGCATGAGTGCTTGACTTGCGCAAGGTTTTCAATTTGAAATGAGCTCGCGGCCCCGTTTCTTCGCATGTACATCTGTTTTCCTCTTGCGGTAATCATTTACCGCGCTCGCCAGCTTCAGTGGTGCACTCGCTTATTAATGGCATAGATTTGCCGCCATAGATTAAGTGTGTTTTTCGCGAGCTGGTTGCTGCTGCTGCGGCTTTGCGGCGGATAACGGCTCAGCATCGTGATGTCTATCGTCTAATGGCAACACAGTCTCACTCCAACTCGTCATATGTTGACGCTTGGTCAAGACCCTTTTGCATCGCTTTTTGAAGCTCAAGGTACCCCTTTTTAGTCGCTTTTTTTAGCCCCTCCATTGCTTTCAGTTGTTTTGCTTAATGTCATGGTTTGCATGCATATATAAATTTATTATATAATTTTTTTACTTATATTGGAGCACCAAACCCCATCCCTACCTCAAACCTACCCACTTCTGACCAATATAAACACACACAGGCAAGTGCAGTCACAGGTATTTATTGCACAAACTAATCATAAACAGTAGCAGTATAAATACATTACGAACAAGTCGTGACACATTCCAAGTCATTCCAAGTCTTTATGTGAAGAAGAGGGTAAAACAAAAGGTTTTAATCACTAAAATCTAATCACATCTCACCGTCCGGTAGCATGATGCAATCGATCACGAGACACACAGGAGCCAATGGCATTTCACAACCAACGTTGACGTAAGGATTCTTGAAGCTGCATTTTTTTAAAATTATACACAGACTGCAGCGGCACACAGGAAGTACACAGAAGAGGGAGACAGCGACTGCGTCTATTCCTCTCACAATCAATCGTTTTGCCTCAAAAGACTTGGAATATTAATATCTTTCGAATAAATTTAGTTGCGGTGAGACTGTTTTGGGCAAAAACTTTTCCCCCCATATTTAAAGGTCTTTGCAAAAGTCACATAATTATTCTTTAATGCACTATAACCTCCACCAAGTGCCTCCTTTGCCATTTGCCAGTTCAGCATAAGCTCACTCTTATAAAAACTCCCATTACAGTAAATAATGCTGTCTGCTCAGCACAACAAAGCTCTGTTTTATTGGAAACTTGTGCTAAACAAATTTTTTTTTAGCATTAATGAATTGAGTCTTACACATCTCTGATTGGCCGTTGCATTTACGTGTTCGACAGACATACTGTATCTGTGATTGGCTACAATGCATAATGCTGCAAAAACAAAATGTGACGCTCCTTAAAGAACCGTTGATGCTCTTCATAGAAATCTCACACAATTACACATGGGAGTGTTTGAAAGCAGCTGCTTATCATAACACTCGCTAGTATAAAGACAGAATTGTTTGCCTTGGCTGAACCAAGCTTTTGGACCGATATATTTTTAATTGCTATGCTTGCAAATAGAAAGCATACAAATTGTTTTTTCAGCTCATTGGTTTTTGCGGTACAAAAATATTGGGATTAATTGGCTTTTTACCAGTTGTTGCTTGTTAGAATACAGTGGCTTTTGCATTGCATACGGCGCACAATGTCAGAGCTGTCCGAGCGTCTCCACAGCTCCCACAGGGATACGGTGCACACAGCACATGGCATTCTGGGCATTGCAATGCATTGCCTGATGACAGACCAATGCAGACCCTCAGGACCGGATCAAAGGGCTCTGCGGTGTGTGTTGGTAAGAGAGAGAGAAATACACAGAAAGATTAGAAGCAACCTCACAGTGCTCAAATTAACTGGTACATTAAAACCAGTTGATACAACCTCTCGAACAGCACAAGAGAAGGAAAGGAGAAACGCTCGAGCAGTTGCCGTTAAAAATGCCTTAATGCTCTTGTAAACAAGAGGCTTCCTCTGATCCTCACAGCGGGGTCAGGTGAAAGGGTCGTGCTGCTGGTTATTTAAGGAGCTCCAAGTTCACCTTGACATGTCTGCTGACAGGAAGAGCGGCTTTGGATCTCATTTCCTTGCCCGTGATTACTTTACACCGCAGCTGCCAGAGAGCAGCCTTTACTTAGGAGAGGTGTAGTCTGTGAGTCATGACCGACACAGACAAGAGAGCTTCAGATGGACCCAGAAGAGGGTGAGACTGTGAGAGAGACAGTGTTGGGAAAACTTCATGAATGTGAATCTTATCTATATTGTTGATGCATATGTTAACTTGAAATGATAAGTTTATCTGTTTCTGATGACTGAAAATACTGAGTTACAATTGAAATGATTCACCACTGGTCACAATTGGTTTTGTACGTGAGAGGGAGAGGGAATAATGTGTCTGTTTTTCTCATAACACATGTTGAGCTGGATATTTGTTCCTGATGTCCTCACAGAAGACTCTATTTGACTCTAAACAGTTTGAATCTTGTAGAAATATTTGTGGCTCGAGTCAACGATGGCACGAGGAATCTTCACTCCAAACAAAAGCAAATGCATTATTAAAATTCAGTGGTGAAGTATGTTATTCTGGGAATGTTACTGGAATAAGTAGTTTGAGGAAATGCACGGTCGTTTCTGCAGTGGTTGGCCAAAAATGAGCAGATGCATCGTAGTGACTTTAGGTGTAATCAAAACCCAACTCCATTTAGCCGGTCATAAAAATACAGTTGGAATGTCTGTAATGAAAAAATGCACATTGTCTGGAAATCTTGCGATATTATTCGAGCCGTAACAATGGCCCTCAATTTAAAAATCCAGAGAGGTATGAAAATTGTTTCCTAGAACTGAGTTTACATAATAGCTGAATAATGATGCGTAGAATTACATGCACATATGAAAAAATAAACCAAACGTGCAAATAATTTAGCAAATTGTCATATTGTCAACAGTCCCTCTCTGCTTGTATATATTCTAATTCGCTACGACTCCTAAAATAGACACCTCAGGACAAACAAACGCCAACATTTTGGTTTACAAACAATTGTGTCACTGTTGGTTTGCTTGAACAAACTTTAAAGTGACCACAACATGTTGAAATCTGTGCAGACGTCATTAATAATCAAATAAAATGAGTAAGTAAATCCAGATAATAACGTGTCTTTTTGCAAATGAGAGTGCATTTTTCTCAAAGAGAAGATTTCTCGCAAATATTTTGAACGAGGCAGAAATTCATGCAGGTTTTGATTTTCTTTGGACACGAACCAACAAACACAAACATCTTCCCACCAGGTCTTAGATTCAGAGAAATTTGAAGCACTTTTGCAGATGGTGATAAAAATTAGAAGTAAACTGAACCGAAGCAATCTCCCAGCTGAATATAACTGATCTCAAATGCTGTGCAAACTCATTGTGGTCACCTCAACTGGTCTTATTTAAAAAAAAAATAGGTTGGTTTAGAGGCTGGAAGAGTAGCTTTAGTTAGAAAACCTAAATCATTCTACTTTAACAGATGATGTGTATCTGTGTCTCCTGCTGAATACACTTGGCACACTCAGCTTTTGGAAGAGATACAGAGTCTAAAATTGTACTTTGAAAAAGTATTGCAGTGAAAATGTAGAAGATCGTCTGTGGCTGTGGTCAATTTGTGGTGTATTTAGTAATTTAACTAAATAATATAATATCTATTTATATTATAGACTTAGATCTAAATGCATAAGGCAAATTTATTAGCTTACATTTTTAATAATAAAAAAACCCTAATATATTAGGAAAATAATATTCTTTATATTCACTAATAAGGTTGGCAACTCATTTAAAGTTTTGCATGATTCGCTGTTATACACATTATTAATATTATATGTTCATTCACTATAAAATGTATATTTGTAAAATTCACGTAAAATGATGACTAAATAGCTTTTTTTTGGTGTATGTCAGAACTTTTGGCAAGGTGCAGTATGGATGGAAAATGTGGTTACTGCTACAGTAGATGTTAAACTGAAATTTTATTGAATAGGACTCTTCGTAAAGCCAACACTGAAAAAATCTAAATCTATTTAGATTATGTTCCAGATCACTGAGGCACATTTTATTGTCGACTGACTGTAAGATCTGCGTTTACTCTAGGAGTTTGATAGTCTGATATCATAAACCAGTGTGGTTTGTGTGCATGTGTGTGTGATTCACGGTCCTGCTCCCCTGAGGTCGAGTGTGTGCTGGTATCATGGGCTGAGGCCCCGCGACTCGCTGCAGATTTCCTTTGGGCATCAAGGTGCATTCCCTTCACTGCTGCTCACAGGCAGCTCGCTCACTTCTTATGTTAACAGCTCCGGGCAGACGTCCAAAAACAACAGTTTTTATTGAATTTGAAGGAAGAAAAAAATCCCCTATTGGACTATATTTTGTTCCTCAGGCTATTGCTTTAACGGTAGTTGAAATTGTAGTAGCACATTTCTAAAGGTTGTGTGTCACCTTCTTTAGTCTAAGACTAATTAAGTGCTTGAAAGTCTTAGCAGAAGAGGATGTCGCCAGCATGGCCCCACGCTCAGAGGCAAGTCTCAGCTCTTAACTCCTTCAAATATGGCTAGGTTTGCTTTACATGGCATTCCGAAAATATTCACCCCTCCACACAATATATATATCACCTTGCTGTGCTCAAGTCATATGATAGGCATGCTAATTGTTGCACTGCATTTTTAGTACTTTACTACTAATTTAATCAACTCATATTTGTCATTCATGTACAAAAGAGAAGGATAAAATAATATAATGCTTTCATATTTTGCATATTGAAATTCTCCTAAATGCTAAATGATTTATATTGACTTTTTGCAATGGCAGAATTACATCTGGGCATTTGTAAATATTAATGAATAGTGATATAAATAATGATTTTGTTTCAGTAGGCGTACCAAAAAATATTTTAACATGCCCCAATCTTGAAATATAATTGTAGAATAGTCTGGTTAAGATTTAACTGATGATGCAGTATCACTAAAATATAACCAAATTTCAGTTCATGTCAGAATATTCTTATGCATGTACTTTTTATATTGTGCTGAGTTAGAGGAGGTTAATGGTTCCTGAAGGCATGTAAAATACAGTATAAATCTGATCTGTTAAATTCTGTATATTATTAAACATCAGAGGAATGAATTGGTGGTCATGACCCAGAATTGGCTTTCATTTCGTACTGAAGCACAGTCAGTATAAAACGCTACGCAGACTCATAAAACATGGATTTTTCAGATTTTTCAGTAATTATAGTTACTTCAGAAGAGTAAGGTTTTATTTTCTCCTACGCTGCGATTTAAATCAGACAAGGGTTTGCTGGACAAGTCAGATACAAATCTGATATCATCAAGCTTCTGGCTAACACCATCAGCCGTGCAACGTCTAATTTAAAGATTGTTGTTGCTAGATTTTAATCTCTGTTTTATGGTCTCTGGATTTCGATCATTATGAAGAAAACGTTTTTCAGAATGATAAAAAAAAAGTCTTCATGCATAATCCTCCAGTCTTTCAAGCATGCATGGTCCCAAAATAATGAAGAAATCAGCCCTCTTCTGACTAAACCCTTGGCATCAATGTTGCTTTTAGACTAATAAGGACTAAAACAGATGGCCTAGTATGAAAAAACTCACGTAGATGACTTACCTCTCTCTTTTATGTCCACATCAGGCACTTATTTGGTAAATCGTCCTTGGAGCCATGCTTATGTCATTTCCTATGAAGTTCAGTCGCCTTTTCATATGAGACCAGAAATCATTAGATCGGTGACGTGCATATTATTATCGAGAGGCATTTAAAAAGGATTAGGTCACTTACAGCAATCACTAGTTCTTAATTTAAGGCATGTCATATTATGAAGCTTGACTTTTACTCCCAAGAATGTATTCCACATGATTCATAAATATAATTTTATCTACATGTACATTTTATTGAAAGGACACACTGCTTCTCAGCTACTTATTGTGACAAATCCTCAGAGACGTTAGGATCCATTTGCAGGCTTTTTAATAGAATGGTCAGACAGGCAAAGTTCGGTAC
>JAUCMU010000043.1:8007498-8025974 GCA_032275025.1 Enteromius treurensis
TTGATCTTTACCTCACATCTATGCCATATGTACATGTACAAACTACTACTACATAAACTGTAAAACATTACTTTGGTGTAAAGCTGCTTTGCAATGATATGTACCGTGAAATGCGCAATACAAATAAATTTGTACTGAATTAAAAAAATATTGTATCAGATTAGTTCAAATTAAGTAGCTGCTGTGTTCTTTACCATGTTCTATAACTTTAGAAAGCCCCATAACATTATTACTAGATTATTGGTTATCAAAGGATGGAAATAGCATTATTCTTACCACAACAGCGATAAAAAGGATCCTCTGGACTGTTTCCAGGTCGTCAATGTATCTGCGCAGGAGACTCTGGGACTCCAGTCTCTCAGTGGCGTACAGGTCTGAGAAACGGGACACCAGCCGGGCGTGCCGAGAGGAACTGGTGAGCTGTGCACGTGTAGGAGACTCACCCCTCACAGGGCTCATGGAGCGACTCCGGTGGGGAAGAGGACTAGGTGAACGGCTCCTGACCAGTCTGGAAGTGCGTCAAGAGAGAAAGTTAGGCTTGCTAAAGTCTCATGTGCACTAAGCAATGAGGTATTTTCATATCATACTTACCTCTCCTGTAGAACAGTTTTTTCAGCGGTGAGAAACGAGATCTCGTCTCGTAGGATTCTGGCCTGCCTCTCATAGTCATCGAGTACATCCAGCTTTCTCTTATACAGATCAACCTGATCTTGAGCAACTCGCAACCTGACACAAATATTCAACAAATATGCAAAAAGTCTGTAATTTAACAAAAAAGACATATAAAATTGTACGTATAGTTTAATCCACAAAAAGAAAGAGACATTTAGACTAAAGTTGACCATTTCTGACTCACTCTGCCTTTAGATGTAATATTTCATCCTCTGTGGCCAAGAGTGTAGTTGCAGATTTATTCTTTGTGGAGTCCAGTTCAATCTGCGTTTCCGCAAGCCTGGAATCGAATAAACAACACCACTGACTTTGATTGATGTGCACTTATAAAATGTATGCACAAATATCTGTATTACAATGTATTAAGGATCAGGGTGCAATTTTTGGGAGGTTAGGGTTCTATTAATATGAGCACTTAACTTTGCAATCCAGTTCACACTTTCATTTACACGTACATATGTATTCTGAACAAAACATGCATATGCAATGCCTCAGTCACCGTGTTTAGAACTGGAGAAAGCCACAGCTATAATATCACCTATTACCCAGTTGTGTATAACCAAAGTCTCAAAGTCTGACCAGTTTGTAAAACATATGACAATTAGAAGGATATTAGAAAATTGTTTGCATGAAGGCTTTGCAGTCCGATTACTGATAGATTTCTTGGTTGCATGTAAGCATACTTTTGCTAGTAATAATATTTTTTCCCTTCAAATATTCCCCCATACCTCTCTTTAAATTGCACCATGTTTAGGATGCTGGTAATAAAGCAATAGAATAAAATCTCATTTAGACTTGTTGCTAGAATTGATACTGACTCCTGTTTAACTGTGTCCAACTCCATACGCGTAGAACACAGCTTGCCTTCTATTTTCTGTATGTCGTTCTCATGAACTGAGGATAGTTCACGAATCTTCCGATCTTTCTCCATAGATTCCTGATCAGCACACACAAAAGTATACAAGCGCCCACACACAGATACATGCACTTACATGCAGGTATGAATACAAGCATCATACAAAAAACACATACTGGTGGTTGCTAACAAGTGGAAGAAGTTTTAAAGACAGCAGTAGAGGATTCTGGATATCCATCTGACCTGAATGAGGCTAAGGCTGGTGTCTGTGGAGACAGACGAAGCTGAAATGGTGAAGCAAGAGCCAAGCCACGGCAAAAGGCGAGATTTCAGTGTGTCGACACCGGAATAGTGTCCTCCTGAAGAAGGAATTGTTAAACAGTCAGCTGTAGGAAATGACCATGTCTCATGTTTAAGGTGAATGAAATTTTAGGCCTACTGTATTTATATAATGAAAGTAAAGATAGACGCAGATCCATTTTTTACCTTCTTGTGCTGTAAGGTTGAGAATGGTGAACAACTGACCCTGAATTTTAGAGGTAAGTTCCACTAGCTCACAGCACCTGTTCAGGTTCTGGTCACAAGAGAACACCTGTGAGAGAATATGACCGAGGTGGACGTTATAAGAAGTTAGTGTGAAACTAACAGCAAACAAAGTAGCATTTGTGGAAACTGCCCCCGAACTTTTTGATCAAGTAGTATGAAACAATCCCTTTTCATTTTTGGCACTGTAACAATGCTTTACTAATATTGACAAAATGTTATAAAACAAGTCTGATATTTCAAATAATGCTAATGCTTTAAATGTAAACTTTGTATTCAGGTTTTTTTGTTTGTTTGTTTGTTTGTTTGTTTCAAATATCATGAATCAGAAGTCATAAAGTTAATTAATTGGCCCAAACAAAATGTGATTTTTTTTTTTAATCAATAAAGCAAACAACAACAAAAATATTAACTTTTCATTTAAATAAAATAAAAAATAAAGTAAAAAAAAATTAAAATAAAAAACAATTTAACAAACTTACAAATTAAAATCAAAATCGCTTCTTGTCACTCCGATATAGCCTACTTGGTGGACAAACTTACAGATAAATTGCTTAACGTTTTAAAGAAATAGTAAAAGATTATTTCTCTCTTTTTAGTGTTAGAGTTCGTTAAGAGAAACTATCTAGACAACAATTTCCAAATTACTACTACATAATTTAGCATTAAAAACACTAACGACGTTAGGTGAATCTCTTGTCAACATATTTGACGTTCGTTTCGGTTTCAGTATTTTTTATGATTAATTTTACGAATAAATGAATGATAAATACATTTTGCTGAATTAACCCATTTGTGGACCCTATAGATCATAGATTTTAAAGATAAAATTTCATTACACAAGAAGACACTGCCTCCATTTAGAAACACAAGCCTGACGGGAGCGCGCACGTTTACTTTCAACCAATCAGAAGTGCTCAAGAATGGAGTCCCAGTTGTCCTGACAACAAGCGTCCATAGAAACCAAACTCTGCAGCAAAAGCAATCTGATAAAGCAAATATTCCAGCTCATGTCTGTTGTTATAAAAGCACAATGCAGGACACTACTGCGCGTTCAGGATGCTTAGCAACTACTCCAGTATATCATGGCCATCTGTAGGTTGCTGTGCATACTGAGTTATACGCAAAATAGAGGCATCTAATTAGTTTACATACATGAAAACAGTCCCCAGAAAGATTCTCAAATATTACAGTCTGAAATCAGTTTATCCTAAATTTGTGCACCTGATATTATACACCTGACTAAACAGAATGTAAAGACTATAGTAGGCTAATCTGCTATTGTGGTTGATCACAGACAGTGCGCAGCTTGAATTATTGATGACTTACATGATAGTCATTGTACCAAGCTTCCAGTTTGTCTTGCAAAACACCGTACGGAGAAGAGTTGACCAGTCTTCGTAAAGTGTCAGCCATAGCTGCAGATCTGCTGCTGTAATCCTGCTTCAGGACGTCCCAGCGCACTTAATCCAGCAGCGCGTGCGCTCTTTGTATTTATACTGCTAGTAAAAGCCCACCATTCACACCCTCGATTTTCACCGAAACCATGGACGCGCTTTTAGTTGTAGCAACGGTTTGCTAGACTTCTCAGTTTGAGGAAATATAGCTGTATAAGCACAATGTAGACAGCCTAAACCATACGAGGTGTTGTGTGTGGTTTTTTTTTAACACAGCCTCTTATGTTACTCAGTGTCTCTGTCTGAAGGTGAAGCTCAGTTCTCAGTGATGAAATCTCACACTGTTAAGTGGGTGTCAGATGTCAAGTGCAGGGAGATCTTTATTTGCATTCTCATGAACAACAGGAGTAATGCCTTTTTTTAATGCTCCATTTAACGTTATACCACGTGACAAGGTTACAATTCTTAAAAAGTCATTTAAAGTATTGCATTGTAATTGTTACAACTAAGTAAAACAAAGAGATGGCACATTCAAACTCTAAAATAATTACGTAAACGTTAAATAAATAGCATAACTGCAACATACACAAATGCAAATATAACAAATATGCTCATTTAATTTTATAATAAAAAAAATGCTATGATAATGCTAATTGACTAATTAAAACAATTTGAACAATATTTTACTGTAAAAGTAGTCTCTAAACTTTCTGAGAAATTTATCCTTGGTAACTGTAACAAGGCACGGAGGAAAACGTTTGAGTTCAAGTGCAAAACAAGTGATTTATTAAAGTTCAGAGTCAGAGTAACACAGGTCGATCGCCAGCAGATACAATAGAGGAACGGGTAGAGACGGAGTCAAAAAACAAAGCAAAGGGTCAAAAATACCGGTAATCAGAGTCCTTAGGGAGAAGCAGAGAGAGAGTCCACAGCCAGGCAGAGGTAGTTAACAGGGAATCCAACGGCAAAGAACAAACTAGAATCAACACGACTGAGATACACGAACCAGGTTTGACGATGTATGAACCGTGAACACATACAAACACTGAGGGGTTTTATACAGAGGTAACTAGGTCAGGGGGTGGAGCAAACAATCAAACACCAAGACAACTGACGAGTGGGCGGAGACATGAGTGAACACTGAGAAGAGTTCCTGAATGAAAGCAGACACAAAACACAAAGTTCGCAGGAGTGCCCTCCAGTGGCCAGCGCTGGCATCTCCAGCTGATCATGACACAAAGTAATGTCCCTTTTACAATTGTGACCCTTGCTACATGCTCTAATGCAGTGATAATGTAAGAAGTCATTTTTTGGTGGCCAAGAAAATATCCCTTCTTAATTACACTATGTGGCTGCCTGCATTATTGGTTGAGTGAAGCATGGCTCCCCTAACTTTATAGGTTCATCTTTTAGCATGCTGTTCACGCTGAGCATTGGAGGTCTCTATTATTTAGTTCTCAGCTCTCTGGAGCTCCACTATGCGGCAGCCTCAAGTTGTAGGTCTTTCCTTGCCTGCCTGTTAGGCTGCCTGCTTTATTGGTTGAGCTTAGCATGGCTCCTTAGAGGGTTATCTTGAGCATGCAGCTCCCATTGAGCATTTGAGGTCCCTATTATCTAGTCCTCCACTCCCTGGTGCTCTACTATGTGGCAGCCTCAGGTTACTTCCATTTGAGTATTTGAGGTTGACCTTTATCAAATCTTCCACTCTTTAGAGCTCCTTTTTATACTCAGTAGCCCCAGGTTGTTAGGCCTCTCTGCCACCCCTGAGTGGCAGATCAGGGTCTGGCCACCCTGGTTTAAAAAAAAAAAGTCTCTTCTGACTTCATTCCTCAAGCTCTGCCCAGCCCCTCATATATATTTGAGTATGCAGCTCGGGTGTAGGCCGGAGGGGATAACATCACTGACAGCCGTCACAACGTCCTCGGGGCAACTCCCATAGCTATGGTAGAGTTGGTACTCAGTGCTCGCTGTTATCTTATTCCCCCCAGCATAACATTTTGGAGTATTCGTTTCACTTGGCCATCCGAAGAGGTGAGAAATCTTCCGTACCCAGAAATGCATAGTCAGATAGACATCTCGGGAGAATGCCCACAAACCACCAGAAATCTACTTTTTGCTCCTGGACTGCCCAGGGAGGACCTCGCGGCACAACGGTTCACTCAGGGAAGGTCTCGCTGGTTGCAAAAAGCTGGCTTGTGTCAGTCTATAAAAAGACTGCCAGCCTGCTGGGTCCGCCGACAGCCGCCCAGGAAAGTCTGCCATCGGGGAGAGTAGAGCAGGAACTCTGGCAGGCGAGTGCTCCGAAGTGAAGCTAATGTGCACTGCTTCAGCTGCTTCGTTTATACTCGCACTGTGATCAGCGGCAGCTGGATGCAATCAGTGCAGGCCAATGTTCATTGGCCTTTTTAATAAGGCTCAGGGGTGATTGGTCTCTCATGCAAGTTCCCATAAGTAACGTTGGAATGACTCGACTGAAGGAGAACTCAGCATACTGAGGTAAAAATTCAAAGTGGAATATTTTTATATCTTATATACAATCGGTTAAGCAAAATTACACAATGTTTTTACTATTACGGTGGTTTAATAGTTTTGTAAATAGTTCAAAAGGCAAATACAACATTATTTGGTCACTTACATTTAGGCAGAAGAACAATGCATCTCACATCAACCAGTTGATTAATTGCTGAATGATTTCCATAAGCCCATTCATTAATGTCTAATGAATCTGCCATATGAATGAATAATTTAAATGAATTGAAACGCTCACTACTGGCACCTACTGGTGATTTAATTTAATTGAAAAGTATAATTTCCACAATCATAAGGCCTACTTCTTTATTCAATTTTTTATAAGAATCTCTAAAACCAGCCTCCTGACCAGCTTAAACCAGCAAAGACCACCCTCTAAACAATGGTCTTTTTCAGACGTTGAAATGACATCCCCTGACAAGTCAAAATGAAAATTTTTATGACGTCTTTTGGACGTCCAGTGACGTTTCTTGGACGTCCTATACCAATACTGGACGTCTAAAAGATGTCATAAATTATGTCATTCTGCCTTGTTTTTGGATTTGTCATTTGCCTCATCTCTGACATTGTTGTTCGCCGTCTCTGACCATTGCCTGTATTGTCCCGTGAGTTTACCCTTTAATAAATACCCTGCATTTGGATTTGCACGCTTTCAGTCTCGTTCATGACAGAATGATGAGCCTCCAAGAATCCAGCGGGTATTTCCCCGAGAACTCCGGTCGCGGCAGAGATGTCATGTGGTATCTGAGCACTATATTCTAGTGATGGCGTTATATTGACGATTATGTGGAGGAGTTCATCGCACATTGTCATTTTGCTCGTGAGAGGGAGAACCAGCTCAAAGACTGTGTCCTGATGGGACTCGACCCGGAGGTGCTCGAGTATGTTGACGCGGTGATGCATGAAGACCCGGAGTGGACTTTTTTCCGAACTGGTGGATGCAGTGCTTGCAGCCTGCAGTTCTACACAAACTGTGGGAGAGAGTGTCACAGGGAATCCCGGGCAGCAATATTACCAGTCAGCCAAGCCAACAAGTATGAGAGGATACAGTTTATTTTCAAGCTTGCTTGTAAGATGGCTGACGCTGCCGCCGACTCTCGACCCAAAATGGCGGCCAAAGCAGCGAACACTACGCTGGCATTGGGGTTGCCAGTTCCATAAAAATCCCTCGTGGTTCCCAAACCTCAATAGCCGGTTACAGTCCCGTTTCACGGCATCAGGGGCCGTGTTTAGCTCAGTCGGTTCAGGTATCACAACTAGGGGAGCTGTCACCCATTCTAGCGACTCCTAGTAATGGGTTCCTACACCATTTCACAGTGAGAGGGGCTCTGTTTTGTCCGGCCGGTCTCGGTGTCACAGCCGAGTAAACGGTCATTCATGTCGGCGGTTCTGGACCCGCAAATGGCGGGTGTCGGCTCCGTAGCACGATGAGAGGGGTTGTGTTCGGTCCAACCAATACCAGTTTCACAGCCAGGAGTGCTGTTTCCAGCCCAGTCGGTTCAAGTCTTACAGCTTGAGGAGCTGTCACCCGTCCTAGCGATCCCCGAACCGCTAGTGACGGGTCCTGACACCACTTCACAGCGAGAGGGGGTTATACAGGCTGGAGAGCTGTTTCCTGCCCAGTCGGTCCCAGTCACGCAGCCAGACAAGCTGCTGAAGGCCCTCACTATGTCCATCCAGTCAGTAACGGGTTCCAGTCCCGTAGCACGGTACGAGGGGCCGTGTTCAGTCCAGCCTGTCTCGGTTACGCAGCCTGACGTGCTGTTGAAGGCCCTCACGGTTTCCAACCATTTATTAATGGGTTCCAGCCCCGTGGCACGATACGAGGGGTCGTGTTCAGCCCAGCCAGTCCCGGCTGCACAGCCTCATGAGCAGCAGCAGGCCCTCACGATTCCTAACCAGTCTGTATCGGGTGCCAATCCCGTAGCACGATACAAGGGGTTGTGTCATGTGCAGTCGGTCATGGTTACGCAGCCTGAGAAGCTGCAGAAGGCCCTCACGATTCCTAACCAATCTGTATCGGGTGCCATTCCTGTAGCACGATACGAGGGGTCGTGTCATGTCCAGTCGGTCACGGTTACGCAGCCTGAGAAGCTGCAGAAGGCCCTCACGATTCCTAACCAGTATGTATCGGGTGCCATTCCCGTAGCACGATACGAGGGGTCGTGTCACGTCCAGTCGGTCAGGGTTACGCAGCCAGAGAAGCTGCAGAAAGCCCTCATGCTGTCAAGCCAGTCAGTAACGGGTGCCAGCCCCGTAGCACGATACGAGGGGTTGTGTTCACCTCAGCCTGACCCAGTTACGCAGCCTGACGAGCTGCTGAAGATCCTCACGGTTCCTAGCCCGCAAATAACACGTTTCACTCCCGGATCACGGTACGAGGAGCCGTGTCAGATCCAGTCAGTCCTGTTTTCTCAGCCTGTCAAGCTGGCTAAGGTCTGTGACCCAGACTCATGGTGTCATCATGGCCTGATCATGCGCCTGGAGGGCGCATTCATTCTCTGTCTGGTCTCGAAGGGCACATTCACTGTCTGGTCAGTCTAGAAGGGTATTATCACTGATTGTTGGTTGCAGGAGGGCACATTTACTCCCTGTCTGGTCTCGAAGGGCGTATTTATTGTCTAGTCGGTCTAGAAGGGCACATTCACAGTCCAGTCTAGATGGTCTCGAAGGGCGCGTTCACTGACTGGTTGGTTCTTTAGGGAGCAATGTCTGATGGCCCCAAGAGGCCGCCGACAGCTCCGCCCAGGAAGACGTCTCCACCGCCTACACCGTCCCGGTGGGCTTCTCCGCCGTCAGCTCCACCCAGGAGGAGGTCTTCCCAGCCTGCTCCGCCCTGGTGGCTCCTTCGTTGCCTGCTCCGCCCCGGTGGTCTTCTCCGCTGCCTGCTCCGTCTTGGAGGGCAGGGTCGCAGCCTGGTCAGCTGTGGAGAGCAGGATCATTGCCTGGTCGGCCCCGGAGGGCACTACCATCATCTGCTCCACCCTGGAGGGTTTTAGAACTGTCAGATCGGCTAAGGAGAGTACGTTCCCTGCCTGGTGGATCCAGATGGACTTCTCCGCCGTCTGCCCCACTCTGGAGGTTGGTCCTGCCGGCTCCAAAATTTGGAGCATCTGGATCATTGTGCGTGGTTCATCCTGTCTTTGTAAGCGTTTACCTCCCTCTGTATTGTTGATTCCGATCTGCTAACTCGGATTATGATTCTCGCCTTCTCCTACGGACTCTGTTTGTATATCGTCTGACCTTCAGTCTGGTATCTGGATTTGTCGTTTGCCTCATCTCTAACATTGTTGTTCGCCGTCTCTGACCATTACCTGTATTGTCCCATGAGTTTACCCTGCATTTGGATTTGCACGCTCTCCGTCTCGTTCATGACACTTATTGACAAACAGGCAAAACTTAGGACAGTGGCACATTTCTTGAAAAACACCTGACAGGATTGTTATACTGAATAAAATTTTGGTGGGTCAATTAAGTCAATCAGGGGAAATGTGTGATACTTATTTTTGACTCAAAAAATACATTACTAAATAAAGTAAAATAAATGTATTAAAGTACATTCATATATCTTTGACTTTAAAGATTAGATACAAAATGGACAATCTGATTGAAAGAGTACCAGAAAAAGCTTAAAAAATATTAAGTATAACCATTTTTGAAAATTAGTACTACTCTGTCAAATTACATTGGCTGTATTGCTTGACCCGCCTCATTTCCTGCCCTATGAATTAACTGACTACATTCACAGTCATTCATCCATACTAATTAGGTCTATAAAATGCAAAATAATTAAACAGGTATCTTGAATTTGTCAGGCACAGTAAAACTTTGGCATGTTTATCTTTCTTTACACACTTCTGCCTTTCTACATAAATGCAAAGGCAGAAAACACTATTTGCCAAATGATGGGAGACCTTGAGTATCCACTGCTTTCCAAGGATGGAGACATAATCATTGGAGCACTTTTTGTTATCCACACTGAAGGATCAGTACCTTCATTTGAGTTTACGCAAAAACCTCAGCATATATCATGCTCCAGGTTTGTTTCATTTTGTAAATAGAACATTTTACATTTGCATTTTTTATGTATTGTTTTATCAGGTACAAAATAATGTTTTTATTCATACTTTATTGATTTGTTGCCTTTTATCTGTTTCTTTATTAAGTTGATTTGTATGCTGATGGTTTAATGTCTTAACAGTGTGAATATAAAAGATCTTCGACTAGCTCAAACCATGATCTTTGCCATTGAGGAGATTAACAAAAGTAAAAGTTTGCTCCCAAATATTTCTGTTGGTTATCAAATTTACGATACATGTGGTTCAAGGCTGTTTTCTATGAGTGCAATTATGGCATTGATGAATGGTCTAGAGTTTGCAAAAGGGTACAGATGTGTTGGACAGCCTCCTATACATGCCATCATAGGAGAAACAGAGTCTTCCAACACAGTGATTTTATCCAGAACCACAGAACCTTTTAAAATTCCAGTGGTAAGTAGCAAGTGCAGTAAAATGTAATATTAATACTATACTGTTACACGGATGCTTTTTTGTACATATGTGTTTTTTTGTTTTTTGTTTTTTTCATAGATAAGTCCCTCAGCCACATGTGACTGTCTTAGTAATAGGAAAGATTATCCATCTTTCTTCAGGACAATTGCTAGTGATTACCACCAAAGCAGAGCACTTGCACATATGGTCAAGCACTTTGGCTGGTCTTGGGTTGGAGCTGTGAACAGTGACAATGACTATGGAAACAATGGAATGGCCATATTTCTGAAAACAGCTGAAGAAAGGGGGATTTGTGTGGAGTACTCTGTGAAATTCCTCAGGACAGAGCCTGAAAAAATTACTAAAGTTGTGGACATCATCAAACAAGGGACCACTAAAGTCGTTGTTGCATTTCTTACCGGTTTTGAGATGAAAAGTCTACTCGAGCAGTTAGGTATTCAAAACGTCACAGGACTCCAAATGATTGGTGTGGAGGCATGGATAACTTCAAAAAGTTTGATGACTCCAAACAGTTTTCATGTGTTGGGAGGGTCACTGGGCTTTGCAGTGAGACAAATTCAAATTGAAGGGTTTGCAGATTATGTTATGAAAGAATTTTGGGACACAGCTTTTCCAAGCTCTTCTAATTCTGAATTAAATGGCAGTCAATATCAGGATCTATTTATGGTGAAAAACTATAATGAAGATGTGCCTGAACAAAGATTTCCAAGCTACGTCTACAAAGCAGTATATGCTGTGGCTCATTCACTACACAGTCTACTCAACTGCAAAGAACAAGATGGTTGTGAGAAAGGCCTGACAATAGAACCACAGCAGGTAAAACCGAGAGGGCCCATTATTGCCTTCCAGTGTGTTAAAATTCATTAGTTATTATGTTATAGTTATCTTTTAATATAGTTATATAATATAGTTATCGTATTTATTTAGGTGGTTGAGGCTTTGAAAAAGGTAAATTTTACTGTAAAGATGGGAGATCGTGTGTGGTTTGACAGCACTGGTGGTGTATTGGCCCACTATGATGTTGTGAATTGGCAGCAGAACCTAGATGGATCATTAAAATTTAAATCAGTTGGATATTATGATGCTTCACTGCCCCTTGATAAGCGCTTTGTGATAAACACTAACAGCATAATCTGGGCCAGAGGACAACTGGAGGTAAATGGCAATAATCTGTTTGTGCAACAAGTTTTGTTTAGACTGAGGGAATGTAATATCAACACCTTAATTGTTCTGATCTTTATAAAGTAAACAATGAATACAGCAATAAGAGGGTACTGAAAAAATATTGCAATCTACAAAGCTCTTCTCCTTTCAAATGTACAGAACAGCTCATATTGGTTTTCCCACGCAAATGGTTTACATTTGTGTTTACAGTTTTAATGATATTCGTTATTGTGGTATTTATAAAAAAACAAACAAACAAACAAATAAACAGTTTAAAGATTAATGCTTCTCCCTAAGGTGGAAAGGAAATAACTACAGTCCATAAGTTAAATTTTTTGAATGAAAAATCATATCAGATTTGTTGAGCTAAAATTTTTATTTTCACTTTATTTTCAGTATAAAAAACTATGTATAATGTAATTTTTCATGTAGAAGCCAAGGTCTGTGTGCACTGAGAGCTGTCCTCCAGGCACTAGGAAGGCTCCACAGAAAGGAAGGCCTGTCTGCTGTTATGACTGTATTCCATGTGCAGAAGGAGAAATCAGTAACGAGACAGGTAATCTTCAGCCCATCTTACAGTTTCAAAGATTTCAAATAAAACTGATTAGTGGCTCATTTTGTATTATTATTCTGTTGTTCAAAATAAAGTTTATCATCAAAGGAGTTTATTAATAAAACAATTTTATTTCTATTTGTAACTAAGTAAAGTAAAAACAACTTCCATTCCAGATTCAGTTTACTGCGAGCAGTGTCCAGGGGAATTCTGGTCTAATGCTGAAAAAAATAATTGTGTGCTAAAGGCTGTAGAGTTTCTGTCATTTACAGAGGTTATGGGTATAGTGCTAGTCTTTTTCTCACTCTTTGGAGTAGGATTAACTGTGCTTGTGGCCATCCTGTTTTACAATAAAAGGGACACCCCCATAGTAAAAGCCAACAACTCAGAGCTGAGTTTCCTGCTGCTCTTCTCATTGACTCTGTGTTTCCTCTGTTCTCTTACTTTCATTGGTCGGCCCACTGAGTGGTCTTGTATGTTGCGTCACACAGTGTTTGGGACCACTTTTGTCCTGTGTATCTCTTGTGTTTTGGGGAAAACAGTAGTAGTGTTAATGGCCTTTAAAGCTACACTTCCAGGAAGTAATGTTATGAAATGGTTTGGACCTGTACAACAACGACTCAGTGTTCTTGCCTTTACACTAATACAGATTCTTATCTGTGTGCTTTGGCACACGATATCTCCTCCATTTCCTAACAAAAATATGAAATATTATAAAGAAAAGATCATTCTTGAGTGTAGTCTTGGTTCTACAATAGGCTTCTCTGCTGTGCTGGGTTATATTGGCCTTTTGGCTGTATTGTGCTTCATTCTGGCTTTTCTGGCTCACACACTGCCTGACAACTTTAATGAAGCTAAATTCATCACATTTAGTATGCTCATATTTTGTGCTGTATGGATCACATTTATTCCAGGTTATGTCAGTTCTCCTGGAAAATTTATAGTGGCTGTGGAGATATTTGCCATTTTAGCCTCAAGCTTTGGTTTACTTTTTTGTATATTTGCTCCTAAATGCTATATCATTCTACTTAAGCCTGAACAAAATACAAAGCAGCACATAATGGGAAAAAATATCCAGCTATATCTTTAGAAATAAAATAGCTTAGCTGTATTATTGCTTTGTGTCAATATAATTTCCCCCTCTTTAATATTAAAGAGACTTGATTCATTGAAAACAAATAAATAAATAAATAAAATGCTATGATGGTTACTGTTTTTAAGCAGCTTTAACAAAAGAGCAAGAAAGGCCAAATCAAATTTTACTGTTTGTGTAATTTGCTCTCCACAATATTATGACAAAAGTAACCAAATTATTGGTAACAGTTTATTTTGATGGTCCCTTTTGAACAATCTGTTGACAATAAGTAGCTTTGCACCTACATATCAACTAACTCTCATTAGAATATTAGTACACTCTGTAATTAATATCTGCTAACTCTTTATTGTGATGGTCTCCTAAAAGATGCTCTACTGACTGTGAGTAACTTTGCTAGAACATATCAACTTATTCTAACCCTACCAGTCATATATATATATATATATGAAAACCAAATAATATGCATGTAAAGAAAGGAAACTTAATGTTATGCAGTGGAAAACAGGAATGATTTTTTTTTTCTCCCCCTTCCATATCTGTTAATCATTTATAACAAGTAATCCTGCGTTAGTGTTTTACAATGTAATGACTATTGATTACTAAAATAAACACCAGTGGCCTGCTACTCTTTTGTCTGTCCCTGTTTTTGTTCACTTACTTTTCGTCATTTGTTTTACATCACTGAATATGGGTCAAACTGATGTAACAGGAAAAAACATGTTGCAACCTGAAAAACAGGCTGATGCAAAGACTCCAGTGACTTGTACTTGCCCAGAAGCTAAACAGCAGTCATGACAAACAAACCAAAAAACAAACTACAAAAAAAAAAAAAAATAAACACTTTAATTGAAGAACAGCTGGAAGCTACACCCAGCAGTGTCAAAAACATGTTTAATTGATTTCAACAACCAAAGCAAAGAACAAACAACTGATGTAACCTGCTGCTAAATTAGATCCATCAATCTATCTTTCTGTCTGTCTAGCTGTTTATTTGTCTGTCTATTCATTTAATTTTACAGTCTCTTAAAAGTATGAGGTGATTTAGTTTTGATGAGTTTAGTAAGTTTTATTTTATTTTATAACAAAGTAAAAAAAATAAACATAAATGTACAAAAAGTGTGTGAATTAAATGTGTTCTGCAGTTTATAAGAATATTTACACACACATTTATATATAGATACACATACACATACACACACACACACACACATATATATATATATATATATATATATATACTGTTATGTTACAGTTAACATATGGCTAACATAATAAACTTCAAACATTGTTTGCTTTTTGTGAAGTTAGTGTATTTAAAGCTCTAGTTCATAATGATCCGAAGTCAATATTTGAGCAAGTACATAACCAGCCAGTGTTCAAAACTATCACCTTGCTTTAGCCCAACTCAGTTAGCTTATAATAATGCTTAGCTTATAATCAGAATACATTATTATAAGCTAACTGTTATAAGCTATTTTCTATTCTAAATTTAAGCATGGCACTGCGTCATTACATCATGTCTGTAAAGTGTAAACATAAAGAAGTCCCGACAAGTATAGGCTTCATCTCATTTACCTGTAATCCAGAAAACATTATATAAAACAGATGTAAATAAAAATATTCCAGTTTTAAATGTGCTTCTGATTACAGATAGCCTGGAATTACAGAAGATTTGTATTTTAAAGAGAACCAGTTTGAAGGGAGCATAATTAGCTTTTAGTTAAAAATATTCTTAATATGAAATTTAAATGGTGTGACTATTAGAGATTAGACTGTACATAAATTGAAATCTACACAGTGATGCAGACTATACTTATGGTGACGCAATGCGGATGTTGTTAACATTAATAATTTGAGAATAAAGTATTAACAATAATAATTTGCAGGGTTTGACGCAATACGAGACAATCAATCGTTTGATTTAATCACTGTTGGTAGCGCAATTTATAGTAATGGTTTTTTGGTCAAAACAAAACTTGGCAGAGTTTACAATATCTGGTGAACACACATTCCAAGGCATGGGCTAGAATATGTGATTACCAAGTACAGGATTCACACCGATTTGGTGACTTACAGCCACGCTTTCACCTCAAAACATTTGATTCATCTACTGACTGCAATTCAGGGTTCTCAAACATACACTGTAGATGGCAACAAAGAGGTTAAAACTTACTGACTGCAGATTTAACAATTTCTTTCATTGTAAATAACGCTGTGTATTTCGTTCTATATTCTTGTTCTTTTTCCACATTACATTTTTAACACAAATTGTATCATTTGATATTGTATATATGGATGGGAATCGAAAATCAATTCCAATTCTAGAATCATATACTTAGGGTCAGGAATCGGATGCTTGTTAAGAATTTTCAATTCCATCTATCAATTTCTGCATGTGCATCTTTTTTTTAAGTTGTTTAAAATTTTCCTAAGCATCATTGTTTCAAGAGATTCATTCAAAAACACTCATTCATCCAGTGATGTCTAAATGTTTGACTTCATTTTTTTAACCACAATAGAATTGAAAATGAGAATCGATAAGAAACCGAATCAATAAGCAGAATTGTAATCAGAATTGGAAATGATACCCAACCCTTAAAACATTGCATGCTTGAAATAATTTTGTTGTTGGTGATTTGGAGCTGGTTGGAGCTGAACTCTGCAGAGCTGTGGCCCCCTAGGGATTGAGTTTGAGGCCACTGCTAGATTCCCTTGTAAATAACAACCCTATTTGTGTGTTTTCTCAAATGTTTTATTTCTATAATTTATTCTACTTTTAAAGCTTGCAATGTCTAATTTGTGTTAATTAAATTAACTTAGATTAGGATTCAAATAAATGATATGAAATTAAATATTAGTCAACTAGAAAGTAAAGTGTGAAAGTAATGTTGGCTTGAAGTTTAAAAGACAGACGGATAGATAGATAGATAGATAGATAGATACTGTAAGACATAAACAAACCTTAAACACATTAGGGACCTTTAGTTTGGTGGAAGGCACTCCTAAAGCGTAATCCACCAGAACCATTGTAACGATAGTTATGAAGACTGCAAAGTCACTGATGATGGCTCTGACCTAGAGGAGAAAGGATGTAGTTATTATTCTCCTCCTCACAGCAGCAGCAGACACTCCACAGTACCACTAGAGAGCACCATAGCGCAAAGAACCACAGCATCATGACAGAAACGCTGCAGCAGACCTCAGACAGACGGTGGGCGAATAATGACTGCAGTACCTTGGTGGGGAAGTAGCGGCTGGTCTTGAACTCTTTGAGGAACGCTGACATGGCCACGGTAGAGAAGAAGAGGACTACAGACCAGAAGAGAACATCAGGAATGTATGGACCATGAGGCCCACACGCAGACCCCACAAATTCTCCTTTCTTCTCAATGCAGTCCTAAAATAAGAAAGAGAAATAATGGGTTAGGCTTTTATTCCGTAAAGTAACCCACATGGAAAGAACCTATATGAGGATATATGCGCGTATATGATAATAAATATGCTGCATATATGTGTATATATGCCACAAATAGGCAGAATTGAGGTGCATTTATGTGCATATACAGGCCATATAGGTCTCCTGTTTTGCTTCTTTATATCCACATACAAGCCCTATATGTACACACAAGATATGTCTCCTATAAAGCTTGTGACAGGATCTGGTCATTTTAGCTCATATGTCACTTTGGCAACTGTCATACATGATGCCTAGCTCATATTTTCTATTATCAAGGAAATAACTAAGAGCTAACTAAAAAAAAAGGCAAAAAAACGTATGTGCGAACACGTGAAATTGGTATCATATGTAATTGGTATGTTATGGAATTTAACTATGGCAAATAAGTGACAGGAGATGGAAAGCTATGATGTCTACACGTTTTCTTGAAACATTTACAAGGTCAATTCTTTTTTGTATGAAAATACTGGAAAAGAAGGAAATGTATAGCAAAATGGTTTGTCGTTTTTTAATTCTGTCAATCAAGTCTTTTTTTTCCAATTTCAAGTCACTTCCAGATTCACATTACAGCTCATCCACACATTTTTTCTTTAACTGCGTCTTATTTCCTAAACGTTATTTATACTGGCAAGCGTTTCTCCACTCCGATCGGCCGCTTAAAGTCACTTCATTAATTTGTGAAGCGCAATTATCTTTTTCTGCATGTCAGAAATATATTTTTTGTTTTTTTGCTCAGTGATGGATGATTAAGGAAATTTGGGCTTTGTTTTTCCTCCTTTTATAATAATATAAGAATAATTAGAATTTCTAGGGGTGCCAATAATTGTGTCCAATGTTTAGCAGGCTTTACAGGGTTAAAATCAGTTGTAAACCAGGAATTCTCAAAAGATCTCTGACCTGAACTTCCAGAGCCTCCCAGAAGATCTCCGGAGCTGAGATGTTGTTATGCTCCCAGTACTGAAGAGTGGCATTGCTGGGATTTGCAGGCTCAATACAGGAACATCTACAAGATCAGAATATTGAGGGTAAAATGCCTGTGTTTCTATAATACTACAGCATACTGACCTTCTATAAAGCACTGGAATATATATTACTCTATATTAGTCTTTCATGTCATTCCAACCAGAGTGTTCACCTGTAGGTGGTGAGTTTCTCCAGATTGTTGTTCATGTTAATGGGATACGTCTCTCCGAGGTGAATGAGCTTCTCCAAGGCCTCATAGATAAAGATTATGCAGATGAGAGAGGCGAAGGCCTCCTCCGTGAAGCGTGTGATGTAACAGACGAGGGAGCTGGCGTCAGTGGCCACCAGCAGCAGACAGAGGAATGCTGTCCACAGACCGATACAAGCCCTCAGGGACAGATATGACAGCCCATACTCCCTGCAAACAAACACAACTTATGTTATAACACAGGCTGAGGATTACACAGGTCAAGTCTGAAGAGATGTAGGCCTTACCCTGAGAGGTTGCTAAGCAGTTTCTAGATAGATAGATTAGATAGATAGATTAGATAGACAGATAGACAGATAAATAGATAGATAGATTAGATAGACAGATAGACAGATAGACAGATAGATAGATAGATAGATACAGTAGATAGATAGATAGATAGATTAGATAGACAGACAGACAGACAGACAGACAGACAGACAGACAGATAGATTAGATAGACAGACAGACAGACAGACAGACAGATA
>JAUCMU010000043.1:8026074-8043520 GCA_032275025.1 Enteromius treurensis
ATAACAAATACGCTAATTTAATTTTATAATTAAAAATGCTATGATAATGCTAATTGACTAATTAAAACAATATGAACAATATTTTACTGTAAAAGTAGTCTCTAAACATTCTGAGATAATTCATCCTTGGTAACGCTTTCTATTTATAACACATTATAAGGGTATTCTTAAAGCATTAAAATGAATGCATTATAAATAATTTTATAATTTTTTTATCATCTCATGAATATTCATAATAACAGTTTTAATGTGTTATAATATTTATTTATTGGTGGTTGTAGTTTTTAAGAGTATCATTTCACACACAATGGACATTATTTATCCACTTAATAGATTATATTTAGTTATAATGCATTATAAGTCTCATATCTTGCCATTTTACTTTACTTAAAGCTGAGAAATACCATTTATAAGTAATAATAATAATAACAATACATTTTTTTCTCAAACAACCAAAAGATCAGATATCAGATCACATGAATGTGTAATGACACATTTGCTTTGAACATTTTTATAATTTTTTTTTTTTTTTTTTTATCAGTTTAAATTATTTTGATGGCACCTAACCTATTGATGAGTAACTCAACATGTCAACTATAGCCTTCTTTAGAGTATTAATAGTGTGTCTGCTAAATATATGCTAACTCTTTATTCTGATGATCCCTTAACAGACATACTGAGTAAAGGAGACTTTTCAAGTATTTGAACATTCTACTTACCCAACTTATACTCTAAAAGTCTATATAATAAACACAGATTTTATTTTTTTTGATGTTGTTGTTGAAAGTATTGGCTTGATTAAAGTAGATTTAATATGGTGCTCATTGTGTGTTATAAATAATTGTACTCTCAAAAGTTATAATCACAAATACGTATAAATATTATAATGTATTATACTTTTTGATTATTTTTGAGATTTATAACACATTATACGTTTTTTTAATATAATGCATTTATTATAATGCATTAAGAATACCCTTATAATATATTATAAACAGTGTTGGGGAAAGTTACTTTTTAAAGTAATGCATTACAATACTACATTAGTTCCTAAAAATTTTTTTACATTTTATGGAAAGTAATGTGTTACGTTAATTTTGCGTTACTTTTTAAATATGGGCAGAGCTTGAGTGTTTGCTTTTAAGTTATATTTATTGCAAATGTAAAAGCACACCGAAAAGTGTCACTAATTAACCTCAGGCTGAAGAAAAAGTAGAATCTGTAAAGTAGAATACAGAAGAAAGTTCAATACTCTTCAGCAATAAAAAAACAAAGCACAGTCATTTTTGCTTGTAAGTATTGTTGAACTGCATCATCAAAGGTCAGCAGCAAAGATATTGGTTAATAAAATGAGATTAGATACATTTGTGTTATTTAATTAGTGCAGGTTATTGTTTATTTATTATTATTTATTTTAATTTATTTTGATGAATACTAAATCTGTTTTTCTAGAGTGACAGAAATTAATGCAAATTCGCATTTAGTCTGGAACTACACTGTGTTCACACAGCGCACACAATGCTCTGTATTTCTGATTTCTCCCAAACATGGGGTCAGGACACTTGTCAGTCTATAAATAAGAAAACAAAATAACTCTAAAATAATATATTAATAAATAAATATTAATAAATAATAAATAAAATATTACTCTAAAATTAAAAAGTAATGCGTTATGTTACTAGTTACTTGGAAAAAGTAATTTTATTACGTAACTCGCGTTACTTGTAATGCGTTACCCCTAACACTGTATATAAACACAGGCTTCACCGAAAGTGCTACCTTTATTTATTTAATTATCTATTTTTATTTTTTTGCTCTTAATTTTAAGAACTTATTTCCCCAGTGAACAGAAATTTTAACTAAAGTAAAAAATTAAATAAAGTCATCATGGAAAAAAATAAAATAAAATCACAGCAGCCACTTCTAGTCGTTTTCATTTTATAAAGTGCTCTTGTCTTTGTTCTTTCCTTATACGGCGAGTCTGTATGTGCTCCACAGCTGGCTCTTTATAGCGGAGGAACAAACCATCTAACATAGCGCTCTCTAAACAAAAAGTAACTCTTTTCTCCTTCAACACTGGCCTATATTTATGGGAAATCCCATCCCAAAGTGAATTCATCCAGGTTTGAAGTGTATGATCCATATGAATGTTTGGCTTTCGGATAGTAGGGTTTGGATAGCGGTTCTCTCTCGCAGTGGTTTCTCCTCTGGCTGTGTGTGGAGCGGTCAGTAACGTTACAGAGCTGTGGAGAGGGAGGGTCAACATGGCGTCGGAGCAGGTCTGTTTTCAACTGTGAATTGTAAATGTTTTCTCTTTTGCATTGCTTTTTAAGCGATTTTGAGCGATGCATAATACCCTTCAAATTGTAAGGACATCTATTTCGACGTATGTTAATAAATAACGATCATCTGCGCGATTTCTATCATGTCCGTTTATGGAAAAATCGACTCATTGCTGCATTGTTAGAGTTTGCCGTGTTTTTACTGGATGGTGATTCTTCGGAGCATTAAAATAAAGCGATTCGCTCGTGTTTATTAAAGAGGAAAGGGCTGCGTGTCATTTATTTTTAGGCATACAGACACACGGACTCATCTACTGCATTCCTGAAGACAGCAACACTGTTTCTTTTTTAGCCGTCTCTCTGTAATAGTCTTTATCGGTAATTAATGTGTAGTGTTAGTTAATTCTAAAATAAGATGCATTTAGCTGGGGGAAAAAGATAAATTGTTGTTATAGGCTGAGATTTAGGCTATGTTATATTCAGCATATTCCCACATTAGACAATCAGACTCAATCTGAAAATGATTTGCGTCTCTTTTTAGTGCTCTATCTAAAAATATTTAGTAAATAACCCATAAGATAAAATGGAACAAAATTTTAAGTACTGAGAAAATGAAATAGGCTATTATTATTACACACTGTAATAGTGGTCCCAGAAGTATTACAGAATTAATAAGAGTTCCATACTTAAATATAATATTAAACTAAAGTTGAATTTATTGTAAGCATGATATTCAATAGATATGATGTCAGTTAAATTACACATTTCTAGACATGTTATTATATAAAATATATGTGCCGTTTAAATTAAAATTAAAAAGTGTTTTGACATTGTTTGGTTGTCAATCATTAGTGAACAAGAGAAAATGAACTACGCCACTGGTTATTATGCTTTTACACCTGTGTGAACTTGGGGATAACTGATTTCATGTTATCTGCTAAAAATTAACCTGGAAAACACTTGGTCGAATGTATTTGTAAAATATTTCTTGGAAAACCGATGTATTGTAAGTGTACTACCATAATAACTTACTGGCATAGTTTAAATATTTTCCACCCAAATTCATCGCAGAAGCCTAAAAAATATCTTAAATGCACATCTTTTAATTAAAGGGGTTCTTGTATGCAAGCCATCTGACCGCAAATTTAAATGTGCAGTAACAGACAATAGTTGTAGCATCTAATTTATCATCTTCTTTTTTCCACAGGAAATCCCAAATGCGCCGGTGAAGAAGTCTATGAGAGAGAAGGCTATCGAGCGCAGATCAGTTAATAAAGAGCACAACAGTAATTTTAAGGCTGGATATGTTCCGATTGAAGAGGAGAGACTCCACAAAACAGGACTGAGGGGTCGCAAGGGCATCATTGCTATTGGCATAATCATCCTTCTTTTTCTGCTTGCGCTCATCAACCTCATTGTGGGTTTATCGTTTTTTTGTTGTGTCTGTGATGTTAATATAAAAGGATATACTTGAAATAATTTGGGGGGGAAAATTGAGTTGCATCTTTACTGCTTACATCTGTGTTTTATAGATAACGCTGGTGATATGGACAGTGATACGGATAGGTCCGGGAGGTTGTGAAAGTATGGAGTTTCATGACAGCGGTCTGCTACGATTCAAACAGAAGGCTGATATGGGCGTGGTCCATCCACTACACAAAAGCACAGTGGGCGGCAGGAGGGACCAGGACCTTGTCATTACTGGCAACAATAACCCAGTCAGTCAGCATAGTATCTGACTTTCTTTCAACAAGCTGAGTGATGACATGAGAAAGTATTGATTTAGGTGTTCTCTGTGACTTACAGGTGGTGTTCCAGCAGGGCAACACCAAGCTAAGCGTAGAGGAAGATAAGACGTCTATTGTCAGCGACTTGGGCATCTCCTTCACTGACCCCCGCACTCAGAACACTTTCTTTAGCACTGACTTTGACACCCATGAGTTCCACCTGCCCAAAGAGGTCAAGGTTCTCAACGTGAAGAAAGCCTCTACTGAGAGAGTAAGCAAAACTCCTGACTCACAGTCTTCTGAAACCTGAATAATTGAGTACAATTTTTATCACATGGCGTACATCATTTATATGTCCGGACCAAGTCTTCTGATGAGTCAAACATGAGTTGTGTTTGTACAGTGACTCACTGCCATCTTCTGCAGATCACCAGCAGTGCATCATCTGACCTCACTATCAAAGGAGATGGTAAGGCCATTATTCGTGGCAACGAGGGAGTTTACATCATGGGCAAAACCGTGGAGTTCAGCATGGGTGGGGGCATTGAGCTAAAAGCGGTAAGAAGTTAAAAGCGTTGATTTCCTTAAATTTTTAGTTATAAGTCAACTTAATAAAAAATATTTTGTAGGGCTAATCGCGATTAATTGCATCCAAAATAAAAGTTTTTGTTTACATAGTATACAGTATGTGTGTAAACTGTGTATATTTATTATGTATATATAAATACAAACACATTTTCATGTATATATTTAAGAAAAATTATTTTTTTTATAGGAAATATTTTTATGTACAATATAAAATAGAATAAAAATATATTTAAAAACTATGTATAATAAATAAATATGTATATATATATATATATATATATATATATATACATGTAAATTTTTGAATATATATATACATGTACATATATATATATGAATAGTTTATTTGCAAATTTAGAACTCAGTTAATCTCAAACAAACTGCTGTTGGGTTATTTTAATTATGTTTAAAACATGTAATAAAATATTAGTTGTAATAACAGAGTTTTAGTTTTTTTTGCAAATAAACTATTCATATATATATATATATATAATCTAAACATGTAAATAAGAGTGTGTGAATGTTGATGTGTTTTTTTTGTTTTTTTTGCAGGAAAACAGCATTATTCTGAATGGCTCAGTAATGTTCAGTCCTTCACATATACCAAACTCCTCTTTAGGGGGAGTCCTGTACTTCAATGAAGGGCTGGAGAGGTATAAACTTTGCATGTGTGCAGACGGGACGCTATTCAGAGTGCAGGTCAAATACCACAACATGGGCTGCCAAACATCCGACAATCCTTGTGGAGTAGGACACTAACAAAAAAGAAAGGAATACCACTGGAAAACAAATACAAATGCTTATTAATGCCTTCATATGAACATTTGGTGTGAACAGCCAAAAGATATTCTCTGAAAAACTGGAAAAAAATTATAATATTATTGGATACACATGAGATATACAGAAAAAACCCACTATCTGCCCTTACACTCCCAACCACTGGGACAGTGTATTCCACACACCCACTCAGCTTTATTAGAGTTCTAAGAACACACACACACATACACACATACCTCTATGATTATAATGGCTCCCTTATAACCATAAATCACAAACAGTACCGGTTTCTTTTATGACTGAGAGCTCTCTAAGCATTGTCATTGGTTCACCTCAGTGTTTTACAGCCTTTAAGGTTTCTACTTTCAGCCTTCACTGCATGTGCTTTATATATTGTATTGTAGCAGAGTCCAGTGATTTTCTGAGCAATATTATTACCATCCCCTTCTGTCATTAATAACCATCAAGTGGGCACATAAAAAGAGATGTGTTATTTGACTGATACAAGTATTAAAATAGTTAGTGTCATAAACCTTCGGCATTCTTGGGTCTGAAAGACAGGTTTTACATGGTCAGTGTGGCTTTAGAAGAGATCATTTAAAGTGGCCAATATTGTTTGATTTTTCAGGGTTGGTTTTTATATCACTAATGTTTACTTAGTCACAATATTAGCCTTTTTTCTGTAGTAACCTTTATCTCACTGAAACAGGATCAGCATAGAAACTGGCTTTAAACTGCATTTTATATGGGCTAAGTAACGCTGTAAGTCTGATCCTGAAACAGTGACACCTCACTTCTGGAACATATTTTCAAGGCTTGTATTATAGTGCACAATCACCTTCTCTTGAGTGCTATGGACTAATGCGAAATTACTAATGACACATTCAGAGGTGTGTACTATTATGATATCTTTTGATAAGATAAAAACAGGAACCTTCTATGACATATAATTGAGTTACCTGAGTGTGATATTTTGTGCAATATAACCTTCTTGGCTTGGTTACGTGTGTGGTATTTATTGTTTCTGAACACAGTATTATTGTGATGTCCAAACTCAAAATCTTAAGAGATTGTCAAATGTGACTTTCTTTTCAACCCTGTAATGTCTGTTCATCTGAAATCATTTATGGTTTCAGATCATTGTCAGAAAGGATGTCACAAATAATTGCAGTGTTTTTGTTAATAAATGCAAATGCGGTTTTGATTGAAAAAAACAAAACAAAACCGTGTATTGTGATTGTCGGGACTGTTACATGCATCCATCTCAACGATGACAAATATTAGAGCTGCCAGTTGGCGTGTGTCAACGGAGTTAAGATGTTAATTTACTTGTCAATTATTAATTTTGGTCAATGATCTAGGGTCAATTTACTAATATATCACTTCATATGTATGTGAAAACTTTATTCTTATTTAACACTACATAGAATATTTATTTATACATATATTTGATGTATTTTCATTTACTTTGTTATTATTAAAAAGCTTGGGAGGGGGCAAACCTGAGTAAGACATTAACTCAGGTAAGTGAGTGATTGTAGAAAGACACTTTGTGTATGTGTGCCTCTGGTGCCATAATGTTATTCAGACTTTGATCTTAGGGAAGTTGGAGTTAAAGTCAAAGAATTTCTCAGTCAGTCTCAGTGTTTTGTTGGTCACTACCCAGAGCTACAGACATCGCCTGAGCCGAGTGGAGAATTGCTACTCTAAAAGGTTAAGAAATCTATGTATTTATTCATACAGTCTATCTGTGATTTATATATAAAAGTTATACTTGAATTATCCCTTAAGTCTAGGCTAGTAAATTATTGGTGTTAAATCATTTTGACTCTCTTTAACTGTGTGTATATATATATATATATATATATATATAGGATTGATTTTGTGGTGCAGCAATGGATTTCATGCTTTCATCCTAGCAGGAATAATAAATAAAAAATGCATGTCTTTTTAATCTATATAGTACTAAACAAAAGTGATTATGCCATGTTTTATCGGGATTACATTTTAACTACTCCAATCTGTTATTTGTTGATTTTATTCAGGGCTGACTATGTCAGCGTACATCTCAGTGCTTGGTGTGGCAGTGTTGCTCCTCCACCTCTGGGGGACACATTCTTTCCCCACCTCTGCCTGTCCTGTTCCCTGCCTGTGCCAGCGCGGTCCTCTCCTCAACTGCTCTTCTTTGGGTCTAACTGAGCTTCCCACACGCATACCGCCAACGACGGTTTCCTTGAACATATCCAATAATGCTCTGCGTTCTCTGGCTCCTCTCAGCTTTGGTCATGTAAAATTGAAGAGACTTCTGCACCTTTGGGTGGGAAGTAATGCTCTGGAGAGCCTGTCTCTGATTTTGAAGGACCGGTCAGGCACTAGGACCTTGTCAAGCGGAGGACAGGAATGCATGTCCTGGGCACCTGACCTTCAGTTGTTGTCTGCTGAAAGAAACCATCTAAAACATCTACCAAAGGGTATGTTTTAAAGAATTATGTATGTGATACACACCTTAACAGCATTAGTAATTTATTTTCAACACTTTTACTGTAAATAAACAGTACCTCTGTCCTTCATTTGACCTGGAAACCATTGAAATAAAACAAGAACAACAGATACTAAAAACAATCAAATTATCTTAATATAGAATTCTATTAAACTCATTTTATGATGTAAAATTCATAACACCCACACACATTCCCCACCCTGTGGTAAATGACTACCTCCTCAGTGGAACTTTGATCTGTTGCGATTGCACACTTTTCTGCCCTGTTAAATTCCATTTAAACCAGTCACAGGATCCTCCCTCATCGAGGTGAAAAGAAATCACCTGTGATCTAGTCACAAGGGTTGGGCGCTGGCATTCCTGTGCTCCATAATGGGCTGTAAAAGGGTAATAATGGTCTAAATACATTCCATGAATTTCATTATGGCCTTGTATTTTCACCATCCTTCACATAAACGCATACATCGTGTCCTAAGGTGTCCAATGGTGTCTTACAGTGCAGGATGGCTATTTAAGGTTTTGTAAGCTTTGAGATGCATCCGATTTGTGTATTTATGTACTATTCTATGACGTTTTGTAGTATAGTGTGTCATGTGTTCACACTCAAAATTCCAAAAAGGGGAAAGTGCACTTCAAATAATCAGATTACACACTTAACCAGAAAAAAAACAGTTTGGATTATAATAGAAAAGCCATTAAAACCCTTACCATTGGCTAATGATTCACGGAGCAACTTTTTTGAGCGGTTTTGCTTAGGTACTTTCTCACTGAAAATATAATAATAATAACTAATATGTAACAATTTCTATCTGGATACTTAAAGGGTAAGTTCACCCAAAAATATTCTGTCATTAATTACTCAGCCTCATGTCGTTCCAAACCTGTAAGACCTTCGTTCATCTTCAGAACACAAATTAAGATATTTTTGATGATATCAGAGAGCCATCTGACCCTTTATAGAAAGCATACGAATGCTTTCTGATACATCTTCCGCCATTTTCAGGAGAAGAATAGTTGAGTATATGATGTTTTTTTTTTGTTTTTTTTATTGCTTTAAAAAACGATTCTCCTAGCGTCACAAAAGTGAAGTTGAGCCAATGATGTCACACGCACTGTTTTACCGATGTTTTTACTACGTTTCTGGATCTGGGATCATTTAAGTTATATTCTGTCTATGGAGGGTCAGATAGCTCTCTGATATCACCAAGAATATCTTAAGTTGTGTTCTGAAGATGAACAAAGGTCTTATGGGTTTGAAACTACATGAGGGTGAGTAATTAAAGACATAATTTAGATTTTTGGGTGAACTAACCCTTTAAGAGTGCTTTTCTAACCCAGTTGAGTAAAATTTTACTTCTAGCGCATTTAAAAAAAAATGCATATTTAAATCTATTTGTAATTGCTAATTTTGACAAAAAGTTGCAATTCAGTAATTTTACAATATTTTATCTTTAAACGTTATAAGGCACTAGAGTTTAAATCACAGTTACCAACATTTAAGGTGTATCAAATAGCATTTGGGGTTTTTAGGATAACTTAAGAAATGTTTCGATCCACTTTAAATGTTGACTACTATAGAAATTGACTAAATATTGACTACATAAAAAATTTGTGTATTTCTTTAAAACACTATGAAAGATGATGTACTGCAAAGTAAGACATTTAATTTGACATTATTACAAAGAAAACTTTTAATCTTACATTTTAATTTTATCTTAACAAACTGTTTTTAATACACTTTTAAGATCTGAAGGTCACAACAAGTGTACAATCAATACAATTAATTGCATGTCTTTTTCACAAGGGTTGAACTCCCTTTTTTTGACTACATAAGATAACACAATATCTGATAACAAAACTTCTGATATGAAAACTGCACAATACAAAGGCAACTATATTTCACAAGACTAATTGTTTAAAACATAGCGAAACTAAAAAAAAACATTTAGTAATTTACATGATGCACTTGTCTATACAATGACGTCTATTAAAGGTACAGTCCCGCTGGAGTAAGCTGAGGTTTAGTGTTGTGATCAAGACCACAGTGGAGAACATGACCTTTTTAATATTAGTCTAGATCTTTAACTGTTACACCACAACACCCCCACCTAATCAGCAATGCTTGTGTGTTTCTGTCTGCTTCTACCAATTTTATTAAATATTAATTGGATGAAAAATTTACAGGGGTAGCTTAGTTGAGGGTAACTATACATATTCAAAATGTAATTATATATCATATATACAGTATGTGTGTGCATTTGTGTATGTGTGTGTGTGTGTGTGTATGTGTGTGTGTGTGAATGTATGTTTTTTATTTTACATTTTTACACATAATGAACAATTGTACAGTAATAAACAGAACTTAATTTTTCTCGCAAAAGTCCCCCTCATGATTCAATTATGCTGTAGATGGTTGCCATGGTGTCGATTTGTAGTTGATAGGCTGTTGTAGTGTTATTAAAGTGTTAGTTCACCCCAAAATTAAACATCTGTGACAGTTTTTGTACTTTTATTTCTGAGAGTCTGATATAAATGTATACTGCTTGATATATAAATATATATATATATATATATATATATATATATATATATTCCATTCTTGTTTGTAGTATAAACAGTGTAGGAGGATTTTAAATACAACAGCAATAGTCATATGATTCTTGTTTTAGCAAACCATAAGTGAAGAGTTCAACGCAGTTCAGAAAGTTCTTTACTATAAAATATACATGTAAAATAATCATGCCGTTTCTTTCTAGCAATGAGTCATGTCTCCATCCTGCGCTATAATACTTCTTTTATTAAGGATGCTTTGCAATTATGCTGCTAACAAAAGCAGAAGGTTCTTTAGAAGCGGCGTAGGCCGATATTTCACGTCCTTGCTCTGTGGGGTCTTTCAGACTGAAAGCCATTAGTTTATGGATATGTTGTGTAAGTAGCCTCCCACAATTCATTATGTCTAAGCAGTGTGTAGGCAAGAGAATGTCATGTGTAGCTCTAACCTGTCAGTTCCAGTCTTTCACCTAGTTTTTGTGACTTCTGTTTTTGCAGTGCCAGGCTGATCATCACTTTTTGACAAAAACATGGTTCAAATTAGAGAGGAATACACATTCACAATCACATTCAATCAGTTTCATTAAAATTTAGGAATTTGTGTTTTTATAAATGAATAACTAAATTAATGTAGAATGAAGAATGTCTTTTTCACAGACTTTATATACTGGATGAAGCACATTATTACCCACAGAAATTGTTATGCCTATAAGTATTTAATAGTATTTTATTGTGTACATTTTGAGCAAACTGTGGCAAATTTGACCTTTGTAAGGCAAGGCAATGTATTTAAAATGATTTAGTTAACATTCTCTGTGAACAAAAAAAACATAATATACACTTGTAAAATTCAAAATGTATTTACTTTTACTATTTCATTTTTAATGTACTAAAATATACTACTATTCCAAACCATACAGATAATATAATATTATGTAAAAGGCAACTTATGCCTAATTAAATCATGGCTGTCTTAATGTACTTAAAAATGCCTCATTTGAATATTTAAATGTAATATTTTATCAAACTTTGTCTCTCCTAAGGTTGATTTCAATATTCAAAATTACCACTATTGTCTTTATAATATTGTTAAAGTATACTGCTAAATGTACTGACAAAAATTTAACTAAAAGTTTTAGTATATAATTTCTAGAAACTAAAACTAGAATATCATGTATTTAAACCTATTTGTAATTACACATTTGTAATGATGACGTTGCAATTTAGTACGTATTAAAATAATTAAACTTTAAATGAAATGTACATTTATGATTATCAACACATCAAAACCAAAAAGCAATTAGAAATGTACAGTATAATGAAATATGAAACCAACTTGTAACCCAAAGGCGGCCGGTTCGAGTCCCAGGTCCTGCAGGGATGTTGGGTGGGGTTAGTGAATAACCAGCGCTCTATCCACCTTAAATACCATGACTGAGGTGAGACCCTTGAGCAAGGCACCGTTTCCCCCAACTGCTCCCCGGGCGCCACAGCAATGGCTGCCCACTGCTCTGGGTGTGTGTTCACAATGTGTGTGTGGTTGTTCACTTCTCACTGCTGTGTGTGTGTGTGTGCACTTGGATGGGTTAAAAGCAGAGCACAAATTCCTAGTATGGAAAACCATACCTGGCCACATGTCACGTCCTTTCCTTTTCCTTTCCATCCTTAAAAGTTAATCTAAAATGCATTTTAATTTAATTTCAAATTTATTTATTTTTTATTAAAGTTTGCTCATTTTCATTCCAATCAACTTTAAGTAGGCTAAATTATTTCTATAAATATTTATTGTCATTTCACAAGACGATTGAAAAACTAATAAGGAAAGAAAAGTTCATTTAAAACTGCGTACACTGATGATGTGATCTAAAGACAATCACTCAGTGGTGTGTCACGGATAAACTCATTGGCTTCTTTTGCCCTTCTTGGTCAGACAGTCACATGGTAAGGTTGCTGTCATGGAGACTAAAATACATGTGTAAATATGCATCACTCTTTTATTCGTTCTTCTAATGAAAGCAGCTTCCTGAAGCTTTAGCTGTGTGTTAAAGCCATTTAAGCAAATATCAGTGCTCAACCGGCACAGTTTTTACAATGTTCCCAATTAGGCGTTTTGTATGAAAACATCCTGCGGTGAGGCCATTTTCATTTGTTGGCCTGTTATCTTTCCAGGTATCTCCAGGAGTGCTTGATTCTGCAGAATACCAGACAAAATTGATCTACTCAATGCAGACCGCCGTTCTAAGCTGAGACCCCTGCTGTTCTTCACTGAATACCCATCAAATGATTTTGAATGCAGCTTGCATTCTCTATACTGAGAATATGCTTTGCGTGGGATATACTGTACAAACCATACTGAAAAATTTGGAGTGCAAATACACTTAAAAAAATGGCAACATGCAGTTTTTACCCAAAAAATAGAGTTAAATATATTTTCATTAAAGTAATTTCATTTTGGTTCATTTTTGCTGGATTATCTGTGCTATCTGTTACTTTTCCTCCATTTTCACAAATGGAGATTCTTATTTTTAGCAACAAGACCCCTTGAACCTTCATATTTCAAAACCTCTACCGGCTGACTTGAGGGAAAGTTGAAATTTCTTTAAGCCCTCAGTTTCTGGGACATTTGCCAGTTTGTCATGGCTTTAAGCTTTGAAACAGCAATATTCCCATAAGTTCAGCTGAACTCCAGTTATGCAGAATGTTGGGCAAATCCCATATTCTGGTGAAGAATAGTTTGGGCAGTCCCTGCTGAGGTTCAGTCACATGTCAACATCTACGTACATCCTGTTCAGCATCATTTGTCATTTTTAATTCATATATTGTCTCTGAGTGTGTTGGGGGGAATTTTTTTCTGAAAGTTTCCAAATTTAATAATCTTTTTAAAAATGCTGTTACGGTGCTGTCACGGCCGCGCTTCTCAGCGGGGGCAGAGAGGCTCAGAGACAAGGAATATCCAAATGAGAACGTTTAATAAAACGATGATAAAAAATACATGAAAGGCTGACGAAGATGCGCAGCCAACACAGACAAACACATGAACACACTGGTAACTTCAACGACCGATAAACAGCACAAGACAGAGGGTGATATATCATGAGTAATCAAAGACTAGACACAAGACACCTGGACTACACGGCTGGCAGGGAATGACACGCTAATGAAAGGGGCGGAACTACATACAGGGCTAAGACACGAGGGAACAGGTATGTAAACAAAGCACAGAACACATGACACAATGAAAACATACACAAAGCACATGAACACAGAAAACATAAACACAAGGCAACACCTACTGCATTACACTAACACAACTGTGTTAAATGAAAATGTTTTTTTTTTTTAAATAAACTGAACATTGATGGAGAATCTTTTTTTTTTGGGGTGATGGTGAAGCATGATAAAGTACATTATATAGTTTAATATATAACAGCACATGCCTAAAGACTGAACATGTAAAACACATGCTATGTTGCACAGAAATGTAAAACATTTGATTCAGTTTTGATTTTGAAACAAAAACAAAGTAACAGGCAATTTACCTAATTTTAAGTTATATTACATATTTACATATATTACACTTATTAAAAACAAATAAAGAATCATAAATTTCAAGTCATTCTCATTTAAAGTCCTTTTTTTTTAAGTTAACTTCTTGTAAGTTAATCAGTTACGGACTGATATTGATGGTGTTTTGCAGTAAACGAGTTTGGCACACAAATGAATTTGTTAAAATCTGTTATGAAAAGCAATGTCAGAAGATGAGTGGTGATTATATTCCCAAGGGAAATTCTGTTGAATATGCCATCATGACACATCAGTTGGTGGGGGTTTAATCATCTGTTTAGTCAACAAGTGCTTAAAACAGTGACGATGGTTTTGTCAGCATTTGTTTTAAACGTCACATATTAACTTTATTTCAGACATGACAGCAAAAAAAGGAAATAATTAATTAGGAAATATTAAAAAGGCTTCACACTTTTGAAAGTAAACTGATAACATTTTAGAATAAGTAACACTTCTTTACAGTAACTATGACTTTTTATCATCAATAAATTCCTAATTTGCTCCTTATGGATAGTTACTGTGGTAGGGTAGTTGTTAAGTCTAGGTATATGTGTAACAGGGCGGTCCTCCGTGGCTCTCTCTGTGACCACCATCAGCGGGAACCTTCCCCGGACTATTAATGTTTCTACCCGGACCGCTTTTCCCCACGCACCTCGAAAACTTCCGCCCCAGGTGTTATGCAATATCGCCCCTTTATAAGGGCGCGAATTAACTGAACTCACCGCAAAGTTTTGTTTGCCACGGCTACAACTCTAGGCGTTATTCCCTTGTGTTTATCTGGATTGCTTTCTGTGTATTACCTGGACTGTTTATTGGATTACTGATTCTTGCCTGTTGCCCTGACCTTTTGCCTGGATTCACGTTTATGATCGATCGCCTGTTGTCCCTGACCTACTGCCTGTCTTCCGGTATTGTTTTTGTCTCATCTCCTCTAAGTTTGTATGCTGTTGTTTGACCTGGATTGCCTGACATTGATTGTGGATAATAAACTCAGCTTGCAAATGGATCCGAACGACTCTTGTGATTCATTATATAAAACTTCCCCTACTGAGGATCCAGCAGCTGTGTATCAACTGGCTCATGAGATGTCAAGACAGGGTTCCGTGTTAGCAACACATTAACACCAGCTGGATGAACTGAGTCGCACCACAAAGAAAATGCTCCAAGGTTTACAGGCTCTTATTATCTCCATCGCTGCACTCACTCAACCGCCACCACCAGCAGCCATCGTCGCGCCTACTCCTCCAGCACCTCTTGCGCCACCTACTGTCAGTCATGGCCCCCAAGGTACAGCCACGGCAGTGGATTACACTCTAATGTTCCGTACTGTTGCAGCGCAAACAGGAGGGCCACCTGAAACACTAAAAGCCATGTTTCGCCGGGGCCTCTCACACGAACTTCAGGCCGAGCTGGCCTGTAAAGATGAGGGTAAGACACTGGAACAATTTATGGAGTTGAGCATCCAGATTGATAATCTCATCAGATCACGTCGAGGACGTCCATTTCCATTTCCACGAATTCGCTTTTCCTCCGGTCCCCTCCAGCGAACCTGAGCCCATGCAAGTTGGCTTCACCCATCTCACCCAAGAGGAGTGTGACTGGAGGATTAGAAGTCACCTCTGTCTTTACTGTGGACAGCCGGGTCACATTCGAGCCAACTGTCCTCCTCACCAGGCTTCCTCACAGGTGAGTTCTAGTCACTTGACTCATTCTTTAACAGTTCCCATAACCTTAATAGTCCAGGGGAAAGAGTTTGAAACTACTGCTTTCATTGATTCAGGGACAGAGGGGAATTTTATAGATGAGTCTTATGCTAAGTCTTTTTTTACTTTCCTCTTGTTCCATGTGGACCTTGTGTGGCTGTGGCAACCCTAGATGGCTGACCCAGTAGACCCAGTAGGGACAGTAACAACTATGCACCTATGCACCAGGAGACCACCCGCCTATTCAACCTGCAGTCTTCAGACCATCCCATCATTCTCGGTCTCCCTTGGCTCGAATTACACAACCCTTCTGTCTCCTGGTCCAAACACCAGATCGCCCGCTGGTCATCTCACTGCCATCGTCATTGTCTTCAGCCTGTTAAACTGCCTTCACCCAGCCTGCCCGCACACAGTGAGGATAACACTACAGAGGGACACTTGCCAGTTCAATACCTGGACCTTCAAGAAGCCTTTAGCAAGGTAAAGGCCACCCAGTTACCTCCTCATCTGAAGACTGACTGTGCCATTGAACTCCTTCCCGGAGCTACTTCACCTAAGGGTCGTATCTTCCCGTTGTCTCTACCTGAAACTGTATGCATGAAGGAATATATCCAAGAGGAACTGGCTAAAGGGTTCATTCGTCCCTCTACATTACCAGGTTCAGCGGGATTCTTTTTCGTAAAAAAGGAAGATGGCAGTCTCTGTCCTTGTATCGACTACCGTGCTCTGAATGACGTCACTGTTAAGTACCGATATCCATTGCCACTAGTCCCCTCCACTCTGGAACTGCTACGCCAGGCCAAGTACTTCACAAAACTGGATCTACGGAGTGAGTACAATCTCATTCAGATTAAGGAAGGAGATGAGTGGAAGACTGCCTTTTCAACAACTACTGGGCACTATGAATACCTTGTGATGCCATTTGGCCTATCTAACAGTCCCCCTGTTTTCCAGTCACTCGTGAATGACATCTTCAGGGAAGAGCTGCACCATTATGTGATTGTCTACATAGATGACATCTTAATCTTCTCAGACAACCTTGACACTCATATCCATCATGTCCGCACAGTTCTTAAGCGTCTCATTTAGCACCAACTTTACACCAAGCTCCAGAAGTGTGAATTCCATCAAACCCACATCTCCTTCCTTGGCTATGTCATCAGTTCCGAATGAGTAGCGATGGATGAAAACAAAGTAACATCTGTTTTGAATTGGCCCAAACCACACACCGTTAAAGAGCTTCAGTGCTTCTTGGGATTTGCAAACTTCTAAAATCGATTCATCCACAATTTCAGTCTAATTGCGTCTCCTCTCACATCCCTAACCAAAAAAGGACCCAAAGTGACTGGGAGGGATACGGCCCAGAAGAGAGATCTTGGGTAAATGCCCACAACATCCTGGACCTCTCTCTCACTGAAATCTTCCACCGGGACCATCCCGAGAAACCAGCACCACGACCTCGTGGTAGACCCCGGCGTCGCCCTTCTCGCTTCAGGAGCCGCTCACAGGAGGGGGGCTCTGTAACAGGCTCTCTCTGACCGCCATCAGAGGGAACCTTCCCTTGACTATTAATGTTTCTACCCGGACCACTTTTCCCCACGCACCTCGGAAACTTCCGCCCCAGGTGTTATGCATTATCGCCCCTGTAGAAGGGCGCAAATGAACTGAACTTACCGCTAAGTTTTGTTTGCCACGGCTACAACTCTAGGCGTTATTCCCTTGTGTTTATCTGGATTGCTTTCTGTGTATTACCTG